>OX940732.1:5055000-5655000 GCA_954870855.1 Scutellaria minor | reverse complement strand
TTTCTGTGAGATGGAGCTCCAAACTTTCTCTCTCTACCCCTCCATTTGGAAAATGACATAAAATAAGTGGCATCTTAAAAAAAAATTATTTTGAAACAAACGTCATTTCCACAATTGCCCTTAATCTCCAAAAAAATGTCCATGTTTATTTCTCTTAAACTAAGGGTATGTTTGGACTGGGGTTGAGGTAGATTTTGTAAGTTTGGATTTGAGATTTGAGAGGATTTTACAAAAAGTTGGATTTTGAAAATCTTATGTTTGTTTTGGGATTTTATAGGGTAGGATTATAGTTAAGATGTCATCATCATATTGTGAATTGTAGAAAAAATAGATATTTTTATTGGGAGTTGTAAAAAAAGTAGAACAAACAAGGATTGAGATTTTGGTCATCCCAAATCCGGATGGGCACATCCCAATCCAAACATACCCTAAATGTTTTGATATCAATGGGAGAGCAATAAAATGTTCACATAAATACAGTGTGCAAATTTTAATATATCCACCACTGATGTATAAATATTGTATTTATTTAAAATATGTAATGTGAAATTAATAGTTGATTGGATTTACGATACATAAACTGTTGGAACCGACGGATTGTCGGCCCTATGTGATCGGAATCGGGTTCCATAAAGATATGCGCAGCGGAAGAAAACATACCGTTCACGATGACAAACTGATCGGTGTCTAAACCTCTCGATCTTCTGCCGTATTCCTATCCCATCCCTTTTCTTTGGACGTCGTGTGAACGACGATCTTCCAAAGGCTCAGAAATCCGGCCTCCTCACTTCTCTCTATCGAATCTGTTTTTACGTGTGAGATTGAGAATTCGTGTGTTGTAGGAGACGCTGATGTTAGGGTTATTTATAGGTTACAACAAGGACCTAGAGGAGGAATTAGGGTTGGGCCTCCTAATGGGCTTAGGTGTCCTGTGTTCAGCCCGAACACCCAACTTAAGCCTATTAATTATAACTCGGTCCACTAAGGAGTTATAATTGAACTACCGTCCTAATCCTATATTACAATATGGGCTCCTTTATTATGTGCACGTTTATTTCCCCACGTTTAAGATATCGAATGTCCGTAAATTAAATAAGTTACTGACAACTTAATTAATTTACATCTAATTCCAAGAGTAGTACCACTCATCTTTATTATCATGTCGGATTAAATCCACCTGCAGGGTTTACATGATAATCCTTATGAGCTCCTCAAGGGGACATCATCATCCTAAATAATTAGGACACAGATTCCTTCTATAATCAACAGCACACCATATAAACAATGTTATTTCCCAATTCACCGAGCCTATTGATTTATTAATTAATCTCATTCATTGGCAAATTAAAGAGACAAACACTGATTACATGTGTCCGTTATTATATAGGGATTAAGAAGACGCACATCCATAATAACAAAGGTCTTGTTCTTTTATATAGTCAGTACAAATCGAACAACCTCAAATGGTCCTACTCAATACATACAAAACATACTAGTGTAACTTTATAGTCAAGATAGACTAATACCAAACTACACTACAACCGTTCCAATGGTTTGTCCAAATCCATCTTGGTTGTGAGCTACTATTTATAATCTATAAGGAACTAATAGCATGATTTTTTGTGTGGCACCACACACCATGTTATCTATAATATAGATTAATCTGGGCAATTGCATTAACATATATATAACAAATATAAAATGCAAACATTTGATCATAATGAATCTCATATCATAAAGATGTTCATACAAAAGCTAGACTTATAGTATACATCCTAACATAAACAATAAACACATTAATATGTGTCTATAATGGTTAGATTAGTTTTAATAAGCATGGTAAAAAAGCACACTTATTAATTACCTTAAATAAGGGCTTATTTTATTCCTCTTAATTTATTTATAATTTTATAAAATCATACTTATATTTGGAAGGAATACTTATTAAGTAACTTATTTTTAATACTTATTTTCTGTTTAGTATAACCTAGGCATCTAACTTTATTTATTTTTCATGGTTAAAACATACATAAGACAGTCACATGTGTTTCAATTTGTGAGAGTAAACCTTATATTGAATCTATATATATAAAAGAAGACTTTGGATCTCTCAAATTACGCCACATCAGCTATTTGGAAGAATTTAAAGCCGACACATCAGCATTTTGGAGAAATGTGGAACAGCCATGTGTCCTCCTTCCCTTCCCTCCTTCTTTAACCCACAACTGTTATGGTTCTCACTCTCATTTGTATATTCTCTCTATCTATTCATTTTCGGACTTGGACTTCAATGATAATAATTAGCACAAATATTTGAATTCAACCATCATCCCCACTATGCCATCATTACTCTCTCTCTCTCTCTCTCTTATTTTGCCATAACTGTTTCTTATCTCTCACTCTCCCTTTTGTTTCTTCAATCTCCGACTTTTTGCCTTCTCTTCATCTCTCGCTATTGTTTACTATGAGAAAGCTGCTGATCTCTTCCAAAGTGAAGAAGTAACAACAACAACAAATCAATGCAATCAGAAAGTTGCTCAATTTGCAGCTCAATTGGAACTGTTAAGTTTGTTTGCTCTTTTTACATGATTATCCCCCATCAAGTGGTGTTTAATGGTTTATTAGAATCATTGGCTGAAATACTTTTTGTCATTTTCTTCTTATGCTCCGTTAACTAATGTTTGTCTTTGATCATTTCATACTCTTCCTCTTCCATATAGTCATTGAAAATTCATATGTAATGTAACTCCTCTCCAATGCACAAATGTCATAACATGTTACTTCCTGCCATAGAGAAATGATGGCAGCAATTATTCTCTTTGCTTTGTGCTCCAATTATTCTAACTGCAATTTAACTCACAAGGTAATAGGTAATTTCTATTTTTGGGTGTCTAACGTTTGGTATCCCTATTTACAAAGAATTTGATGCAGGTTATACCTGGAAGGATGCAAGATTGTTCATTCTTTTGCAAGGGTGTGGAATAAGCATCTTATATAATTGTGTGAGATCAATTTTAATGATCGAATATCTCTTTATTTTTCTTATTTTTTACAGCATCATGCTCTAATGAGATCACATTGTCCTTATGTATGTAAATGTCGATCCTAATTCGATCGACACTTTGTGAAAGTTTCCTCAGATGTATTATTTGTCTTCGTTTCCAATGTATACACATTTATACTCAATTGTGAAGCACTGATATTTGTTTTATCTTAGCAATATAGGTTCCCAAGAAATTTTATTTTATAATGTTTCTTATAATCAGGTCTTATCATTTACCCTGATCAAATGTCTATTTTATATTTGCAGTTCCCTATTTTAAAATTGCTTAGATCATAATTGCACAGTAAGATTATGAACACAATCTGCAACTATGTTGTTCTCTCCTACTGCGAGTGAGTGTGGTTTGACTCTCTTAAGTGATGGCACATGGAGCTCTACAATGTTGCCAAGTGTTGTTCCTCAAAGATATTTTATTTATGAAATATAAAAAATTAATACCAATTAAATACACCCCCACTACTCTACAAAAAATAAGTGCTTGGAAAAAAATAAATATGTAAGTTACAAATTGCTAATGTTGTAATGTCTTTTTCTACATGAAATCTTTGGTTCCAAACTTGAATAATTGTTGTTTTTCCAACATTTCAAATTGAAAAAAAAAAAATATATATATATATATATATATATTTCAAATTGAAAAAAAAAAAGAAAAAAAAAGTAAACAACAATGCTCTTGCAAAACTAATGACATTAACAAAAAATAGGTGCTAAAAAAACCTTAGGATATAATTGCATTGGGACATAGATAGATTTGCAAGTTTGAAAGTGGATTTTGAAAAGGATGGAATTTGATAATCTTGTGTTTGTTTTGAGATTTTATAATGTATGATTATAGTTAATATGTCACATCATATCGGGAATTATAGAAAAAATAAAAATAGATTAGAGTTATAGGATTCTGTAAATCAATAAATAACATGATTATGATATTGTCCATCCAAAATCCGGATGGACACATCCATTCCAAGCACTCCCTTAAGCCATTGGAAAATTGTAATAAAACATTACAACAACAGATGTAACAATTGGTTAAGATTAATAAAAAGAACACAAAAAGAAAACAATTAAAAATGAAATCATTATGCAAAACTGATAAAAAGAGCACTCAAAGGCAAAATCAGAATAAGACAAATGTCTTCGAGTGATAAAAAATGAGGTTTATTCTATATTTTTTAAAGAAAGATATGAAAATACCTAATACAATAGTTAAACACCTATAAAAAACTAGCTATTAACAATTTTATACTAAAGATCAAATGAAAAAACTAAAAAATAAGTGTTAAATGAAGCCCGTGCGTCGCACGGGTTCAAACCTAGTTGATATAAATGAGTCAACACGGGTTAACTTAGTCAATAAACAGGTTAATCTAAAGTTAAGCTCAATCGCTTATTTTTTCTTCTATTTGAAAAATATTAATTTTTGACTTTAAAAAATATTACTTTTGCATTGAAAAGTATAACTTTTAGCTTTAAATGGTATCGTTTATATTGCATATTATTTCATTATTTCTAATTTAAATACTTTTTTGTGAAAAATATTACATTGTAAGTAAAAGGTAGTATATTGTTTTTAAAGTATTCGTTATTATTTCCTTTGTAGAACTTATTCAAAGCGATATTTGCTTACTTAAAAATATTACTTCGAATTTTATTTTAAAAGCAGTTCAGCATAATATTAACAACTTGATATATATATACAGGTCAGCATAATATTATATATATTTATATATATATATTATTTTTAATAGTATTACCTATTTTAGCATAAGTAGAAAGACAACCAAAATTTTCAGCATTATATTATCAAGTTGGGGCTTTCATTTGCTCAATTGGGATTAGTAGGTCTGGTGTGAAATGATTTCACGAATCTCATTTCTTAAAACAATTTCATTTCATTATGTGAGACAATTGGGGTTGATATCGGTCAATGATCGGTCAACACTTAACAAGAACCCAAAAAATCAACTTATGTCGATAAGTAATAATTTTATATATATCATGTAATACATTTTTACATGATACACACAATAATATTATATTATTAAAATAAAAATGTTACTTACCAAATTGCTGATATCATCAAGTCAAATATTGCGCGTTGTCTGGGATTCGAATCCGAGTGACAAGGTGGTAATCCAACCACTAGACCACTAGTGCTTTATGTATTATTATTCTATATGCATTTCTTTTATTTCAATTTTTGATATTTTTCAATTTTCTATTATCACATACTTTTTGTTAATTTTTATTATTTGTATTTTTAATATATTTTAAAAGGTTAAAATATATATATATAATTAGAAGATTAATGACTAATTAATATATATTTAGTAATATTTAATCTAATTTCATTAATTTTAAGACAATTATAAAATATACTAGTGCATATTTTTAATATATTTTATAAAAATACTATTTTTTAAAATTATGAGTTTGTTCATATAAGATAATATTAATGCAAATAATAAGATATATATATATATATATAATTGAAAGATTAATGACTAATTAACATAAGATACTATAAGATAATATCATAAAATAATTAAACTTTTCAAATTTAATTTAATTAAAAAATAATTAATATTATCACATATTTTTTGTTAATTTTTATTATTTGTATTTTTAATAGATTTTAAAAGTTTAACAATATATATATGTATATAATTGAAAGATTAATGACTAATTAACATAAGATAATATAAGATAACATCATAAAATAATTAAACTTTTCAAATTTAATTTAATTAAAAAAAAAAATATTATCACATATTTTTTGTTAATTTTTATTATTTGTATTTTTAATATATTTTAAAAGTTTAACAATATATATATATATAATTTAAAGATTAATGACTAATTAACATAAGATAATATAAGATAATATCATAAAATAATTAAACTTTTAAATTTAATTTAATTAAAAAAATTAATATTATCACATATTTTTTGTTAATTTTTATTATTTTTATTTTTAATATATTTTAAATTAAAGTTTAACAATATATATATATATATATATATATATAATTTTGAAAGATTAATGACTAATTAACATAAGATAATATAAGATAACATCATAAAATAATTAAACTTTTCGAATTTAATTTAATTAAGAAAATTAATATTATCATATATTTTTTGTTAATTTTTATTATTTGTATTTTTAATATATTTTAAAAGGTCCACAATATATATATATATATATATATATATATATATATATATATATAATTGGAAGATTAATGACTAATTAATTAACATAAAATAATTAAAATTTTCAAATTTAATTTAATTAAAAAATAATTAATATATAACATTTCTTCTTTCATTTTAAAAAATATATATTGTAATATTTGACTTTTTTTTTAAATTAATTAAATTAGTCTACGACAACGCTTCTACGAGGCTATGACAACGTTAGAAAACAACCCTTGTCTTAGGGTCCTAGGACAACACGTCTACGACAACGACAAGTTTAAACCCTTGTCTATGAGAGAATTTTTTGGGTAAAGACAACGGTTCCGTCAGTTTAGACTACGACAAGTGTTTTTTGAAAAAACCCTTGTCTTAGGGGTGTAGTCTATGAGAGAATTTCTTGTGGTGGTCCTAAGATAACACGTCTACGACAACGGCAAGTTCAAACCCTTGTCTATGAGAGAATTTTTCGAGCAAAGACAACGGTTTCGTCTACGACAACAACAGTTTAGACTACGACAAGGGTTTTTTGAAAAACCCTTGTCTTAGGGGTGTAGTCTATGAGAGAATTTCTTGTAGTGTTTATATTGAAAAAAGTCTAAGTAATTTTATTTAAATGTTATGATATCTGTATATAAAAGTTACATATACTAATATAACATAAATGTTATATTCGGTTAACATAAAGGTTATGTCATAAATTAAAAAAAAAAAAAACCTGGACGCAGATCCGACCGGACCTGACCCAATTCACCCACGCTCAGTTGCATGGATTATAATCTATGCACTTGGTGTAGACAAACACTACTCCGGCCACATAATATCAGTGGATGGAATAATAATTTCTTTTAATTGAATTCTTAACATAGTTATTAAATATAATTTACTAATATCATAAGAATATATAGAGTTGAAAGGTCGATACACAAAAGTGAGGTTGAGTGGACTTAGAAATAAACATATATTGCATAACATAATTGCAAATAAAAAAAATTATTTTATCATGTATGTTTCATTTAACATTTCAAAGTAATAATAATACATCACTTGTATTATTTAACAATGATAGTTAAAATGGTATTTGTATTAAATGCAATTAATGAAATGTGTGATGAAATGCTAAATATTATAGAATATTCAAACTGTTTAAATTGTATAGAATATTCAAATTGTTCTGCATTTCTCGGACAACCCGATTATTTAAAATGAAATGGACTTTCAAATCATATTTATATACAACCACATCATCCTTCTTCTTTTTTTCCTCTCATTTCTCGTTTAGCAAATGCATATTAGTTAATTTGGATAGCCTCAAATTATAATCATTTGATAATTGAGTCCGATCAGAAATAAATAAATAGATAAACCTAAAATATTGAACTAACCAAAAGACAAACAAAAGCGTAGTTAAATGTAGTGTTCGGATCGACAAAATGGTAGATGTTCCATGCTGACGTGGAAACTGCCTTTGAGGATTACAAAAAGGCAATGGGAGTGTAAAATGATACATTACAGATAATTAATCTGTGGTTGATGCTCAGCTAAGGTCGGCTGATCCCAATTATTTATTTATTTTATCTTTTGGTTGAATTTTTTCCATCACTCATCTTCCACCGACTACATACCAAACCTCCCTTTCAATTCAGTCTTTTAATGTACCAAAATAATTGAATTAAAAAATATGATCCCAAAACGATTTTATGAATTAGTATTCCAATATTTTTACAAAATAGTAAAAAATATTCAATGTCAATTCGCAACAATTTCTTATCTAAAAATTATAAATAAATAAAATAACACTGCGTAATAAATTCAAAATCATTTCAATTTAATGTATATAAATGATTTAATAATCTAAATTATGATTAAATTTGAAAATAATATAAATATCAAAATAGTACTAAATAAATCTTGATTTGAAATATTAAGAACAGTTTTTAAAATTTTAATAATTATATTAAAAATGAAGCTTCCTTGTGATATTATTATGGATATATTGTGTAACTTATAATTCTATATATTAAATTTGGTAATATTATTATGGATTATGCGCAATTTTAAGTGGAGCCTCAACATTTACTTGTGATATTAATATAGTTTATGTGCAATTTTGAGTTTTTAAAAAATGTAAAATACAACATGTTATTTTGTCATAAGAATATCTTAATCAACAACTAAATAATAAATTCCATAATAGAAAATTTATGCAATAATTATTGCTTGAAGAGAATCAACTGATCGATTAAAACAATTGTAATTATTTTTATGAACAAATATATTTATTAATTAATATCAAAACCAAAACCAAATTATTTCAACATCATAACTCAATTACTTATAAGATTATTTTACTGAGAGTTAAATTATTTATTTTTCCTTTCTAAATTGACATATATGTTTAATGTTCAAACTAAATAAATGAATTTTTACTTTTATTTTTCTTTTGTATCAAAAAATAAGTTGCAATTTTGGTTTCTAACAGTTCAGTACTTACTATATTCCTTTAATAAATCATTGAAATACATTTTAGATTTTATTATGTTTTCAGATAACTATTATGATTTTGATTATAAATTTGTCTTTTATTTAGATGTTTTTATTATTTTAATTCAATTGGTCGTAAAAAGATTTTTATATCTATTTTCAAACTTATTTACAGATTTTTATTTCGGTTTTCAGTTTATTTAGTATTACAAGTTTTATTAGTAAATTTGAATAGACTATCTAAAAAAATTATAAAAAAGTTAAAGGGATGCCCATACATGTACTCCCTCTACAGTTTTTCTTGACAACTTATGAAGTTTGCATTCAAACACAAAATAGAAAATCAAAAGAAAAACACGTCTTTTCTAATCTCACAAGTTCGTTTCTGAAATAATCTTGAGATTTCTTATAAATTTTCAGTCTAGTTGGATTTTTCTTTATTATATTAACAGTTCTCATATATTAGTTGCATATATATTGTTTTGTGTACTAGACTTTTATTTAGTGAACTACATTAATTATTCTTATTAAATATTAGGCAATGTGGTCAATTTATAGGATTTATTAATATCTACAAAATAATTTTAATCAATAAGAAGTGTAAAATGGATGTGATATGCTTTATAAAAATAAAGTACTTGATAGAAAACTAGACTTTATGAAATGGCGCTTTGTCAATGGAAAAGTTAGCAGTTATGGTGTTTTGAAATTTAGTGGACTTGATTGTGGAAAATAGAGGGTAAAGGCAAATGGTCCCACGTCACACTAATACTCAAAATCTTGAAACCGAAACCCTCTCTTCTTATATTATTTATCATTCTTACATCACGTTTTCCCAAATTATTATATCTAGTCTTCTCTTAGAGAGGGAAAAAAATATATATACACAACCACGAAACGCACATTTATTAAATTATATCAGTGGTCAAAAGTCTCAAAACAAATACAAAAACTTTTATATAATTGTATAATTCGATCGGATCCATTTTTACGTGTTCGCACACGTTCTTAGGTGTCTATTATTTCGTCCAAACTCTTTTTCATTTGTGTGTGTTTAGACTAGCGTGTAATACCTACATTTATGTTATGTAAGTAATATCTTTATGTAAATGAAGTAATACATTTATGTAATATATTAATATATTTTAGTAAAATAAATAGACAATTCATTTAAATTATGTAAATGAAGTAAAACATTTATGTAATACACTAAAAAATAAGTAATAACACTTATTTTTTATAAACACCTACAAATGTGATCATTTAAATTACACAATTGTTATTATTAACACTTATAAGCTCCACCATTTTATTTATCATAATACTTCAACAACTTATTTTTATCTAAAATTAAACATCTTATAGACTCTAAAAACATTTTATGAGATGTAAGAACTTATAATCTCTTTCAAATAAGTTTAGCCAAACCCCCTCTAACTCCAAAACAGAAGATATCATCCTTTCGATTATTTCTATTTATTTCTCTTTTTATATTTAGATTTTACTTTATTATGCATATTTTCAAAAAAGAAAATGAAATCCATAATTAAAAAAACGCTATAAACTCTTTATTATATAATAAAAACTCATCTTTCTTTTTTAAAAAGATCACTTAAATATACTCCCGGCATTTCAAAATAAGTGTCATTTTGAAATATAAATTTTGTTTCAAAATAAACGTTATTTTAGACTTTTATGCAATTTTATTCCCAAATTATCCCTATTAATATTTTTAGCTAAATTTTAGGGATTTTATATATTATTTTTTATGGAATTAGTTCGATTATTTTTTCAATTTTAAATTTTGAATCCATTGATCGGTAAAGAATATATTTGTCCAATTTTTATATTCTTTAATTTATGACAAATTCTTTAAAATGACACTTATTTTGAAATAGAAAAAATATTATCATTATAATTGTGAATGCCAACTGATCTCATATGTACAGTAACATTTCATAAATTTAGTTCTTTTACCTCAGATTTTTCTTATATATGAAAGGCATGAATTTTTGCCAAATTAAGCACATATTTGGAAACAAACAAAGACCCTTAGCACAATATAATATACAAAATCACTTTTTATCCTATATTCTAAAATAATAATCTACGTTGTATGTATAAATAAATTTATTAATTAATATATTACATATATTAAAATTATTGCAATATGATAGAACGCCAAAATGTTACAAATAATCATCGTAGCAACATAAATATCCTTCAATCTCCTTCGCCAAGGAGTCGACTGCTTCATTGTCTTCATTATAGAATTTCGAAGTTGGAATTTGCTTCTTATATTAATATTTAAAAACAAATTTCAATTTATTTTATTTAGAAATGAAGTTTTTTTTTGAAATCTTTTTTTTTTTAATATAAGTCATAAACTTACATGACCTAATTTCAATTTCTGACTAATTTGAAAATAACAACTCGAATCCGTCGACTTTTTTAAACTTTATTTTAATAATAGGGAAGTGTTTAGCCAAGATTCAAACTTTAGCACAAACCAATGAGAAAGCTCCAAAGTAAGGTGGATGAAATAAGCCCATCTTTTGGCATATGTTAGCTTAGAATTGAAGTAGTAGTAAGTAGTAGAAGTTGGTGTCCACTTTTGTTCTTTCTCTCAGGCTCAAGCTTGAGTGTTCTTGTGGTCATAGTCATGGAGATAATATTGTTTTCTTGATTTGTCTGCTGTTCTGAGTGATACATGGGGAAATGGAATACAGTGTCGCCTCTTCTAATTCTTGTTCGTGACTATGCTTTCATCTCCTGCATTTGATGCCTTGTCTGATCTGGGCTTCTTCAGATTCTTTCAAATCCTGCAGAATCTTCATCTCTTTAAGGTAATCTATTTTTAATTTCATCTCTCTCTCTCTCGCTCTCGCTCTCTCTCTCTCTCTCTATATCTATCTATCTATCTATGCTCAGTATTCTGTAATCTTGATTGTTGGTATAATGTTTCTTGATAGATTATATTGAGATTTCTTTGGGTTTGATTGAATGAGAATCTATCTATGCTCAGTATTCTGTAATATTGATTGTTGGTACTATGTTTCTTGATGGATTATATCGAGATTTCTTTGGGTTTGATTGAATGGGAAGCCTTTTTGTGGTGTTTAGGGGTAGAGTGTTGTGGCTTTGCTTTAGAAAAAGTGGGAAGTTGATGAATGAATTTTAGAATTTATACCACAGTGAAATCAATGTCACAGTGAATCTTGAGTTAGATGATTATTTGATCTTGATTCCTTAGTTTAGTTTCTTCTGTATAGTGTTCATTAGAATATGGTGGGAGATTAGGTGAATCTGATAGAAGTTCCAAAATGGCAGTGAACTTGATAACAAAATTGAGATATTGATTGAAAGAATAACAAGTTGAAATTTCAATTATTCCTACAGGATATAGACGTTAGATAGCAATTTGCATTATGGGTTGGCTAGCAAAGATCCTCAAAGGATCTAGCCACAGAATCTTGAAAGGGCAATATCATGGGAAATACGAAGATGATACTATTTGGGAAGGGCCTCCTACTTCATTGGTATCGTCCCTCTCCTTGTCTTCGATCGACTTCATCCGCGTAGTTAATACATCCTTAAACCATCTGATTGTGTCTCTTTTTTGTTTTGATTCTTAACTATAGGACCTGTCAGATTTCGATAAAGAAGAACTTGAAAGGGCAATTGCACTGTCTATTGCTGAAGCAGATGAGAAAGGGAAGAAAGTAGTAGGTAAGTCAAGAGGCTGAAAGATTTTGGCCCTGAAGATTTATACCCCCCAATGGTAGATTCTTTCAACTTCTTTCTTCATATGTTTTGGGCATGTGATATTCTATGTATATGAAATGAATTGTTAAAGAGGTAACATCCAGAGCTGTTGTTGGAGTGAAGAAGAACCAAGTATTTGAAAGTTTATGTGAATTTCTAATTGTCGCAGATAATGAGTCTGAGTTGGATGAAGACGAACAGCTCGCTAAGGCTCTTGAAGAAAGTTGGAATGTGCAGTCCCCACCTCGATCACCTCCACCTCTAGTGTCTCCTCCACCTAGATCACCTCCAAGTGCTTCTGGAAGTTTCTTGCCACATTATCCCTTCCACTATCCTTCAGGGTTCAGGTAATATATATCCTCATGACTACTCTCTTTTCAGCTCTCTATCTGCTTCAATCAATGTTTGTCTATTCCAGAAATTTGTTGACCCATTAAATAGATTGGCGAAACATAATATTCAAAAGTTTTGGCTAGCTACCATTTTCAAAATATTTGCGCAGCTAATACACTTTCTATGCTACTTTTGTGGATGTGAGCCTCTCAAGCATATGGATCAAACTTCACTTGCACTGTTCGAGATTTGCATGCCTGGATCATTTTCTTCTTTGCCTCTAGTATGATTTCATGATCCTTTAACTGTAAGACATTGGCATTGTGTGAATAAGAATCCATAACGGAAAAGTAACAGTTTTTGTAGGTGGGGTTATAACTTATACTATATGTTGTTTACTCAAAACAAGTTTTTGTGAATCTCATGTTATTCATATGGATTGTAGCTCCCACATAATGGAGGTCTTGATTCTCAAAGAGATTAAACATTCTTTTGTGTGTCTTGTTGACCTGCATAGTTTTGTTGTAGAGTCTGTGCTGGTTGCAATAGTGAAATCCAGGGGAGATATTTGAGTTGCATGGGAGCTGTTTGGCATCCAGAATGTTTTCGTTGTGATGCTTGCAACCTCCCAATTTCTGATTATGAGGTGCAACTAGCTTTGTTATCCGATTTTGGTTAGACAACACTTGAGTGGACCAGTAACTCTGTGAACTTACTTTTTGAATTCTCTTTCAGTTTTCCATGTCCGATAATCGCCCTTTCCATAAAACTTGCTACAAGGACCTGCACCACCCCAAATGTGATGTTTGCAAAAATTTTGTAAGTCCAATTATGCATTGCCATGTCTGATTGGAGAACTCACTGACTGTATTGTATTATTGTTAGATGATATTTCTTGTTCCTGCAAATATCAGACACGGAGTTTTAGCATTTTTCTCATTTTCCATTTATTTAGATCCCCACAAATAGTGCTGGGCTTATTGAGTACAGAGCACATCCTTTCTGGCATCAAAAGTACTGCCCTGCACACGAACATGATGGTACACCTCGTTGTTGCAGCTGCGAAAGAATGGAGGTGAGGGGTGGAACCAATTCCCTTGTTAAATAGAACCAAGAAAAACCTGAAAGAATGAGGCTAGCTATATGGGATTGATTAATATATGTGAACCCTCTGATATATGCAGCCTGTAGATGCCAGATATTTAGTTCTCGATGATGGAAGGAAGCTATGTTTGGAGTGTCTCGACTCTTCAATAATGGATACACATGAGTGCCAACCTCTTTACCTCGAAATACAAGAATTTTATGAAGGTCTAATCATGAAGGTTGAGCAGCAAGTTCCGTTACTCTTGGTCGAGAGACAGGCACTAAACGAAGCCATGGAAGGAGAGAAAAATGTAGACTATATATCGTAATTTTCAGTAACGTTCTATTTAAAATCTTACTATTTATAGTAACATTCATTTCATTACCAGGGTCATCACCACATGCCAGAGACACGAGGACTTTGCCTGTCAGAAGAGCAAACTGTTAGCACGGTATGAGTATCTTCTGAACAGATGAAATATAGATTAAATATTTGGATATTCTTGATCTGAATTTGTACTCAAAATTCCAGATATTGAGGCGACCTAAAATAGGAGGATATCGGATTACAGACATGGTCACCGAGCCCTATAGGCTAGTCCGCAAATGTGAAGTAACAGCGATTCTTATTCTGTATGGTCTACCTAGGTAGAGTTTTTTCCTCGCTACCTATATTCTGCATTTCAATCACAAATTAACAATGTTCTATCAAATTTAGGTTATTGACCGGGTCGATTCTAGCTCATGAAATGATGCATGCATGGCTGCGACTCAAAGGTAATCTTCCTGACTCTTTAACTCTTAATATC
Organism: Scutellaria minor; assembly: GCA_954870855.1. Taxonomy (NCBI): domain Eukaryota; kingdom Viridiplantae; phylum Streptophyta; class Magnoliopsida; order Lamiales; family Lamiaceae; genus Scutellaria; species Scutellaria minor. Next base: position 5,640,261 of record OX940732.1, on the reverse strand, counting down.
AGTCCCTCTACTGAGTTACCTCTACTGAGTTGAGTATCGACTGAGTTGGCTCTCAGGTTACCCCAACCTAAGTCCAGAAGTGGAAGAAGGTATCTGCCAAGTGCTGGCTCATATGTGGTTGGATTCTGAAATCATGGCTGGCTCTGCTACTAACGTGGCGTCTACTTCATCATCAACATCCTCATCAACATCATCATCATCTGGCTCATCAAAGAAGGGTAAAAGGTCTGATTTCGAGAAAAAACTTGGTGATTTTTTCAAACACCAGATAGAATCGGACACTTCTGCTGCATATGGAGATGGTTTCAGGGAAGGAAATAAAGCAGTGCTCAAGTATGGCCTAAAGAGCACTCTCGATCACATTCGGCTCACTGGGAGTTTTCCGTGTTAACCACTTCTTGCTCTATATTTGTAAAGTCTTGCTACTTGGCCTCTGCATAGTGTATGCCTATGATCAAATGACTTTTAACTTTTGTTGACTCATAAGAAGAGTATAGAAAGAAAAGAAAAATAAAGCATATTTGAGTTTGAGCTTCAAAGTATTGTGTCAAATACTTGTTCATATATCTAGGAAAGCTATGTGTTACGATATTATTCAAAGTTTTTCTTCCAATGCAAGAATTTCTTTCTTACTATTGGTTTTTAGCAATAAGGGAATCTTGGAAGTTGATGATCAAAATTGATCAATATTTCTGATTTATGAATAGCAATGTACAAGGTTTGGTAAAATTACGGATGCTGTTGATGCTAACACTTTCAGGGCCCGTACTCGATTGACATTGACTGAGGATTGTAGATATCTAGCTGGATTTTCATCAGAGCTGAAACAACTTCAGCCATACTTAATCTGCTCTTTGGTTCTTGACTATGCTTAACTTGAGCAAACGCAATGCAAGTTCAGAGTGATGGATAACATAGCCAAGTGGATGCTTTGCTTGGAGACGAGGATCAATCAGTTCATTGATTTCAGATTCTATATGTGTTCTTCTACTCATAGCAGATATCAGTGTCTCAGACAAAAGAACTTCCTCACCATCGTGCAGAAACACAGCTTCCCGCCCTGTGATCAACTCCAATAGTACGACCCCAAAAGCATATACGTCTACTTTAGGCGTAACCTCCCCAGCTTGTATATACTCGGGTGCCACGTACCCCTTTTCTCCAACAACGCAGCTGGAATGTGAGTTTCCATTTTCTCTTGCAAAGCTGAAATTTGCAATCTTGGCTCTCAAATCTCTGTTGAGTAAAATATTGCTACTGTTGATGTCTGTGTACGTAAGCTGGTGCAGTGAAGTTGTGTAGATAATCGAGCCCATTGGCAACATCTAAAGCAATCAGAATACGGTGGTTCCAGCTGTGAGCAAGGGCACAGTCTTCTTTACGAAGCCAGTCCTTCAATGACCCTTCTTCCAAGTACTCGTAAACAAGGTAGAAAACTCTATGGTGCTCACAGAAACCATGGAGACTTATCAGATTGAAGTGGTTGACATTACCAAGAATCTTGATCTCTTTCGACACATCTGTGCTCATCTTCTTTATGACTAACAGATTTCCACGCAGATTGCCTGAGTAAATGGAATCACTCAACCTCTTCTGTGAGCTGAAGTTGTTAGTAGCCGCCTCCAGTTCATCATATGTGTATGTCTTCAATGTTTCTCCGATTCCTACAACCTTATCTAGGAAGTTCTCTGGCAATCTGTCTGTCCATGAAGCTTTTGTTGTTCTCCTTCTGTAATGATGCAAGAATACGAGGAGAAGAAGGAAGCAAACGAGTGATAAAGCTGCACCAATTCCTGCTCCAATGTAAAGCCCTTTATAAGATTTCTTATGGTTTATCTGAGGCAGTGTTGGATATGAAGGGGCTATTAGCAATGGCTTTCTTCTCATCTGAGAACTCAGAGGTTCTGATGGCAAAGGAATCAGAATAGTTGTGAAGGGATAAATGATGGGATCTTCGCTCGAAAACCCATTGGCTATGGCTACAGTTTTAGGACTTACATTGAACTGATCACTGATCAGAGGAACACTATCTTCCCAGTCAATCAAGAAAGTCAACAGAAACTTAGTGCCATTTGCAATCTGTTCTTGTGTAGGGCATGCGCATCTAAGAGGTACGTTCAGTTTCAGCTTCTCATACAGGTCCATTTCACCGTAAGGATTATCACGTTTAAGTGCATCACAAGTGGCAAGCCCCTCATAAGTCTCGTTTGCAATTGTGAAATAGTTCTCGTCATCAGAGCCAATAACATAAGAAGTGTTAGCCTGATAGTATTCACCTGAGCAGGAACAGGTTACAGGGACAATAACCTCGTTGCCTGGTGGTAACAACGTGGAGTTTGATATACCGTTCAGACGAGCAAACTCTGTGGGATCAGAAGATGTTAAGTTCGAAATGGAGGAAACAGTGAGATAAGGATGTTTGGTTCTGAACATCAAGAAGGCTTTGCAAGAAGGCTTTGCACCATTGCAGGTGTAAAGGAAAGCTGGAGACGAGCCCGTTTCATCGGAGTTATTACATTCCATAACTGAATTTCCTGAGTAGAGCTGTTGAGCAATGGAGTTCGATGATGACAAGGTTAGAATGAGGAGAAAAGGTAACAAGTATTTGCACAATATCAACATTTTTGGAGAGTGGTTGAGAAGCAGCCTCAAATCCATCTTAAAAACCACAATTTTTTTGATTAAGGAATCAAATGTGTTAGCTCATACTATGTAGAAAAATTTATGGGATTTAGGGTGGTTACACAAATGAGAGTGACTGTGATAGGTTTAATAATAATAAGCAGAATGCTTCAAACTTCATTTTAGTCAATAAAGAATGTCTGGTTAAGCAAGCAACAGTTGAACCATGTTGCTTAACAAGAGAAAAATGTGGTCTGAAATAGAATTTGAAGAATGAGGAGTAGCAGATTCTTTCTGCAAATAATATTCTGAACAATTCTGGTACAGAGTCTCAATCATCAGCATTTTTAAGAATTGATTGACTGAGCAATAGGGCCTTGACTTTTGAGTGTTCAAACTGGAAGTTTGTTGCAATAGGTAAGCTATTGGTGTAATACAAGAATCTGACAGATTTGGCTGTTTATGTTTGTCTTATATGCTTCGAATTCACATTTCCATTCTGTAATTAACTAATACAATAGTTATTTTATCCTATATATATTTATACATATATTATATAACACAAATTTAACCCATATATTGCAGCCCAAACCCAATATTTCATGTGAGTCAATCATATACCAATTTCTCAAGTTTATCATAGATTCGTAGTTATTTTATAAGCTGTTTGATGGTTTTGTATGTCCCGAATAAGAATATTTGAATGGAGATACCATCTGACATTATCAACTCTATTGTACGTGTTTTCATCATGTCGAAAGTCAATTTCTCACACTTTGAGTTGAAACAGCGCAACAATAATAGTAACACAAAAATATGGTAAGCAATCTACATATTTTATACATGATATTAATAATTATCCAAAATCTTATAAAACAGACCAAATAAATATAATATCAATCTAAATTATCTAATGTATAATGTGTGTATGTGTACATATAAGGATCTAGTACTTTTTTTTATTTTTTTATCTTAACCCTTTTTAAATAAAATTTAGTTAACATTTTTATAAAATTAATGAAATAAAATGAGCTATCCTATTTTCTTAAAAAAAAAAAAAAGATTCTTATGAACTACTAATAACTTCATTTTTGTTTGATTAAATTTACATTTGTAAGTTTATAAAAAGTAGTTTTATTCATAACATATCTCTGACCATACTTCTAAGTTTCCACAATTTAATCCATACCAACCCCAAGTAGCACAAAATACTAACCAAAATTCAAAACAAATGTTCCTTCCAAAGAAAAATCATTCTAACCACCATATATAGTTTTAATTAGAATTTCTAAATCAAACTAACACAACTTTATTTGTACAAATTTGAAAATACCAGATACCCATTATATATCCCTCAAACCACTTTCTATTTAGTCGAAAAAGTTGAACTTTACTCAAATCTTCAATCCAAATGCACTAAAACAAATAGACAAATCATTCTACTAACAAATACCGATGTTTATGCGTGCAGAGAAACTACAGATGAACCCAGTTAGAACATTACAAAACATAGCTTTAGAAGGTAATTCATTCATCAACTCAACCTACCTAAATCACATCTTCTGTCAACTATATACATAAATTACATATAATAATAAGATCGATAAACACCCCCTTCATTTTCCTATGTATACATTGAGCAACATGTTTAAACACTACTATCTTGGCCCACAGTTCTAACCAAGCCAAGTTACCACCAAAATTCCAAGAGTCACTTCTCAGAGTTGTCTACTACAAGATTCATTTTCATTATGCTAATTCATTTTGCCGATTAACTCATTTATGTGATCCTCGCGGATTCCAGAATCCCCTCCATCTTCAAATCACCTCTTCTTGCCGTTCAATGCTTTTTCAATGAGCACTCGCTCACATGGCACAATAAAACGTTTTGTAATCACCAAAACACAAATCCTTTTAAGAGCACATTTTCTTCATGCGAGTGCATAACCGTTCTTTCATCGCACATTTTCTTCATTACAAGTTATCAAGTCCTTTTATGAGTGACACAGCCTCCAATCAGAAACTTTTCCATAACCATAACCAAACTAGCTAATTTTTGTATATTTTTTATAGAACAAGGACAGGTAAATGCATGTAATTATACCAAAGCAGAAGCTACAGATACTGTAATGAAAAATGCTTTTGATTTCCATTATTCCTTTATTTGCCTTTACAAATACCCCCCTAAATATTTTCCTCAATGGCAAAGAATATAAAATCTTCCTGAGTGATTGGATGCATGTAATTTTTACTGCAAAGACAAACTAAACTTTAGATCACAACACTGTTCAAACAACAAAATTGTTAAGAGGGCAGTAAAAATTTTGAGCTAACCCTCCTATGCGTATAATGAAGAGGAGATTGGATTCTGAGCTCTTCATTTGAATGAAGTCCAATTCCGGTATGTAGTTCAGAGCAACCAGCGCCGCCTCCTCCGCAGCCATAATTTTGATACACAAGTACAACCGCTGATAAAATCCCAACCAAAGATCAATAAAGTACTGGGGAATCAATTAGAATTGGATAAATCATTCCAACCATTGTTTCTCATAATCAGTTGTCGTAAAAGGAAGTGCAAAAAGAGTATCTTGCAGAGAAATACCGTTGTTATAAGATGCAAATTAGAGATTCAAGACACTCTACTCTGTTAACTATGGAAAGATTGTTGCAACAATATGCAGTTGATAGTTATATAAAATTGGAGACAACAAGATTATAATACTAAAATCGTTGTCTGCCCATGCGTTATACCAAACTTATTTTTCTATCTTTTCTTATACATTAAAGACTAATATACCTTTTATAATCTTTTTTTTTGGTATTCAAGATTAAAATAACCTTATTAAAGGATGAGTAGGATTAACACAATATGACACGATACAATTTATGTCATACAATATGAAAGAAGGTTTGACAAGATTGTGTCATAGATCTGTCATCCTTTGTATTATATCTTGATAGGATCTGGGTAACCCTATAGTATGAGCAAAATGTTAAAAATGACTAGAAATTAAATAATTTTGAGTGAAAGTAAGTAGAAAATTATAATGGTTTCCTTAGTAAAAAAGGATAAAATAATTTTTTTTCATATGAAGTATATATATAATTAAGTATAAGGTTAATTACATTTTTCTATCTCAATTATAATAACTTTACACTCTCTTTATAATATTTAATCATTTAATTTTATTAAATATATTTTAAATTTGATGCATTTTATCATATAAAAAAAAATTAGACTCGTGTTAGAATCCATAACTATGATTTTTCTGAGACATCAAATACATCAAATTTAAAATCTATAAGTAGAAATTGTATAGTTCAAAGTTTATATATAAAAAAAATGTTAAATCATGTATAGTTTGGACGAGAAAATAATTTGGGATACTTTTATCAGGACCTACAATTGGTATCATAGCGGTTAGTTCAAAAGGAGCTTCCGTTCTGATTGTGTTGCTTGTCAAAAAAACCTGATCTTTTGTGCTTCTATCATACCTTGTTTTTGAAAGCATGAAATTTAATTCTTCTAAATTTTCTTTACTCTCCATAAATGACCATGATATCTGAAAAATGAGAACGCACACACATTTATCTACAACACACAATGAAATGTGGATTGTGCTCAATAAAGGATCATTTGTATTCATAGTACCAAATGGTGACAACAATCCTAATGCCCCAGACATTATTCCGAAGAAGAGATGTGACATGACAAACAAAGAGAAGAGACTATCAAATCTCGACAATCTTATAACGAATGCCTTATATTCAACTCTTGACAACTCTGTGATGGCCAAAATCAAAGGATGCAAGAATGCCAAAGAGATATGGGATTCTCTAGCACTTATGTGTGAAAGAACAAAACAAATCAAAGAGAACAAGCTGACTCTTGCAATACAAAAGTTCGACAACTTCAAAATGAAGACTTAGAGCATCTCCAATCCAACACCACATTTCACACTACCTCTACATGTAGTGTGAAATGTGGCTCCAACCATGCACCACATTTCCCCTCTACATTATGAATTTGAATAGTGCACCACCACATGTAGTGGACACTATTGCACCACACTACATTATATTTTTTTTTTTTGATTTTTTTAATACAATTTTAATTTCACAATTTATTTTTAATAGAAGTTGCATTTCATCATTTCATGAAGCAATATTATTGTTTATGAAAAAATTATTATTTACTACATGTGTATAATATAAAAGTATTTTTTAGGCTAATGAAAGTTCACATAATACATTAAATCACAAAGTACATTAAATTAAAATACATAAATCACAAAATACATCAAGACAATTAGGCTAAAATGCATAAATTAAAATAAACATAAAACATCTAGAAAGTACATTATAATTTTTGCCTTTTTATATTCACAATTTTTTAAAAAAATAACTAATAAAAATAATTATATTCAATAATCAATATAAAACAAAAATAAAAATATTATGCAATTATTAAGTTTAAATTTGTATAAATTTTAAATCAATAAAAAATAAGAATAGTAAATGTAGTGCAGAATATAGCGTTGACGATTAGAGATGAATTTAATGTAGTGTGAATTTTGCTGTAGTGTAGTGTGAATTTTGCTGTAGTGTGGTGTAAACCACTGGAGATGCTCTTACAAGTCCATCAACAACTACAACCAGAGATTCACTGAAATTATAAATGAGACGACCTTTCTTGGGAAGGAATACTGAATTGAGATATTGCCCTTAAAAGTCTTCGTGGACTAAACAATGAATGAGACATGAAAGTTGTAGCGATAAGACAATCAACATATTTCAAAAAAATGAGCATACCAGAGATTTTCTTGGACCTCAAGGCCTTCGAATTTGATCTCAGAAGAAAGGATGAACCATCTATATAAAAAAGAATAGCCCTCAAAGAAAATGGAAGAGATGAGGAACCAAAACCTCATAAAATGAAATAAGAGCTCGCATTAATTATGAAGAGATTCGACAAGTTCAATAGGAACTACTCAAGGTACAAAAAGAATTGTAGAAAATTCAAAAGAGGTGAAAACTACAAACCTGACGACAAGGAAAGATACGATGATAGAACTCAAAGAGATAAGACAAATGAAGGAAAACCATCCGAAATCATCTACTACAATTGTTAATGTCACGCCCTATTTTCTTACGTAAAATTTATCAGAGTTTTTCATTAGGCGTGAAGAATGAAATAGCAAGAGACACATCTCATAAGCAGAAAGAAGGAGTACGAGACGACAGAAGAAAGAGATAAAGGATGATGTGAAACATTCACATATCAATAGTCGGTCTCAGTACCGACAAATACAACGTAATTTAGCAGCGAAATCAAACCATTAGGATCTCACATCCACAGTATACTTAGAATTTATTACAAAAACGTGAATAAATTAAAATATTGTTTTGAAAATGTTTGTGTGACAACATCCTAAAAACACAAATCCAGAAACAACACCACCTCTCTCCATTTAGGGTTCATCATGCCCATCAGCTCCTGTAGTGTGAGTACAGAATAGGGGGTGAGTGCGTGGAATACACTCGTGGGGATAAACTTCGCATCTCATAACATTCAATAGATATAAAATACCCGGAAAATAACCTTAAGTCACATTGTCACAACACATAAAATGCATAGCAGATATTAGAAATAGCAAGGGAAGAATAGGTGCGGGAATTCCCTATCTTACCCTATAAAACGTTCTCAATACCACTAACGCATTTTAAGGACCGCCAGACCTTTTCTGAGTAGTAGAAGGGGAGAGAGTCAATTTTTTATGGTCCATAGGACCCTTCGAACATGCAATGTGAACCGAAGTCCTTTCACAATATAAAGTATGGCACAACAATTATATCCACAACATTTAGTATTCCTTAATCATGCAAATAATAGGGAAAACAGTAAACAGATAAAGATTTAGAAGTTACCTCTACCTTGTTCGGTGGTTACCACGTGAGTCGCAAGTACCATAGGTCTAATAACTCGAGGCTCAATCCAACAAGTAGCCTACACAGTTACGGTGTTTCTTAGACCCTTAATAAAGTATAAATAAAGCTATAAAAGGTTCCAGCAAAAAAACGTTTGTTAATGTCACGCCCTGTTTTCTTTCCGTATTTTATCAGAGTTTTTCTTTTTGGGCGTGAAGAGAGAAAGGAGAAGAAGGCGTGCATGATATAAAATAGAAAGAAAAAGGAGAGGACAAGAAGCAGTACACTTAAAATATCGGATACAACCGATAAAAGGAAGTTTGAAACATTACGCAGCGGAAAAACATCAGGATCTTTTACAAAGATGAGAAATACAGTTAACATTTTACAAAACGTGGAACATCGGTTTACAAACGAATCAACATAGGTTTAAAGATAAAACCGGAAACATGGACACAGCTGATAGGGCACCCCTCTCTCTACGCATCAAAATTATCTTCGTCTCCTGTAGGGTGAGTACAGAATAGGGGTGAGTGCGTTGAATACACTTGTAGGGATACTTTCCAAGTTTTAATATTGTTAAGCCGATCACACATTAAACAGATATAATAATTCAGCAAGTAGTCACAACATATAAAATGCATAGCACACAATGTAGAACACATAGCTCTAAGAGCACTCAACTATACTCGTTGCATTTCTAACGTATGATGCTTTTTACGGGCCACCAGTCCATCCCTAACATGACGTATGGTGCTTTTTACGGGCCACCAGTACATCCCTATCATGACTTATGACATTCGTTCTCGTTCCTCGTATCATAAACTTTGCATGAAACAGTAATCATAAAGTATGCATGTACATAATAATCACAGCATGTATTCACAGCACGTAGAGCTCAACAGTTCAGATATCAATTATGGAAAACAATAAACATGTTGAGTTTAAAAGTTACCCCCACCTCGTTCGGTGGTTACCACGTGAGTTGCAAGTACCGAAGATCTCGTGTCTCAGATCCCGTGTCGCAAACTTCGTGTCTCAGATCTCGTGTCTCGATTCTCGTGTCTCAAGGTTCGATCCAACTGATAGCCTACATATGTTACAGTATTCTTAGATCCTTAATAAATATAATTAAAGCGGTAAAAGACTCCGGCGGAGAAACGGTCGTTAAAGGCGCGACGGATCGAGAGCTCTAAAGATTGGAGTTGAAGAAACGAGAGTGGATATCCAATCCATATGGTTGAGATGATAGAGAATGAAATTTGGGTCACAACGGAAAAAGAATGAGCTCAATCGGAGTTCAAACGAGCTCAAACGGAGCATTTTAAGTTTAGGGGTAAAATGGTAATTTTGGTCAAAGGGTTGACTTTGACCGGGCCCACGACCCTCGGTCAACGACATCTCGTCGGCGACGACTCGATGTTGACGTACGGCAGAAAAAACGGGGTTCGGATCGAAAACACGGCGTCGCGAGCGACGGGGCACACGCGTACCCGGTGTCGGGTAGGAAAACCCGACGGCTAGGCATATTTCTAGGCAGCTCACTACCCGGCGCTCCCGGCGCCGGGCTGCTCAACAGCCCATCTTCCCGTCGCTGCCAGCTGCGGTGACGCCGCCGTATGCCACCATTACTAGGTCCACCGGAAACCTTGCAACGCCGGATACCTCGTCCGGCCGTCCCTCGCCGGATTCCGACGATGAATAGTGCCCGAAACTTCGCCGCAAAACCCTTCGTCGGCACACTTTTCCAAAACCAAACTTCAACCAAAAACCTCCGGCCGGCGACTTCCCGTCGCCGGCGACCACCCCCACATCTCCAGATCGTCGGCCGGCGACTTCCAGTCGCCGGCAACCCTCCGATTCCGGCCACCACCACAACAACCACTCATATCTACACACACGCATGCAAAGCATAAACACACATACCTCAACAAGCCTTGGCCGGCGGCCACCAGCCGCCGGCCACCACCACCAGCCGCCGGAACACCTGGCCGGCGACTACCAGTCGCCGGCCGCCACCCCAAGGCAGCCCACACACACACACAGCGAGATATACATACACGCACACATACATGAAACATACATACACACAAACCATGCAAACCCTAGCCCTTCCAGCCCATTCCTACTCCGGCCGGCGACCACCAGTCGCCGGCCACCACCTCCAACACATCTCACACACTCCCAGCTGCTGTCCACAAGTTTTCCGGCGAGAGGAGAGAGAGGAAGAAGCTGTCGGGGAGAGAGAAGAGGGAGGGAGGAGAGAGAAAGGTTGGCCGGATCTTTGACCGGCGATTTCCGGAGGAGGAGAGATCCGTTCTGAAATCCGAGCCCGGTTTCGTGACGGGCTCGACGAGAGCTTCAATCTAGAGTTTGAGTTTACCCAAAACGGAGAAGAAACGAGGTAGAAAGGAGGAGAGAGAAAACGGGTTTGGAGACCGTTTTTCACCGTTTTCCGGCGAACGAGAAATCGGAATTAAATTCCGAGACCTATTCTAGATTCGTCTCATCGAGACGAACGTCGTGTGCGAAAATCGACCAAAACCGACAACTTTGAATTTTCCAGCAACCGGCCGGCGGTGGCCCGCAATAGTCAGAATCCCGGAAAAAGAGAGAGATGAGAGAGAGACTTACTCATTTTTGTCGTTTTCGGCTCGTTCGGAAAAACGGTGATTTTTGAATCGAAACCACCCCTATTTATAGATTTTCCGAAAGTTACTATTCACCGAAAATATCCGAATCACTATTCATCCAAAATATCCCATTTCACTATTCATCAGTTGATTTTTCAACGTTACTATTCACGTAAATATCTTCATTTCCATTCACCGTAAATATCTTTCGATTTTTCGAAACCCCGTGATTTGCCCTTTTCATCGCCGTTCGAGCTACGGGTCTCCGATTGACCCCTAATTCGTTTCTATCTTTTCGTTTCATCAATACGCATCTTATGATATTAAAATATTCTATATACCATGTCCAAGAAAAATATCGATCCGAAACACACATTAGACACGTATCTGAAACGTACGTAATTAATTAGACAATCAAAATATATGCATGTAATTATTAAGTCGTATGTTAAAATATTTAATTAATAAATTATGCTTGTTTTGATCCAGGACGCTACAGTTAAAGACGCGACGGATCGAAAGATCTAAAAATTGGAGTTGAAAAAATGAGAGCGAATGTTCAGTCTAAAAGACTGAGATGATAGAGAATGAAATTTGGGTTACGACGGAAAAAGAATGAGCCCAATCGGAGTTAAAACGAGCTCGAACGAAGCATTTTAAATTCAGGGGTATTTTGATAATTTTGGTCAAAGGGTTGACTTTGACTGGGCCCACGAAACCCGGTCAATGATGTCTCATCGGTGATGACTCGATAAAGACGAGCGACGAAAAAAATGGGGTTCGGATCGAAAACATGATGTTGCATGCGACGGGGCGCGCACGCACCCGGCGTCGGGTGAAAAACCCGACGGCCTCGGCAACTTGTCGGCAGCTGCCGAGTTTTCTCGGCAGCGTCGGGGACTCGGCTCGGCAGCTGCTGAATTTTCTCAGTAGCGTCGAGAACTCGGCTTCACTCGGCAGCGTGTGCACGTCTCTCGGTGGCTGCCGAGTTTTCTCGGCAGCCTGACACCCGGTGCTCTTGGCGTCGTCCTGCTTGAGCAGCCACCTTCCTGGCGCTACCAGCCGCAGCGGCGCCGCCCATCACCGTCGTCACCATGTTCGTCGGAAAGCTTGCACCGCCGGCTACCACCTCCGGCCATCCCTCATCGGATTCCGACGGTGAATAGTGCCCAAATATCCGCCGAAAAATCCTTTGATACACACGTACGCAAAACTCACACCCTTCCTTTCCAGCTCCGACCGGCGACCACTCCCAGACCTCTAGCCGGCGACCTCCCATCGCCGGCAACCATCTCCAGCCACCCAACACCCATATACAGTATATATATACACACGTTCATACACATACACATACACATAAACACACACCAACCCAACTGACTTGGCCGGCGGCCACCACCCCAAGGTTTCCACCGGCACATCACCAGTGCCGGCCATCAGTTCCCACACGGCGGCGCCACCCGGCACCGCCTATAGCAACTCACACACCAAAACACACACTATACGCACACACATGCAACATATATATATATACCCACTGTACAGCTCCGGCGCCACCACCCACAGTGGCGCTGGCCCTCCGGCAGGTCCTCTACATCCCCAGGTGGTCCTCCGGTGGCTGCTCTGGCGAGAGAGAGTGAGAGAGAGAGAAATTAGAGGAGAGAGAGAAGGTGGTGGAGAAACTAGGGTTTAGGGTTTGGAGCCCGTTTTTCGCCTTTTTCCGGCGAACGAGAAATCAAAATTGAATTTCGAGACCTATTCTAGATTCATCTTGTCGAGACGCATGTCATGTGGGAAAATCGGCCGAAATCGACAACTTTGGAATTTTCCCGCCACTGGCGGCGGTGTGCCGGTGACAGAAAAACGGGAAGAGAGAGAGGAGAGAGAGACTTACAAGTTTTCATTGCGTTCGGCTCATTTGGAAAAACAGTGATTTTCGAATCGAAAACACCCCTATTTATAGAATTTCCAAAAGCACTATTCATCAGAAATATTTAAGTTACTGTTCATGGGGTCAAATCCAAGTTACTATTCACCGTAAAAATCTCCATTACTATTCACCGTAAAAATCTCCATTACTATTCACCGTAATATCTTCCGATTTTTCAAAACTTCATGTTTTGCCCTTTTCGTCGCCGTTTGAGCTGCGGATCTCCAATTAACCCCTAATTCATTTTTAACTTCTCGTTTTTCCAATATGCATCTAATGGTGTAAAAATATTCTATGTTCCACGTCTAAAAAAATTATTTGTCTAAACCTCGCATTAAAACACGTATCTGAAACGCACATAATAAATTAAATAGTTAAAACATATGCACATAATTATTAAATCATGGTTTAAATAATTAATTAATTAATTATGCATCGTTTTTGGTCCGGGGTGCTATATCTGGTATCAACTGTCACGCCCCGTTTTCTTACGTAAAATTTATCAGAGTTTTTCATTGGGCGTGAAGAAAGAAATAACAAAAGACACATCTCATAAGCAGAAAGAAGGAGTAAGAGACGACAGAAGAAAGAGGTAAGGGATGATGTGAAACATTCACATATCAATAGTCGGTCTCAGTACCGACAAATACAACATAATTTAGCAACGGAATTAAACCATCAGGATCTCACATCCACAATATACTCAGAATTTATTACAAAAATGTGAATATATTGAAACATTGTTTTGAAAATGTTTGTGTGACAATATCCTAAAAACACAAATCCAAAAACAGCACCGCCTCTCTCCATCTAGGGTTCATCATGCCCATCAACTCCTGTAGTGAGAGTACAGAATAGTGGGTGAGTGCGTGGAATACACTCGTGGGGATAAACTCCGCATCTTATAACATTCAACAGATATAAAATACCCGAAAAATAACCTTAAGTCACATTGTCACAGCATATAAAATGCATAGCAGATATTAGAAATAACAAGGGAAGGATAGGTACGAGAATTCCCCGTCTTACCCTATAAAACGGTCTCAATACCGCTAGCGCATTTCAAGAACCGCCAGACCTTTTCTGAGTAGTAGAAGGGGAGAGAGTCAATTTTTTACGGTCCATAGGACCCTTCGAACATGCAATGTGAACCAATGTCCTTTCTCAGTATAAAGTATGGCACAACAATTATATCCACAACATTTAGTATTCCTCAATCATGCAAATAATAGGGAAAACAGTAAACAGATAAAGATTTAGAAGTTACCCCCACCTTGTTCGGTGGTTACCACGTGAGTCGCAAGTACCAAAGGTCTGATAACTCGAGGCTCAATCCAACAAGTAGCCTACATAGTTACTGTGTTTCTTAGACCCTTAATAAAGTATAAATAAAACAATAAAAGGTTCGGACGGAAAAACGTTAGTTAAAGACGCGACGGATCGAGAGATCTAAAAATTAGAGTTGAAGAAACGAGAGCGAATGTTCAGTCTAAAAGGCTGAGATGATAGAAGATGAAATGTGGGTCACGATGGAAAAAGAATGACCCCGATCGAAGTTAAAACGAGCTCGAACGGAGCATTTTAAGTTCAGGGATATTTTGGTAATTTTGATCAAAGGGTTGACTTTGACCGGGCCCACGAACCCCGGTCAATGACATCTCGTCGGTGATGACTCGATAAAGATGAGTAATGGAAAAAACAGGGTTCGGATCGAAAACACGACGTCGCGTGCGACGGGGCTCGCGCGCACCCGACGCCGGGTGAAAAACCCTGCGGCCTCGGCAACTTGTCGGCAGCTGCCGAGTTTTCTCAGCAATGTTGGGACTCAGCTCGGCAGCTATCGAGTTTTTTCGGCAGCCTCTGCGGCTTCACTTGGCAGCTGTCGAGTTTTCTCGACAGCATGTGCACGTCTCTCGGCGGCTGTCGAGTTTTTTCGGTAGCTCAACACCCGGCGCTCCCAACGTCGCCCTGCTGGAGCAGCCACCTTCCCGACGCCACCAGCTGCGGCGGCGCGGCCCATCGCCGTCGCCACCATGTTCGACGGAAAGCTTGCACCGTCGGCTACCACCTCCGTCCATCCCCTGCCGGATTTCGGCGGTGAATAGTGCAAAGATATCCGCCGCAAAATCCTTCGATACACACGTACGCAAAACTCACACTCTTCCTTTCCAGCTCCGGCCGGCGACTCCCAGTCGCCGGCGACCACTCCAAGACCTCTGGTCGGCGACCTCCCTTCACCAGCAACCATCCCCGGCCATCCCAACACCCATATACAGTATATATATATACACATGTTCATACACATACACATATGTATAAACACACACCAACCCAACTGACTTGGTCGGCGGCCACCTGTCGCCGACGACCACCCCCAGGTCCGGCATCGCCACCCATGGCGGTGCCCCCTCCGGCAGGTCCTCCACATCCCCAGGTGGTCCTCCGGTGGCTGCTCCGGCGAGAGAAAGTGAGAGAGAGAGAGAAATCAGAGAAGAGAGAAGGTGGTGGAAAAACTAGGGTTTAGGGTTTGGAGCCCGTTTTTTGCCATTTTCCGATGAACGAGAAATGAGAATTGAAGTTACTGTTCACGGGATCAAATCCAAGTTACTATTCACCGTAAAAATCTCCATTACTATTCACCGTAATATCGTCCGGTTTTTCGAAACTTCGTGTTTTGCCCTTTTCATCGTCGTTTGAGCTGCAGGTCTCTGATTGACCCCTAGTTCGTTTCTGTCTTCTCATTTTTCCAATACGCATCTAATGATGTAAAAATATTCTATGTTTCACGTGTAAGAAAATTATTCGTCTAAACCTCGCATTAAAACACGTATCTGAAACGCACATAATAAATTAAATAGTTAAAACATACGCACATAATTACTAAATCATGGGTTTAAATATTTAATTAATTAATTATGCATCGTTTTTGGTCCGGGGTGCTACAGTTAAAAATCTGGGCACTATAAAAATGAGTGTAAAGAAGAAGCTAAAAGACAAGACAAAACATCACAGCTCGCCCCCTGTCTTAAGCTAAAGCGTCATAATATCAGTTTAGCCAATCTCATCTATCTACTCTCTGTTATCTATCTTGATAGTAGACTCTTGCTAAGTTTTTTTATCTTATTTTGGTTGAAGAAGTGTTTTTGATTTAAAAAGTCTATTCAGCCCCCTCTAGAATTATTTGACTCTTATCGGGACCTACAATCACTATTAAAAAAATTCAAATAAAATAATTGATCTTAAATGATATAAATAATATAAAAAAGATTAGTGGATAATGAATTCACAAGTAATGATAGTATTTATGTGAAATTTATGTGAGTGTGTGTTTTTAAAAAATTGATGTTTTAGATTGATGTGGTAGCAAGTGAGACCCTCAACAATGAGTGTTCTTAATACTCATTGATGTAAGTGCCCTAAGTATCATATAAGGAAGCATAAAAACAAATTAAACAACACATACCCATTATTATCTTTTCATAAAACCATAATTTCCTTCTTAAAATCAAGGATTTTGCCATATCTCTTTTAGAATGAGAAAATTACAGCAATCTTTCTTAATTTTTCATCCTTCAAAACCTCACATACTATTAGGCAAATGGTAATCAAACCCACATAGAAAAGTAGAGAGAATTTCTCACATTTTCACCAAACAAGCAATGCCGCAAATCACTCATGCATTCTTTTATAGTCTTCATTAGTGTTACAAGATGAATATATTTAAAGGGGTAAGAGTTTTACCTCATAAAATAGAGGTCTGTGTATTTTTCTAAAAGTGAAAATATAGTGTGATTGTTTCTTGCTTTAAATTAGACCTCGTTTCCTCCCTCCCTCTTTAATGCTTAGGATGTGAAGGTTTCTTTGATGTTTTCAGAAATTAGTAGAGGTTTGAGAGTGGTGAAAGGGTGAGAGAAGAGAGAAGGAAATTAGATAGGTTTTGTCTACTCTTTGAGGAGGAGTAGATGTTGAAAAGATGATAAGTTTCTTGCTAAAATTTCCAGCTTTCTTCACTACAACAAAAAGGATCTCTAGTTACGCTTTTTTGTTTTTCACTTGGCAATGCTAATTAGCGTCATGAAGTAAACTACCCACACTAGTAAATGTGTCAGAAATTGTGTTGTTAAATTTACCATCACAAATGTTTTTCTTGACGTAAAAGCTATGTGTGGGTAAACTTCATTTAGGGATGCTTTTGATAATTACGTGGCTAATTTTAAAAATGACAACACTAGTTTATGTCATTATTTTAAAGGATCTATGGTGTTTTGTTTTTAAATCTTGCCAACACTAACCATTCATGTCACAAAAATAACAACACTTTTTATAATATCTGTTGTTAATTCCACAACATTGTAGAAAATTAGTGTAGTCCACTTTGCAAAGTTTAGAGTTAACACAATTTAGAGAAAATTGGTAACATTAATCAAATATCATCATTAATTTGGTAACACAATTTAGAGTTAAAGTCATAAAATTAATAGCACATTTTAAATAAATAAGTGTTCTTAAATCCATAACTACCTTGAATAAGCATCACTAAGATTTGTGACATATTAAAACTATTACGTACTAAAATTGCCAACACTATCTATCTACAATTTACGTCATTAAATAATAGAACACTATTGCTTTTGTCATTACAATAGTGACACTATACAAAGTTATTGTTCTAAAAATGACAACACTTTTTACAATTTGCATTATTAAATTGACTATGATCCTTGCAATTAACTTCTTAAAATCAATGACATTTTGAAAATTGTAAAAAAATTGGTGACATTGTTATAACATATATCTTCAAATTAATAACATTCTTTTAGATATTTAGTTGCTAGATTGATGATATTTTTCTAAAGGTAGTATCTCAAATTAAATACATTACTATTAAATGGCCCAACACTTGCATTACACAAAACAAACAATATTTAATCAAAAATATGAAAATGAGCAATAAATCAATCATTTAATTCAATAAAAACCAAAAAAGTTGAAATTGAATTCCAATCCCAAATAATCAAATTGGTTGATCAAAGATCTGATTACAAATTAATAAATTGTTTTTAAGCGGAAATAAACTATAAAAATCAAGAACCAAAGAAAAAACCTGAGCTAATTCTTTTGGTCCTCTCCAAGTTCCTATGTCAAATATGCTAAAAAAAACAAAAAACATAATGAACTAGTACTTCTTAAGACACTAGAAAGATAAACTAACTAAATTAAAATATTAAAATAAACTAATCAAATACATATAACATGTATAATAAATAACCTACACTCCATGCAATCATATAGAAACTTCTCTCATTTTCAAAACTTACAGATTCTGAAAAGTTTGGCATATTCTGCAGAAGATATTAACCAATAATGAATTACAAAAAAAAATCTTATTATGAGAACTAAATATGTCTATACAAACCTGTGACATCATAGTTTTGAACTGAAAAAAATCCAGTTGAAGATTATTCATGTCTCCTTGTATTCTTTCATTTTTCCATCTTTCTCTCGTTCTCCTCTTTCAGTTGAGTTATTTTTCTTCATACTCAACTTTCAATCTGCAATCTTGGTTTTATAATGTACCTCCATATCAGCAAGTTCCTTTTGCATATTTATAATTTCACTCTATTTCGTTTCTCTTGAATGAATTTCTGAACCATGTAATTGTGTTGGTGTTACTCCTATAGTCCCATATCTTTTTACCCTCCTATATTGATCTTCCCATATCTTTTTACCCTCCCATATTGGAACCAACATTCTCAACTATCGTACTATGTTCTGCAACCAGATTCGTAGGTGTCCTTTATTTACACAAAAAAAGAAAATTATATGATCCAACTAATGGAAAAGTTAAAATGTATATCCACTAATATTTAAATTAAAAAGGAAAGCACAATGTTTACCATAATCTTTTTTACTTCTTTGGTAATAAACTTTCCATTCTTTCTTTTATATGTAATTTCATAGAACTCTAATCGTCTAGACTCTTTTCTATACTTCTTTTTTTGCCATAATATTCCCACGTGTAAAAACAAGTATAAGATCATGCTAAAAAAATGATAAAAAAGGATTTATCATTAAAATATCCCACCCAATATGTAATTACTGAAAATGAAAGAAATTATAAGAAATTCATCATGTTCGAGCTTCACTTATTCTCTTGCCATCATTTTAATAATCTGTTTGAGCCTAACCTGCAAGAGTAAGAAACCCAAGTCCAATAGATTCATTATCCTACAATATCACACCCATTATATAATTACCAGAAATGAAGGGAATTATAAGAAATTCATCATATTCAAGCTTCACTTATTCCTTTACCATCATCTCAATAATCTATTTGAGCTTAACCTACAAGACAAAATGCTCAAGTCCAACACATTCATTACCTTACAATATCCTACCTAATATATAATTATTGGAAATAAAGGGAATTATAAGAAATTCATCATATTTGAGCTTCACTTATTCCCCTACCATCATCTCAATAATCTGCTTGAGCATAACCTGGAAGAGCAAGATGTCCAAGTCCAATACATTCATTACCTCTATTAGCAAATTATTGTTTAGATTTTGATAAGACAAAATAAGTGTAATAGGAAAATAGAGTACCCCATTTTTCACAGTGTTTAAGTGAAATTAGACTAGCATCTGAGTCTATAGAATAGGTTGAAGAATTGAGAAAATCAAGATACAGTAGCTGAAAGCTCACGTGAAGAACTACTGCAAGCAGTATGGAAGCAACTACTGTAAGTAAGAAAAAGATATAACATAGAAGAGTTGTAAACAGTAAAGTTACAACAGAAGAGCTGTAAGCTAAGTTAAAGTAAGAAGATCAAGGTTGCAGAGACTCATACAACATTTTCAAGAATGAAGAGACAAGATGCATGGAAGTCATAAAGTGCTGATATCAATGCAGTACGAGGAAGATCCATTACAGTCCGAGGAGCAATCACTTCAACGGATTAAAACCTAACCAGTAGAGACAAGTTGAAGGATGTAGTACAGAGAGCTAATGAGAATTATACACCTGGCCTGATAGATGGTATAAAACTACAACCTAGTACAATTACATTAAAGACCTGAAGTTTAAGATAAGAAAACAATTAATGCAAACCTCAAACCGCATTTAATGCAAGCTCTACACCAAGAAAGATGATTCAAAATCAAGGAATTGTGTTTTCTTTAACAAGCATAATTCTATTCCAATAAATAGATGAAGAGTTGACTGATTACAACAACTGAAACCACAAACACTCAAAGCTATAAGCAAGAAGTTCTCAAGTTCTAAGTGTTCTCAAAGCAACATAGTATCAGTCACTCAATCTCAAGAAGCAGTCAAACATTTGATCCAAGATTTAGATATCTAAAGGTTGTTTCAGTACCAGTTAAAGAAGAATAACCTTATATTCTTTTACCTTAGTGCTCTGTGCTTAGGTTGTTTTATGTGTCCTCAGATGATAGGAAGATAGTTCTTTACTGAGTGTGTATTTTGTCAAGTGTGTTTGGCAATAACCTTGTGTGGGTTGTAGAGATCCTGTGTGGGTCTTTCTGTTGAGCTTGAAACAACAAGTGTGTAAGCTGAAGTTCTAGTAGATGTTACTTTGTTAGGTTTTGTGTTTGTAAGATCAAGTCTTGTAAATCAAACGTACTTAACGAAGTTCCTCCTTGAAAAAGAATATAGTGGATATAAAAGGATTACACCACTTTTGAACCATTATAAGAGACCTTGTGTGTTGTTTTTGTTATTATATTCATGTATATCTCTTTGCTACATTTATATCTAGAATACTGCATTAAACATATTGTTAAAATCTCATATTTCAAAAGGTTTTTCAAAGGACTCTATTCATAAATTTTAAGTTTTCTATTGCCAAGAACTTTAAGTTACAGTAGACAGCATTACTTAATAGTGTTGTAAGCTGAACTGCAACCTATACTATAAACTCTCTAGGTTACAGGACAGTAAGTTTGAAAAGTTTTTAAAATCGATAGAGGTTCATTCACCCACCTCCGAACCTCTTAGCCACTTGGGACCAACAAGTGGTATTAGAGCGAGTTGGGTTAAAAGCCAACTTGTCTGGTAACCTATCCAGATTCACCCTTGTACTTATTTGAAAAACCTATTTTTCATATCTGTTTTCTAAAATTTCATATTTCAGCATATCATGGATTCTCATCACAAGTTGTCCATGTTTCCCATAGAGGAATACGATGTCTGGAAGATTAGAATATAGACTCATTTTTCAGCAATGAATGATGAGATGTGGCAGGTCATTACAGAAGGACCTATAATTATCAACAAGCTAAATCCACCTCTAGGAAGAGAAGAAAGAGTTGTAGTAAAAGAAGCAGCAGTTGGAGGAGTAGAAGATGCAACTGCAGATGCTGCTGCAAATGGAGTTGAAAGAGCTACTAAAGGTACTGCATGAGGTGCTACAAGAAGATTGGGCAAACCACCTGCTAGATTAAGAGTTGAAGAACCAGATTACAAGAGAGTACCACCCCCAAAAGTTCTTTTCAAACCAAGACATGAATGGAAGATGGTGAAGATATGAAAAGGGCCAATTTAGACATGGCTAAAAACACTCTCTTTGTCATGTTGGACAAAGACACATTCAACAAAGTCAAGACTTACAAAACTACAAAGGAAATTTAGGACAAGTTGGAGCAGATATGCGAATGAACTGAGTTCACCAAGGACAACAAGATATCCACTGCCACACAACTCTTTGAGCTGTTTGAAATGAAACCTGAAGAAACACTAGAACAGCTGAATCTGAGATTCATATCAATTGAGAATGAGTTGGAAGCCTTAGGCAAGCACTACACTCAAAAGGAGAAAAATTTAAAGGTGTTGAGAGCCTTGCTAATAGAATGAGATAACAAGACAACCGCCATGAGAGTATCCATGGATCTGAAGTCCATGAGCTCCTTTAACTTGTTCTTTGACCTCAAGGAACTTGAATTTGACATCAATAGAAGAAAAAAAGAGGTTGAGAAAACAAACACCAATTTTACAACACTCACTA
This sequence comes from Scutellaria minor, assembly GCA_954870855.1. Taxonomy (NCBI): domain Eukaryota; kingdom Viridiplantae; phylum Streptophyta; class Magnoliopsida; order Lamiales; family Lamiaceae; genus Scutellaria; species Scutellaria minor. The sequence goes on along the minus strand of OX940732.1, from coordinate 5,618,122 downwards.
CAGGATTGTCCAAGGACACAACAACTGCAAGTAGCAACTTGAGCTGTCTATTGAGGATGTAGAAGAAGACATGACATTACTTCTGAAGAAATTCAGGAAGTTTATAAAGAACAACAAAAGAAAAGAGATCTTAAAAAAAGAAATCACCAACACCACATGTATCTTCTAATCTACAATATACAGTTTCCTCTGACCTTTGTTATAATTGCAGAAACCAGACCACTATACTAGAAACTGTCCTTACCCAATAGTGTATAAATATCCTGAGGGAAAAGAGGAAACACGAGAAACAAAAACTTAAAGCACTTCTTAGAAAAACTGAAGATGCCAAGATTGCAAGTTCTTCTAAAGAAGAAACAAAAGAACAAAACTCTTCTAAAAGTGACAGTGATAGTTTAACATCAGATGAATAAGCATTGATATCCTTGATAGCCAAGGACTGTAAAGATGAAGAAAAAGATGAGGTAATCTACTAACCTCAAGCTGACTTAGTTGTTGAAAAGTTGAACATGATCCAAACCTTTAAGTAGACCATAAGTGACTTTGAGCAGGTAAACTCAGTTCATAAGGAGCTCAAGGAAGAAAACCTATTGCTCAAACGTGAGCATGCTGCACTCAAGGAAGAACTGTCAGATTATGAGTATGATAGTGTAGTATGTGATGACCTTAGAGCCGAGGTAGCCAAGTTCAAGCTGCTGGTCACTAAGCTAGAAAGTGAGAAAGAAAGTCTTCAAAACACCATTGATACTTACAACAAGTCAACCCATAAGACTCAAACCTATTTTTTAGACACCATAAGTCCTGTAGAGATGATTGGTATAAGATACAGTAATGAAACTTCTTACTACACAACAAGCACATCAAAAGCCACAAAGTTTGTTCAAGATGAAGTATCTTTTACAAGAGAGATATATAAAGGAAAAAAAAGTTCTGAACAAACTAAGTGTAGCTAATAAGAGAAAGAAACCCCTGCATGTGACCACACGTAGTAAGTTTGTAAGAAGTCACAGTTTACTCCAGAATCAATCTGCTGTAACCAAAGATAGGTTATAGCAACCTCACAAGTTACAACGAAAGATCTTCAACCCCACTTACAACAAAACTTATATGACTAAACTTGAAGAAGCTTATACTCCACGAAAACATAGTGGAAGACTACACCAATATGGTGTAGGTAACTCTAGGAAAGTTCATTCACACACTGTACACAACCAATATGCATCAAAGATTGCTTACAGAAAGATAATCAACTATGCTTACAACAAACCAATTATTGTTATGCAAATATGGGTTCCCAAATGAACGAACCTTAAAGGACCCGTACTTGTATGGGTACTTAAATTTGTCTGAACTGTATGCAGGAATAGTTGCCAGGAAGCAGTAATAAAGTATGGTACATTGATAGTGGTTGCTCAAGACACATAATTGAAAACAAAAAAGCCTTGAAAGACTTCCAACCATGTAAAAACCCTAAGGTGGTATTAGGTGATGATTCTAAAGGAAGCACTAAAGGAACATGAAGCTTAGTCAAAGACAATGCATGCATTAGTGAAGTATCCTATGTCAAAAGGATTAAAGTACAACTTTTTGAGTATCAGTCAATTTTGTGACAAAGGATACTCCGTAGAATTCATCCTCAACAAGTGTTTGATCAAAGATAATAAGACCAACAAAAGAAAGTGTAACATCTCGATTTTCTTAAATTTTATAAGTAACATTTTTGAATTTTTTTTAGAATTTGTAGCAGAAAATAAAATATTACAAATTTTAATTAAAAGTCTAAACAAACTTGATTTAATAGAAATTGTGAGGGCATTTTTGGAAGACTAGTTTAATAATCGATAACATTTCCATCAGAAGAACCCAACAAAATGAATTAAGTCATGTTAATGTGAGTTAAAGGGAAAACATTCAACCTTTCATGAATTAAATAGTTTAAAGTAATGTAAAAATGTGGTACTAGCCGTCATGCATCCACTCCACTCCACGTCCATGCCATTACTCTGAAATGTTAGATTTTATAGGATGAGCAAAACACAAGCTTAGTGGGGACATATCTAAATTAAAGGCAACATGTAAATGCAAGACAAATACCACAACATGCAAGCAATAAAACATTTCTTTTTGGCTAAAATATATTCTTAGCACGACGGGCATACCCGAGGATCTAACTTTTGATCCTTGGACCTCTTACGTCCCTGGCTACTCTCATACATAGATCATAGCAAGTATTTTCATAAAATCATTTTCTCATAACACATAACATCAATTCATCAATCACATTCATACAAAACATTTAATAAAGACAAACACGAGTTAGAAATCCCTACCTTAAAAGTTGAAAGTCTTGAGTGAAGTGAAAAATTAATGCAAGCCTATTCCTCACGAGTCACATCTTCGTCACCTAGTCATCCATGATGAAACAAACTATTCTTAATTCGCTTCTCAGAAAACTCTAATAATTATTTGAAATAAGATTAAGGCTCTAAAAAGGGTGTAAAATTAAGATTAGGCTATTCTGGAATTTAACACAATGATTCTAGGGTTAAATTGAAAATATCAAAAACTTGAATCATTCACTGGAAGTCAACATAATAAGAAAAAGTTGTGGGAAGAAGACAACTTTTTTTTTCTCTCTCTCTCTCCTACCACTTCTCCACCTTACATAACTTTTTGCTCCTTAATCTATTTCTTCTCTCTTCTTCCACTTAATTTTTTTTTATTTAATTTAATTTTTCTTTTTCTCTTCTATTCCATACGGCCCCCCTTATTAGACTCTCTCTGGTCTTCTCTTAGTAAACTCTCTCTCTATTTTGAAACTCTTTACTGAAACTCCTTGTTGATCTATTTATCTATTTATTTGATTACCTACCTCTATTGCTTTTTTTTTTTTTTTACTATTTATAAATAATTAACAAAAAGAATAATAATTTCCTACAAATCCTCACTATCACTTGACAACAACCTCCTTGGACTATTTTCAATTTAATATATACATATATATTATTATTATATATATTTTTGTTTTCTTTCTTAAATCTTAATCGACACTATGATCTCTCTCTACAAAAATAATAATAATGATATGACAAAATAAGTAATGGGCAGAAGGGTCACAATATGAAGATCTTCACCGAGTTTCAAAACTTCTGAATTGTCTTTCCAATTTAATTGGTTCTAACTCAAGATCCAACTTAATATCAAATCATATTTAACAATTAAAGGACTATCTTAGGCATGACATTAAAAGAAAAACTAAGGAAAGAAAGAAAACATGTACGCCTCCAAACGTATTTGTGAAATCCTAAATCCTAACGTATTAACTTCCCACTTTATATAATATGGGGATATAAAAAGCCCTAAACCTAAAAATGATGGAAATGGGCCTCTACCTTTGTAGGCTTAACATTCAACTAGAAATCAAATAAGTCTTGGGCATGAAATCTACTTTCAGTCCATATGAAATAAAATCGTACCTCTTTCTAGAATAAATACTAATAACCCTAATAATAATAATAGTATTCAAAGAAAATTATTAATTTAATCTCTCTCCCTTTTTTATGGATGTTACATCCCTACCCCTTAAATTAATTTTGTTCTCGAAATTTAAGAACTTACCAAATATAGGGAAATTTGGATACTTCACTAGAAAGTCATCTTCTCGTTCTCACGTAGCTTCATCCTTACCATGTCGACTCTATTGTACTTTAATTAATATTATCTCTCAATTTCTTAGCTTGTGCATCTTACGATGAAGAATTGCCTCTGGAAGCTCTTCATAAGTCAAGTTTGGGTTGACCTTCTTATTTTTCATAATTGACAACATGACTCGGATCGTACATATACTTCCTCAGCATGGACACGTGGAAAATGTTATGAACAACTGCAAATTCTGGAGGTAAAGCAAAACGATATGCTAACTCTTCTACTCGTTCTAAAATTTGGAATGGCTCGACGAACCTTGGTCTTAACTTTGTCTTCTCCCCAAAATGAACAACTCTTTTGATCTGCGCTATCTTGAGAAATACGTTATCTCCTATTTCAAAATTCAGGTCCTTTCGAACATCTGCATAGGACTTCTGTCTGTCTTGAGCTATCTTTATTCTTTCTCGAATCTTTTGTATGACTTCAATAATTTGCTCTACCAGCTCGAGTCCTAACACATTTCTTTATACACTTCATTCAATATAGTACTTCGTAAAGAGCCATTCCAATAGAAGATTGGAAACTGTTATTGTATGCAAACTCTATTAAAGGTAGATACTTCTCGTAGTTATTTCCAAAATCAAGTATAGTTGCTCGTAACATATCTTCTAGCATTTGTATGGTTCTTTCTGACTAACCATCTGACTATGGGTGATAAGTAGTGTTGAAGTTCAACTTTGTACCCATAGCTTCTTGCAGGCTTCTCTAGAACTTTGATGGAAAATGAGGATCTCTGTCGGATACTATGGATAAAGGAATTCCATGCAGCTTGAAAAAATCACAAATGTAGACCTGAGCGTACTGCTCCAAAGTGTAAGTCATTTTTACTGGTAGAAAATTTATAGACTTTGTTAGGCGATCTACCACCACCCATTGTTCGTCCTCGGCAAATTCACCATAAAGTCTATTATTATGTGCTCCCATTTCCATTGAGGAATTTCTAGTGGTTTAAGCAATCCAGACGGTCTTTGGTGCTCGACTTTTACTTGTTGGCAGTTCAAGCACTTCACAATGAATTCTCCAATATTTTTTTTCATATTTCTCTACCAAAATGCATTCTTCAAGTCGTTGTACATCTTTGTACCCCCGAATGTGCAGTATACGATAAGCAGTGAGCTTCTCTAAGAATTTTTTCCTTCAACTTCTCATACCCCGATACGTATTATCTTCCCTCAAATGTTATCATGTCATCATCAACAATAACGAATCTTCTTCCATTTCCAGCTGTTATTTGCTCTTTTATCTTACATAAGCAAACATCTCGGGCTTGAGCTTCCTAAATTCTTTCTCTCAATGTGGGTTGTATCACCAAAGTCGCCAAAATTGACCTTGCACTATTTGGTGGTGTCACGATCTCGAGATCCAGCTTCATAAATTTCTTCACTAATAGCTCTTGCATTATAGGCAAATAAGCTAACTCTCCTCTTGACTTACGACTTAAGGTATCGACTACCATATTAACTTTACTCGGATGGTAATACATGGTGCAATCATAGTCCTTCACCAACTTTAGCCATCTTATCTGTCTCATATTCAACTCCTTTTGTGTGAATATATATTTCAAGCTCTTATGATGCTTGTATATTTCACATTTGCCTCCATATAGATAATAATGCCAGATCTTCAGCGCATGCACAACTGCTGCTAATTCCAAATTATAAGTAGGGTAGTTAATTGCATGTGTTTTTAATTGCCTTGAGGCATAAGCAATGACTTTGCCATGTTACATCAACACACATCCCAATCCTTATTTTGATGCATCGCTATAAATGACAAACTCCTCAGTAGGATCCAGAATAGTTAATACTGGTGTCGTAGAAAGTCTCCACTTCAGCTCTTGTAAACATTCCTCACACCTATCTATCTAGATGAACTTCTCACATTTTCTTGTCAAACCGTCATTAGTGCTACTATCTTCGATAACCCTTCTATAAACCTTCGATAATATCTAGTCAGACCCAAGAAATTGTATACTTCACTTGCATTTGTTGGCATCCTGCAACTATTTGCCATCTTAACTTTGGCAGGATCAACCTCAATTCCTTGTGAAGTGACATGTCTTAAAACTCACATTTCTTAAACTTCGTATATAAGTTTTCCTTGCGTAATGTTCTCAACACTGTCCTTAAGTGCTCTTCATGTTGGACCTTATCCTTTGAATATATCAAGATGCCGTCTAGGAAGACAATCATGAACTGATCCAAATAAAGGTGAAAGATTCAGTTTATCAAGTCCATGAAAATTACAAGCGCAGTACTAAGTCCAAAAGGCATCACAACAAACTCATAATGACCGTAACATGCTTTCAAAATAGTCTTTGGAATGTCCTATTTTTTGATCTCTAGCTGATGATAACCCGATCTCTAATCAATCTTTGAAAATACACCAGCTCCCCTCAACTGATAAAAAAAGTCTTTGATTCTCGAAAGTGGGTACTTGTTAATTATTGTGAGTTGATTGAGCTCTCTATAGTCGATGCACATTCTCAAGGTCCCATCTTTCATTTTTACGAACAACACTGGTGCTTCCCATGACGAAACACTTGGTTGGATGAAGCCCACATCTAACAAATCTTTTAACTGAGTCTTTAATACTTGCAGCTTTTTCAGTGCTATCATGTAGGGTGCTCTAGATACTGGTGATACTCCAGGAGCCAAATCTATAATGAACTCCATTTATCAGTCTAGAGGAATTCCAGGCAACTCTTTCGGAAATACATCAGCAAAACTCACGTATTATCGACATATCGATTATCGTAAGCTCTACAACCTCTTTCCCCATCACATTTACTAGATACCCTTGACAACTCATTTTTCTTAACATCTTCATTACCTTCATTGCTGGTATGACATGTGGGATGGGAAGATTTCTTGCTCTTAGTACGCTATCTCCCAATCTCAAGGCAAGTCCAAAATCACAATTCTTTCTTGACATTTTATATTCGCTTTATGCTTAGACAACCAATCCATTCCTAATATGACATCAAAGTCTTTCATATTCACTAGGTATAAATTAGCTTCTAGATTTTTTCCACTAAAGTTGATATCTATTCCCTTAATCATTGAGCTAGTGGTTATACGTTTTCCAAATGACAAGCTAATTTCTAGTGGTTCACTAACTTTAGTTCTTTCACTCTTGATAACATCACAGAACTTGGATGAAATGAAAGAGTGTGTGGCTCCAGTGTCAAATAACACATAAGCGGATATATCAGATATTGCCAACGTACCTAACAAGGTTTCTTGCTCCTGATCATCGTCCCCTTTGACAATTGCAAACATTTATGACTTCCCTCCAGATGATTGACATGTCCTTCCTCCGGATGTCTGCCCCTTTCCTGTAGTTCCACCATGAGCTAATCCTGGGCAATCATAAGACACATGTCCTGGCTGATGATATCTATAACACTTTCCTTGACCACACAAACATTCTCTTCTATGAAGTTTCCTATAAGTAGAACAAGGTGGTATTCAGTTCTAGCTTGTCCTCCCAGTTTTTGGTTCCTATTCTGATTGGGACCTTCATATTTCCTCATTTTAGATGTCTCAGATTGTCTCCGGTAGCCCCCTTTTATATCCATACTTGCAAAAATAACCTGAGCTCTTGTTAGTGCTTAAGAGTAATCCAAGTCTAAGTGTGCAGACAATATGTTATAGATGTTCGGCCTCAACCCCTATGAATGTTTGTGTCTTCTTCTGCTTGGTACAATTAGGTGTGTATCAAATAAACTTAGTTGGTTGAAATTTCTTTCCTACTCTCTCACGGTAGGTCTATCCTATTTGAGATTTAGAAATTTATTTTCCATCTGATCACGGTAGACCTGGAGGTAGTACTTGTCCATCACTATCTCTTTGAAGCCTATGTCAATGCACTATTGACGTGTTAACCTCCATTATGCCTCCCACCAGTGGTCAACATCCTCAATCAATTGGTAAGCAACACAATCAATCCTCTGAACATCAGTGTGGTAGATGAGTGTAAAAGTATGCTCCAGGGACCGGAACCATTCTTCCACATAAGTTGGCCCTTGTCGTCCATTGAATTTTGGCGAACCAAGTCGGTGAAACTGCTCAATTACTTACACATTATTTTTTGCAGCATTAGGTGCATTTTGAAGCGCATTCATGAATTGGTTCAGTAAATCTCGTCCAACATAGGGGCTGTAGGTCGTCCTCGATGCCTTGTCGCTTGGTTTCCCACGACAGCTTAGTCTTCTCCCATGGCTTGTTCTTGGTTCAAAACATTTCATCTTGGAGGTATCTTCTTTTATGAACACGTAAATTTGTTTTCTTAGTATGCATATAAAGTGATTTGTTTGGTGCGATAAAATAAAATAAATGACTATATATATATTTATAGAATAAATTAAATAGCAGCTCAAAACAAAAATAATATCAACAAGGTAAAATCACAATGGTAAGTAATAATATTTATTACATCTCAAATAATAAAAGCTACTAACACAAAAATATAACGTAATAGGTCTCAAAGAAAACCAACTTAGCCATCTAACTGTACGCGACCAAAACAAAATAAGGAATATAACATTCATCTACTATTATTTTTATACTATGTGTCTCGATCTAATATTATGGAAACTTCTTAGGTGTCTGCAATCTTATTTGATCCTTCTCCTTCTTCTGGTTCCTCCTCAGGAACTTCTTTAGACTTTCTCGGGATCCTCTTCAAGCTCTTCCTTCTCACCGTTCACATCTTCGCTTAATCTCACCCATAATTGATATAGCTTGCCTGAAAACCTTGCATCACTTATAATAGACACCTTGGACTAGGTAGTGTACGTCAGCAGTTCATGAAACAAGTGTCTTGCTCGTGGCTGCCATACCTCATGAAGAGTCTCAATAAGTTTACAACACGCCCAATAATTAGTAATGCCTTCTCCAAAATCCTTTATATCCTTCCACTTCCTCAGTACGGTATCAATGTGTGTCCCTATTCTATGTCCATGTTCATATTGGTATTCCTTATACATAGCCCCCTTAGCCTCAAGAGGCCATATGGGCATTGACCTCTTAGCATAAGCAAACCTACGTACCATCTATTCCATACATGAAAATATTTTACATTATTTCTTTAATACTAAGCACGAGTTTTCTCTAAACCAAGGGTCATACATTCATAAACTTTTATAATAAATTGTAAGTAAGGGATCTTGCAAAAATAATGATAGCAATAATCCTATCATCTTTCTTCATTTCTTTCCTCATCATAACTTATCATTTTGAATTAAAAATTTGAACTTCATCGTAAATTATACCTCAATTTACAAACGTGGCAAAGTTAGACGGTTGTAGCTAGCAACTGATTCATTTTAAAATCTTTTTTTTAATTTTCTGCTTGAAAACAAATTGACTTTGAAAATGAAAAAAAATATTTTTAGCAAGTCTACAAAAACATCAACTTGCTCTGATACCACTATGTACCATCTCGATTTTCTTAAATTTTATAAGTAACATTTTTCACAATTTTTTTTAGAATTTGCAGCAAAAAATAAAATATTACAAATTTTAATTAAAAGTTTAAATAAACTTGATTTAATAGAAATCGTGAAGGCATTTTTGGAAGACTAGTTTAATAAATTGACTTTTTTAAAGAACAACCCAACAAAATGAATTAAGTCATGCAAATGCGAATTAAAGGGAAAATATTCAATCTTTCATGAATTAAATAGTTAAAGTAATGCAATAATGTGATACTAGCCATCGTGCATCCACTCCACTCCACGTCCATGCGATTACTCTGAATGTTAGATTTTATAAGACGGACAAAACACATTGCATAAAATATTTCCTCTAGGCCAAAATATATTCTGGGCATGGCAAGCATACCCGAGGATCTAACTTTTTATCCTTGGGCCTCTTACACCCTAGCTAATTCTCATGGATAGATCATAGATCATAACAAGCATTTTCATAAAATAATTTTCTCATGACACATTGCATCAATTTATCAATCACATTCACACAAAGCATTTAATAATGACAAACATGAATTAGAAATCTCTACCTTAAATGTTGGAAGTCTTGAGTGAAGTGAAAAATTAATGCAAGCCTATTTATTTATTTATTTTGATTGTCTTCTTTTACTGTTTCTCCCTTTTTTTACTATTTATAAATAATTAACTAAACGAATAAAAATTCCCTACATATCCTCCCTATCACTCGAAACAGCCTCTTGGGACTATCTTCAATTTAATATATATATATATTATATTTTTTTTGTTTTATTTCTTAAATCTTAATTGACACTACGATTTCTCTCTCTCTACAAAAATAATAATAATGATATGAAAAAATAAGTAATGGGCAAGAGGGTCACAATTTGAAGATCTTCACTAAGTTTTAAAAATTATGAATTCTTTTCTATTTCAATTGGTTCTAACTCAAGAATTTATGTTAAGTTTCAAAACTCATTTAATTGTCTTTCACTAATTTAATCTCTCTTCCTCTTTTTTTCGGAGGTTATATGAAGCTTACATGAACAAGAAGAGGGAATATCTACCCAGCCGACTGGAATTCATCTATACAGCCTACAACTTTATTGCTAAAAGTTCACCTGAATTGAGTTGGTTATGACACAAAAGGATGAGTCACCTGAATTTCAAGACCATCAAAAATATATGTTATACCTAAAACAGATGCCTTATTAACAAAGATCATAATAAAACCCCTTATAAAATCTAGTATGGTTTTACTTCAAACATATCATATCTATACATATTCGGATGCAAATACTATATCTTGAATAATGGAAAAGAGCATCTGAAGATCTTTGATACCAAATCAGATAAAAAAGTATTACTAGGATACTCTTCCATAAGTAAAACCATCAAAATCTTCAACAAAAGAACCTTCCTGGTTGAAGAATCAATAAATATAGTTTTTGATGAACCACACTGTGATACAACTAATCTTGAGAAGCTAAAAGAAGATTTGTCATGGCTAAAAATGAAGGATAACATTGTTACATACATTGAAGGTGTGCATACTACTACAGAAGATCCTACAATAGAAGATACATAAGAACCTATACTGGATATAACAGTCCAGGTTACAACGCAACAATAAGGTAAAATACAGCACCCCGAGGGAACACAACAAAAAACAGATCATCAACCCCAACATATGTTTGAACCAGATAAGACATAACTTAGAAACCATCCAAGTGAACTCATCATAGGAGATTCGAATGTTGGAGTAAGAACAAGAAGGTCAAGACCTCATAAAGCTGTGTCTGCCTATTTTATCTCTCAAGTTGAACCGAAGCATGTTGAAGAAGTATTAGAAGATAAAAACTGGATTCAAGCCATGCAAGAGGAGTTGAATGAATTTGAGAGAAACCAAATATGGAAGTTGGTTCTCAGACCTAACCATCAAGGATTTATTAGAACCAAGTGAGTATTCAAGAACAAGTTAGATGAATCTGGACTTGTAGCAAGAAACAAAACAAGATTAGTTGCTAAAGGATATTGTCAAGAATAAGATATTGATTTTGGATGAGACTTTTTCACCTGTAGCAAAACTTGAAGCAATCAGAATATTTCTAACATATGCCGCACAAAAGAATTTTAATGTCTATCAAATAGATGTCAACAATGCATTTCTGAATGATTTATTATCAGAATAAGTTTATGTTGAGCAACCCCTGGATTTGAAGATAAATCTGAGGAGAAAGTATTCAGGTTACAGAAAGCTTTATATGAGTTAAAACAAGCACTAAGAGCATGATATGATACCTTATCTTTATACTTTTTAGAGAATGTGTTGGTCCCAAACGTTCCAAGTGATCAGAGGTTCAGAGGGGGGTGAATGAACCTCTATCGATTTTTCAAACTTTTGAAATAATCAGAGATGCAGGTTCCTGATTCTTGAAAGAAATAACAACCTGACTTGATTAGAAACCTGGCCGTGTGCTGATTCAGGTTTCTGATCAACTTTCTTAGTACGCAGCGGATAAAACACGATAGAGTTTTTTTTTTGGAAAAACAACTTTCTTTTATAAGTATGCTCTTTTATAAAATTCTTTATGCAGGATGCTTATGATAGGTAGTCAGTAAGTTATAGCAAGATAAGCACAATGCAGTAGGTAAATGAAAACAATAAACATTTATGGTTTATAGTGGTTCGAAGGTGGTGTAAGCCTTCTACGTCCACTCTACTCCTTCACAAGGAGGAACTTCGTTAGGTCAGTTTGTAGCACCCCGGATCAAAACGAAACATAATTTATTAATTAAATATTTAAACTCAGGATTTAATATATATGTGCGTATGTTTTAACTGTTTAAATACGTGCATTTCAGATAAGTGTTTAATGCATGTATGAGATGGATAGTTTACCTAGATGTGGAACATATGATATTTTTATATCACTAGATGCGTTTTGGAAAAACGAGAAGATAGAAATGAACTAGAGGTCAATCGGAGATCTGTAGTTCAAACAGCGATGAAAAGAACAAAACACGTGGTTTCGGAAATATCAGAAGATATTTACGGTGAATAGTAAACGAGATATTTACCGGTGAATAGTAACTTTCAAAATCTATAAATAGAGGCTCCTTCAGTTCATTTTTCACCCCTTATTCGAACGAGCCAAAAGCGACGTTTACACGTAAGTCTCTCTTCTCTCTCTCGTTTTTTTTTCAGTCTTCGGTGCGCCACCACCGGCGCCGCCGTCGGAGCCACCGCCGGTGCGGTGGTGCCGCCACCGGAGTTTGCCGAAAAATTTCAAAGTTGTCGATTTCGGCCAATTTTCACACACAATATAGGTTTTGACGAGTCGAGTCTAGATCAAGTCTCGGATTTCTATTCCGACTTATCGTTCACCGGAAAACGGCGAAAAACCATTTCAAAACCCTAAACCCTAAACCCTAACCCTAGCCAACTTTTCTCTCTTCAATTCTCTCTCTTTCTTTCGTCCTTCTTACCAGAGATGTTGCCGGAAGTCCTCCCGGAGGTGAGGGTGAGATGTTGGATGAACGGCGCTGCCGTGAGTAGTGGTGTCGGAACTATATCAGGATGGAAAGGGTTATGCTTATATATGCATGTTTGTGTGTGTGTGTGCGTGTGTGATCTCTGTTGGGGGCGGCACAGGTGGTGCCGCCATGAGGAAAGTGATGACCGGCGCTGGTGATGCGCCGGTGGGTTGTGATGATGGGATTTCGGCGACCGAAGGTCGTCGGCCAAGCGTTTTGTTGAGGATGTGTGTTTATGTTTATACATGTGTGTCTGTGAGTATTGGGGTTTGGGAAGTGTTGATCTTGTAACGAAGATATAGAAGATGTAGTAGTTTGGGACGATATAGTCGGGGGATCGGGAGGGAGAGACACCGGGCAGCAATGGGGTAGTCGGGAAGGTTGCTGGGCACGCAGGCTGCTAGGCGTGCTGGCGCGCGGTCATGCCGGAGGGCACGGTCGTGCCCCAGTCGGCAGAAGTTGCTGGAGGCTAGCACACAGTCGTGCTTGGGGAGCACGGTCGTGCGCGGCCAGGCCGAAGTTGCTGGAAGTTGGCGCATGGTCGTGTGCTATGGAGCACGGTCGTGCGCTGAGTGGGCGCGCCGGGACAGGGCACCGGGTGCGAGACGCATGTCGGGTGATGCCGTGTTTTCAATCCTTTTCTGTTCCTTTCCTTTTGTATCCTTTATCATCGAGTCTTAGCCGACGGGAGGTTGTCGACCGAGGGTCGAGAGCCCGGTCAAAGTCAACCCTTGATACCAATTTACCTTCAAACTTATATACGTCGTTGAGCTCGTATCAACTCCGAACGAGCTCGTTCCTTATCCAATCTTTAGATCTCTCATCTCGTCGCGTATTTAACAGTCGTCTTTATTTCGGAAGAAACGTTTAATACTTTTATTATAAGTAATAAGAATCTAAGGACACAGTAACTTGTGTAGACTTTTTATTGGATTGAGCTTGTGTTATCAGACTTTTGAGACTAGCGATTCACGCGAGTAACCACTGAACAAGGTGGGGGTAATTTCTATCTCTTTATCTATTTACTGTTTTCCCTATTAAATACATAACTGAGGAATACTAAGTGTTGCTATGCCATATAATTGTGAAAGGACCGAGGTCCACTCTGTTAGTCCCCAACTAATTTCTACTACTCTGTTGAGGTTTGGTGGTCCTCTTGAAATGCACCAACGGTAGTGAGACCGTTATATAGGATAAGAAGGGGGAATCCCACACCTATTCGTCCCTTGCCATTTCTAATATCTACTTTGCTTTTATGTGCTATGACGACGTGACTTAAGGATTATTTTACTAGTGTTTTATATCTGTTATAAGTCACAAGAGGTGGATTTTATCCCCACGAGTGTATTCCACGCACTCACCCCCTTATTCTGTACTCACACTACAGACGATGATGAACAAGAGGAACCCTAGACGGAGAGAGAGATGGTGCTATCTTTTGTATTCACATGATTAGAATGATGTAACACAAACTTTATCAAACTATGTTTAAAGTATTTCGGGTTTTGGTAATATGTTGATACATGTAAGGATGTGAATCCTGATGAGTTTCCGCTGCATTTGATGTACTATATATATATCGGTAGTAAGACTGATTGTTAACGGCAGAGGCCGTATGTTTATAAGTGAGAGATTCACTTCGTCCCTTACCTCTTTCTTCTGTCGTCTCTTGCTTATTCTTTCTGTTGAGTGTGCGTCCCTTGCTATTTCTATCTTCATGCCCAATGGTAAAACTCTGATAAAATGTGAAAAGGTTTTGGGGTATGACACAGTTTGAATTACAAGCCTCGCTTTACAAACCTCTTCCTAACAAGCTACGCCTACTAGAATCCCAAACTCTAGTCGAAGGCCACAACCCACAAAGGGTACAATCCCACAAAGGGTAAGTAGCCTATTTCTAGAATACTAAACTTAGCAAGGATACTATACTCTCAACTAAGTACACGTAAAACAACCTAGCGCATACATCACAAATGGTTAAAAGATAAAAAGGTTTTCTTGAACTGTTGTGAATATGGATCAGTTTTGAACATGAAAGCTCCATTGCTAAGTTAGACTGATCCTAGAAGGTTGAGTGGCTGAACATAGTTTTTTTGAATATTCTCTTGACTCTATGTAGCATGTCCAACATCTTCTTCAGTCAGCCATACCTTCTATTTATAGATCTTGAGAATGTATCCGTTAAATGAAGTATCCGTTGAAGGTAGATGCTTCACCATTTTGAATTCAAGCAAAGATCTCAAGATCTTTCTCTGTGGCCGCATTAAATGTTTCAGAGTTGATCCTGACATATGTATTTAATGCGCCCAACATTTGCTTCTGAACCTTTCTGATATTCTTGCTGAGTTGTCAAGTCGGTATGGGTCCAGAGCTGAAGTCCATGCAATGGTTACTCGTCATTTGGCTTTGCTGCTTCATGGTCTTCACAATACTGTTTCCAGCTTGCTGTTATTCATAGCTTGCTGCACTTTGCTTGCTGTTCACTGCTGGTAGCTTCTTGCTTCCAGCTTCCTTCTTCTTTCTGTGCAACTTCCTTCTTTCCTTAATGCAACCATCTACCTTCAGCTTCCTGTCCGCTCTTATGCGGATCTTTTCTTTAGCATGTTGTTTCCTACAGCTTGTTGACTCTTAGAAGATGTCATTTATCTTATAAGGTTAAGTTTTTCTTACCATTTGGAAAACTTCTAACATAATCTTTTATCTTAAGATTATATTAGTTAGTATGGAAACTTAGTTGCTGAAGACCTGCTCTGCTTCTTGGCAAGCTGAGCCTCTATACTCCATTCTTCTGAAGACCTTTTCTGCTTCTAGGTCAACAGAGATTTGTCTTCATCATCGTCTTCGTCTCCATCTTCATCTCTACCCTCTTGTGTCTCCATCTTCTTCTTTTTGACGGTAAGAATAATTCACATGGGAAGAAGTTGTGATTTGTCAAGCATTTAGTGAGTATAAATGTGTGGAAGAATGGTGAAGAGTCGGGTATATATATGCGGATGAGCGGTTTCTTTGGATCGACGGTTGAGAGATGAAACACACGATCTGACAGTTGGTTCTAAAAAGGTGGATGGACCTTTTTGTAAAAAGTTGATCTTTTTAAAATGTCGCCGGTTATCCTTCTGAAAAGGTTGATATATCTTTTAAGATAGACTTTTCGTTAGCCGCCCAAGGAGATCTTGATTTAGCTGTGATTTGATTGTCCGTCTCCTCTAGAGATTTTATCTTCAAAGCTACTTCTCTTGGATCGAGGTGATTTTTATCTTTTGTTGTTCGCAGCTTCCTGATCCTTCTCACTGTTATCTATTCTCTAGGTAGTAGCTTGCTGGTTTCTCTTCCAGTCTAGATCGTCAGTATCTGAAATGCGCTCTTTGCTTCCCCTTGATTCAGCTTGCTGATCCCACTTGTTGGTCCCAATTTGCTGATGGGTTCCACTTGTTGGTCCCAATTTGCTGATGGGTTCCACTTGTTGTCGGTATGGGTCCAGAGCTGAAGTCCATGCAACGGTTACTCATCAGTTAGCTTTGCTGCTTCATGGTCTTCACAATACTGTTTCTAGCTTGCTGCTATTCATAGCTTGCTGCACTTTGCTTGTTGTTCACTGCTGACAGCTTCCTGCTTCCTTCTGTGCAGCTTCCTTCTTTTCTTAATTCAGCCTTCTGCCTACAGCTTCCTGTCCGCTCTTATGCGGACCCTTTCTTTAGTATGCTATTTCCTATAGCTTGTTGACTCTTAGAAGATGTCCTTTGTCTTCTAAGGTTAAGTTTTCCTTGCCACTTGGAAAACTTCTAACATAATCTTTTATCTTAAGATTATATTAGTTAGTATGGAAACTTAGTTGCTGACAACCTAAGCAACCTGTTTTGTCTTAAGCAAACTGTTTTTGTCTCATCGATATAACTACTGAAATATCCCAACATAATGGTTTTTATTAAGGAACATTAGATAAGACTATGTTCAGAATCCAAGATGGAGAAAGTATTCTCCTTGTACAAATCTATGTTGATGACATCATCTTTAGATCAACCAACAAAACTCTTTATGAAAAGTTTTCAATCCTCATACAGAAGAAATTTAAGATGAGCGTCATGGGAGAATTAAGTTTCTTTCTAAGACTGCAAGTCAAGCAACTTGATAATGAAATCTTCATCAATCAAGTAAAGAACACCAATGAGCTGATCAAGAAGTTTCGAATAGAGAATAGATTTGCAGTAAGCATCTCTATGGCTACATTTATAAGTCTTGACAAGGATGAAAGTGGAAAATATGTGGACATCACCAAATACATGAGATTGATCTGTGCGCAGATCCTCTGGATACAATAATATCTAATCGATTATTATATAGAAAAAAAACCCCTATCCTTTATGATAACACTAGAGCAATAACTATCATACATAATCCTGTATTTCATTCAAGGATGATGTACATCGACATCAGACACACTTAATAAGAGATTGTGTGGAGAAAAAAGACATCATTTTGAAGAAAGTGCATACTGATCTATAGTTGGTAGATATCTTCATAAAATCTTTAAGTGAATCAAGGTTCTATATGCTAAAGAATGAACTGAGCATCATCAAGTTATAGAGAAGCCTCAGAAGTCTTCAATTTTTAATGAAGCCTCAGACTCATTTCGATATTTTGAGTACCTAATTGAAAGTAAATATAAAATCATGAAATTTCATTTCAAAAGTACTAGAAAAGAGATAAAAAGCAAGAAATTAGGTGCTGATGATTAAAAAAGAAAAACAAAACTGGCCACATAATATGGTTGAGTAACAATGCTCTGAAGAACAAATAAGAAGATAACATGAAACAAATATCAGGTATATGAAAAGTGAGTGATGTGTTTAGCAGCAAGCACAGACAAATCCATTACATGATGTACATAAAAAGGTTCTTCTTGAAGGCATTTCAAGTGATGACTAGATATACTTTCAAATTATATGTATAATTACGATTCTTGTTAATGTATCTATTGTAGTTTCCTTGCAGCAGGTTCTTGTATTGTTGTAGCACCCCAGACCAAAAACGAAACATAATTTATTAATTAAATATTTAAACCTATGATTTAATAATTATGTGTGTATATTTTGACTGTTTACGTTTCAGATACGTGTTTAATGCATGAATTAGATGGATAATTTTTTTGGATATGGAATATAGAATATTTTTATACCATTAGATGCATATTAGAAAAACGAGAAGATAGAAATGAACTGGGGGTCAATCGGAGACCCATAGCTTAAACGGCGACGAAAAGGGCAAAACATAAAGTTTCGGAAAACTGAAAGATATTTACGGTGAATAGTAACAAAGATTTTTACGGTGAATAGTGATGAAGACTTTTCAACCATGAACAGTAATCTTGAGATTTTTACATGAATAGTGTTTTCCGGGATTTCTATAAATAGGGGCATTTTTGATTCAAAAATCACCATTTTTCCGAACGAGCCAAAAGCAATGAAAATTTGTAAGTCTCTTTCTCTCCTCTCTCTCTTTTCGGTTTTCTGTGTCCGGCGTGCTGCCGCCGCCGGTGGCTGGAAAATTTCAAAGTTGTCGGTTTTGGCCGATTTTCACACACAACGTAGGTCTCGACGAGACGAGTCTAGGATAGGTCTTAGATTTCAATTTTGATTTCTTGTTCGCCAGAAAAATGCTCTCCAAACCCTAAACCCTAGCTTTTGCCACCTTTTCTCTCTCTTCCTATTTTCTCCCTCCTTCTCACCGGAGCTGCTGCCAGAGCGTCGACTGGAGGTCTGGGGGTGATAAAGGAGGGACGGCGCCGCCGTGGGTGGCGGCACCGGAGCAACAGGTTGTGTATGTGTGTGTATATCGTGTGTGTGTATAGTGTGTGTTGTGTATGCAAGCTGCTGAGGGCGGCGCAGGTGGCGCCGCCGTGTGGGAACAGTGGGCCGGTGCTGGTGATGCACCGATGAGGTCTGGGTGGTGGTGGCCGACGGCCACCTGCCGCCGGCCAAGCTGTGTATTTATGCGTGTGTGTGTTAAGCATGCGTGTGTGTATATATATTGCTGTGTGTTTGTGGCCGGGTTTGGAAGGTTGTTGGCGACTGGAAGTCGCCGACCAAGGGTCTGGGAAGGGTCGCCGGTGACTTTCTAACACAGGTGGTGCATGGCTGCCGTCAGCTCAAGCGCAACCCTCGTGTTTAGTTACCATCGTTGAATTTAGAACCCTGAACAGACTGCCGGTGATAAGTCGGAGGAAGGTGAGGATGACGTCAAGTCATCATGCCCATATGCCCTGGGTGACACGCGTGCTACAATGGTCGGGACAAAGAGTCGCGATCCCATGAGGGTGAGCTAACCCCAAAAACCCGTCCTCAGTTCAGATTACATGCTGCAACTCGCCTGCATGAAGCCGAAATCGCTAGTAATCGCCGATCAGCCATACGGTGGTGAATTCATTCCCGGGCCTTGTACACATCGCCCGTCACACTATGGAGCTGACCATGCCCGAAGTTCTTACCTTAACCGTAGAGGGGATGCCGAAGGTAGGGCTAGTGACTGGAGTGAAGTCGTAACAGGTAGCCGTACTGGAAGGTGCGGCTGGATCACCTCCTTTTGGGGGAGAGCTAATGCTTGTTGGGTATTTTGGTTTGCCACTGCTTGTTTGGTTTTCAATTGTTTTATAGATCGTTCTGCAACGTATTTGGAACTATTTAAAATAAAAATCTCTGAATTTTGAATCCCGTTGGACTCCGACTTCAATCGAGAAATCTATGATATGAATCATACTCTTTCAATTAAAGAGATATCTCATCGATTCCCACCTTTGTATTTCGAAAAGAAAGGGATTCAGATAATTGGAAATTTATTCCAACCTCAAATTCTTACAAAATTTGATATTTCAATCAATGAGAATCGGCTTTGACCATCTTTATAGATGGATACTGAACTTTATAGATGGATACTGAAGAAAATCGGACACTTTTTTTTTTCTTTCCCCCTTTAACTCCTCAAAGAAGAAGTGGTTTGGTTAAGTGTATACGCACTTTCTATGAGAAATGATATAGAGATGGTGGTTGTCTAACGAGAGACTAGACAATAATCAACTCTTGGCTCGGACTAGTCGGGGGCATTTACCCTTTTGTTTATAATTTGAAAAAGGCGCTGGGAAGGGTAGGGTTTGTTTTTTCATGTGTGTGCGTTTAGGTGTGTTTGGGGCAGTTTTTAAGGTACTGTTCATGCCGAAATCCGGTGAGGGATGGCCGGAAGTGGTGGTCGGCAGTGCAGGGCTGTCGGCAGATAAGGTGGCGGCGACGCTGGGTGACGCCGCCGTAGCTGGTGGTGCTGGGAAGTGCAGCAGGCGTACAGGGTCGACGCCGGGAGCGCTGGGCGCTGAGAATGCCGACCTGCTGCCGAGCGAAGCTGCCGAAGCTGTCGAGAAATGCATGTAGCTGCCGAGAAGTGCCGACCCGCTGCCGAGGGACGCGTACGCTAGGCACCGAGGCTTGCCGAGGTTGCTGAGACCACTGAGTTTTTCACCCGACGTCAGGTGCGCGTGTGCGCGCGCGAGCCCCATCGAGTTATGGGTGCGCACGTGACGTCGTGTTTTCTATCCAAATCCCGTTTTTTCCACTGTACGTCATCATCGAGTCATCGCCGATGAGATGTCGTTGATCGGGGTCGTGGGTCCCAACTAAAGTCAACCCTTTGCCTAAAATTACCAAAATACCCCCAAACATAAAACGCTCCGTTCGATCTCATTTCAACTCCGATTGAGCTCAGTCTTTTTCCGTTGTGATCCAAATTTCATCCTCTACCATCTCAGCCTTTTGGACTGAACATCCACTATCATTTCTTCAACCCCAATCTTTAGATCTCTCGATCCGTCGCGTCTTTAACGATCGTTTTTCCTTCGGAATCTTTTATAGCTTAAATTATACATATTAAGGATCTAAGAAACACCGTAATTGTGTAGGCTACTTATTGGATTGAGCTTTAAGATATCTGATCTTTGGTACTTGCTACTCACGTGGAAACCACCGAACAAGGTGGGGGTAATTTCTAACTTTTTATCTATTTACAGTTTTCTTTATTTTGAAGCATGATTGAGGAATACTAAATGCTGTGATTATATGCTATGATTATGTGTTCATGATATATTGTGAAAGGACTTCGGTTCACATTGCATGTTTGGAGGGTCTTATAGATCGTAAAAAAACTGTCTCTTATCTCTTCTACCACCTGAAAGGTCTGGCGGTCCTGTAAATGCGCTAGCGGTATTGAGACCATTTTGGGGGATAAGACGGGAAATTCCCGTACCTCATGGATGAGTTACGAGATACGTGCCTTGCATTATATGTGCTGCGACAACGTGACTGAATGTTACATTTCTGGTATTTTATATTTGTTGACTGTTATAAGAGGCGGATTTTATCCCCACGAGTGTATTCAACGCACTCACCCCCCATTCTGTAATTCACGTTACAGGAGATGACGAGCATGATGAACCCTAGAGGAAGAGAGAAGGTGCTATATCTGGACTTGTATATTTAGGTTAATGTCTCACAAACATTTTCAAACAGTGTTTTAATTATTTCAGTTTTGTAACAGATAATTCTGTATATGTTGGATAATGGATCCTGATGGTTTTATTCTATTGCTATGATATGATATGATTATTGGTTGAAACCGATTATTGATATGTGAATGATTCATATCGTCTCCTACCTCATTCTTCTGTCGTCTCCTACTTCTTTCTTCTGTTTATGAACAATGTCTCTTACCATTTCTTTCTTCACGCCAGTGAGAAAAACTCTGATATTTTTATGAAAGAAAACGGGGCGTGACAATTGTATTAACAATCAATGTTGCTGCAGCCAAATTCAATGTTAGTTACATTCACATTATGAGACATGCATTCCGTGTAAGTATCATCATCCTCTTGTTGTGATCCTAATTTCATATCATACAAATCTCTTGGTTTTGTACAAATCACATGAGACCACTAATTATTTTTAGGATCTTGCACATAAAAAAACTTATTTTGCTTGTGATGAGAATACAAACGGATCATCCTAAAGAGAGTTTCATGTATGTATTGACCTAGAGAAGTTTACCAGTAGACAACCATTTGAATCTTTTTTCAATCCTTTTGTTGTATTGACATAAACCCAATCATATCAAAACATCACAATCTTAAAGACTTTAGTAATCTAACACAATTATGTCATTAAGCATGCTGTAATAAGATTTTCCATCTATTGAAACAAACTACTCCACTATATTGAGTTTTTATTAATCTATCAAGATTTTTTTATATGGTATCTAAAACCATTAACAATAAACCCACTAAACCGTCGAGCTATATTGTTTGGTCCTCGAGCAATGGCTACCATTCATCTAAACATTTATTATTTACCATGATCGAAATCTGACATATCATATAAAAAACAATTATAATTTTTGAAATTTGCTTATATAGATTACATAATTGTACTAATAAAAGAAATTTTTTAGATTAAATTCTCACTTGGTTTGAAAGTCATTCTGAAAATTTTCCAATAACAACTTTTGTTCAAATCTCTGGGTTGTTCGATTTGGGCAATAAGCTCTCCTTTAGGACACAAAAAATTCATTGAATTACACTATATAATTACTACCCTAAACAACTTTAAAGATAAAATCCAAACACTTTAATTACTAAAAATAGTTAAAGGTACCTACGATAGGAGGATATTTATTCATAATGAAGCAGTACATATCGATATGCTTGTGCCAAAGTCATATCATCAAGAACCATACTTTCAACTTTTCCTATTATCCGTCTACCACTTGAGAAAAGAAAAATCTCTCAATTGTCAACATGATCAAAATTCCTTTGAGTATGAGAACATGTTGTTTTCACATCTTGAAGATAAAGTGAGCAAAATGTTAAACACTCATTCGTAATAAAACCTTCAGCAATGGATCCTTTAGGGTGAGCTCTATTTCATACTAGATATTTTAAAAGCACCATGTCCTTAATTTAAGTTGATCAATATTTGCACATAAGAATTCATTCAAGTGAAATACATTATGAAACTTCAAATAACAATCTAACCTCTTAATAGGATACATCCATCTATAGTGTATAGGACCACCAAATATAGCATCTTTAGCTAGATGAATAATCAAGCGAACCATAAAAGTAAAAAAATCAGGGGGAAAATGTCACGCCCCAGAATCTTTCGTTAAAAATATCAGAGTTTTTCTTTTTGGGCGTGAAGAAAGAAAGGGGAAAAAGGCATACATGATATAAAAAAAAAGAGGATAAGAAGCAGATCACTTGAAACATCGGATACAACCGATAAACTAGAGTTTTGAAACCTTACGCAACGGAAAAATATCAGGATCTATCACAAGGAAGAAAAAATACAGTTTTCGATTTTACAAACGATCAACAAAGCTTTAAAAGACAAATCCGGACAAAGGACACACCTGATAGGGCACCTCTCTCTATACGCGTCAAGATTCTCTTCTTTTCCTGTAGTGTGAGTACAGAATAGGGCCGATCACGTATTAAATAGATATAATAATTCAGCACTTAAACACATCACATATTATACAAAACACATAACTCGATTCATAAACGGACACACAATCCATGACTCGCAAATGGACTCACAGTCCAATGGACACTGAGCCTAAAGGACACTCCGCCGACTTTCTAATGGACACGCAACCCAATGGACACTCAGCCCAATTGGACACTCAACCCATGACTTACTAATGGACACGTAGCCCAATGGACACTAAGCCCAATTGGACACTCAGCCCAACCCTATCATACTATTGTAAAATAAACACGGTATATATCACAGCACGTAGAGTTCAATAGTGCAAACATTAAATAGGGAAAACATTAAACACATAGAGTTTAGAAGTTACCCCCACCTCGTTCGGTGGTTACCACGTGAGTAGCGAGTATCAAAGATCTCATGTCCCAGACCTTGTGTCTTAAATCTCGTATCTCAGATCTCGTGTCTCAAAGTTCAATCCAACTGATAGCCTACATACGTTACAGTATTCTTAGATCCTTAATAATATATAATTAAAGTTGTAAAAGTCTCCGGCGGAGAAACGATCTTTAAATACGCGACGGATCGAGAGCTCTAAAGATCGGAGTTGAAGAAACGAGAATGGATAATCAATCCATATAGCTGAGATGATAGAGAATGAAATTTGGGTCACAACGGAAAAAGAATGAGCTCAATCGGAGTTAAAACGAGCTCAAACAGAGTGTTTTAAGTTTAGGGGTAAAATGGTAAATTTGGTCAAAGGGTTGACTTTGACCGGGCCTACGATCCTCACTCAACGACGACTTGAAAAAGATGAGCGGCGAAAAAAACGGGGTTCAGATCGAAAACACGGCGTTGCGGGCGCGTTGGCACGCGCGAACCCGATGCTGGGTGAAAAACCTGGCGGCTTGGCCTCGTTTCTCGGCAGCTGCCGAGTTTTCTCGGCAGCGTCGGGTGCGGGCTCGACAGGTGGTTGAGATTTCTTGACAGCGGGGGTGTGGCTCGACGGGTGGTCGAGTTTTCTCGACCGGTCGTCACTCGGCGCTCCCGGCACCGGGCTGCTCAACAACCCTTCTTTCCGGCGCCACCAACCGCGGTGGCGCCGCTATATGCCACCACCACCAGGTCCGCCGGATACCTTACACCGCCGGCTACCACCTCCGGTCATCCCTTGCCGGAATCTGGCCGTTAATAGTGCTCGAAACTTCATCGCAAAACCCTTCGAAGTCACATTTTTCCAAAACCAAACCTTAACCAAAAACTTCGGGCCGACGACTTCCCATCGCCGGCGACCACTCCCCGGACCTCTTGGCATCCCGGCCGGCGACCCCCCATCGCCGGCGACCTTCTCCGGCCGGCCAACACACACATACAGTAGGTATATATATATACGCATGCAAAAAAACACACACACACAACCAACTGTTGCAACTTGGCCAGCGGCCACCTGTCGCCGGCCACCACCTCCAAGCCTCGCCGGAACACTGGCCGGCGACTGGAGGTCACTGGCCATCCCTACCAGCTGCACAATACACACAACAACAAGCATATACACACACATATGTATGGAAACATATACACACACCGGAAAACAAGCTTGGCCGGTGACTTCCAGTCACCGGCCACCACTCCACCACCCTTGCTGGCGCATCACAGGCGCTGGCCCTTCGGTTCCACATAGCGGCGCCACCCAGCACCGCCCCCACAGCCACAACATGCAATACACACACTAGCACACCCTAACTCACACACACTTGCCCGATCACACATGTATACACATACTGTCGCTCCGGCGCCACCACCCCGACATCACCACCACACTACCGACAGTTGCTCCGGCGAGAGGAAGAGGAGAGAGAGAAAACAGAGGAGAGAAAAAGGGTGGTGAGGGTTAGGGTTTGGGGCTATTTTTCACCATTTTCCGGCGAACAAGAAATCGGAAATAATTTCTAAGACCTATCCTAGATTCATCTCGTCGAGACGAACGTCGTGTGTGAAAATCAGCCAAAACCGACAACTTTGAATTTTCCTGCCACCAGCCGGCGGTGGCTCCGACGGCGGCCCGCCGGAGATAGAAATTCGGAAAGAGAGAGAGGAGAGAGAGACTTACGTGTTTTCGGTGCATTCAGCTCGTTTGAAAAAATGGTGAAAAATGAATCAGGGAAGGCCCTATTTATAGAAATCCAAAAAGTTACTATTCATCCAAAATATCTCAATTCACTATTCATCGGTTGAAAATTCTTCGCCACTATTCAGCGGAAAATATCTTCCGGTTTTCCGAATCTTCGGGTTTTACCCTTTTTGTCGTCATTTGAGCTACGGGTCTCCAATTGACCCCTAGTTCGTGTCTATCTTCTGGTTTTCTCGATACGTATCTAATGGTATAAAAATATTCTATATACCATGTCCAAGAAAAATATCCATCCGATTCACACATTAGCCACGTATCTGAAACACAAGTAATTAATTAAACAGTCCAAACATACGCATATAGTTATTAAGTCATGCGTTAAAATATTTAATTAATAAATTATGTTTCGTTTTGATCCGGGGTGCTACAGAAAATCCTTCTCAAGATGACATAATGTTACCACCACTCTTTCTTGTAATTGTTTAAGCTCTTCCAGATCAAGGGTTTTGGAGCACAACAACTTAAAGAATGAGGACACTTTAGAGATGACGACTACCAAATAAGGAGGCACAAAAGCTCGTAAAGCTATTGTAAGAATATTTTGCATCAAAATGTGAACATTATGACTTTTAAGATTATTGAGCTAGCTTGCGATCTTTGGGATCTACACACCTTGATATATTAGAGGCATATCCATCAGGAACCTTGAGATTTTCTAACACAGTTAAGAATAAGAATTTTTCTTTTGCATTCAAACTGTAGCATGCTTGAGGCAAACGGGCCATATTATTAGGTTTAATAATAAAATGAAGCTTATGTCTTATACCTATTTCCACCAGATCAAGTCGTGCCTTATAGTTGTGTTTACTTTTACCTTCAACATTCAATAATGTGTTAATGATGTTA
Organism: Scutellaria minor; assembly: GCA_954870855.1. Classification (NCBI taxonomy): domain Eukaryota; kingdom Viridiplantae; phylum Streptophyta; class Magnoliopsida; order Lamiales; family Lamiaceae; genus Scutellaria; species Scutellaria minor. The sequence continues at coordinate 5,591,871 of OX940732.1, read as the reverse complement.
TCACATACATTATTCTCTATGTATATAACATCTAAGTTATGACATTATTGCAAATATTATAGGATAACACCATAAATTTTTTAAAACATATCTCAAAAAGACATATTTCAATAAATTTTTATGTTATTGTTTTGTACTTCAGATTTCCAATATTATCAAATATAGTTATTTAGAACGTCATAAATTCAAAGTTAAAATACCTAAACTTTAATTTATATAATATATCATTAATACATTATATTGTTAAAAAATTTAAAACTATCTGATATTTGGATGTCATAACAAGTAATGTATTAAAGATTGGAAATTATATTGAATTTTCATTATTAATATGTTGATATTTTAAAATTTAAACCCATCAAATATTATTTTAAAGAGGAAACTTACAAAAAGATTATTTGGTGTTATGATTGGACTACTAGGTCATTTGTAAAGTCTAGTATGTGTATAGTAAGAGAGTTAAATACAGGCGTATGGCTCTTGTGAGTTATGTATTGGTTTCAAATCTAATTTTGAGAGATAAATATTAATAGCATTTTCTTCGATGAAATCATCAACATCACCAAACATGTCTACAATTGATTGCTCACTGGTGGTGGTCGCACCCACAGATTTTTCCATTGCTTCCCTTGTTCTTTTGGTTGATGTTTTAGTTTTCCCATAAGTGAATTTGACCCTAGACAGTTATCTTAAGACATCACTACTAGAATATGAAGGAGCAGACTATAACTCTTCAGTGCCATCAAATTGATTACTTTGAAAGCAAAAAAGATGATTCGGTGGTAACCATCTATGGTGTCCCATATAACAAAACTTTCTCTTGTATTGTCAACTCGAGAATGAGTTGAATCCCCATAACAAGGACATGCAACATGACCCTTAGTACTCCAGCCCGATAAATTAGCATAAGCAGGGAAAACATTGATGGCCCATACGCTGCTCGTAGTTTCAAGTTGACCACTTGTAGCATTAAATGCATCTACACCTTCCCATAGTTGCTTTAACTCCCCAATTAACTATTGTAAGAAAACATCAATATCATTTCTCGGACCCTTTTCTCCTAGAATAACCATTAAGAGTATTAATGATTGTTTCATACAAACCCAAGGTTCCAAATTATACTGGATCAGTAAAACAGGTCACGTGCTATACGTAGTTCTCATTGTTCAGAATAGGTTAAACCTATCATTTGCTAGCACTAATCTTACACTATAAGGATCAGAAGTAAATTTTGAAAATCTATTATCAAACTCTTTCCAAGCTTTTCCATCAGTCGGATGCCTCAATTTTCCATCTTTTGTATGACCTTCCATATGTCATCGCATGAAAGATGCCATTTTTTAAGACAAGTAAAATCGTTTTAGTTTTGGTATTAAAGGAAATAACGAAGAACTTTAGCTGCTTTTTTTTCCTTGGCTTATCTTTATCCTCGACATAGTAGCACCATCGTCTTCTTTGTTCACTACCCACCTTGAAGATGAACATATATTTCAAGTTTCAACATTCACTTTATCCCCCCAGAACAACATACAATCATTAGGGCAAGAGTAAATTTTCTGATATCCAAGACCCAACTCTCAAATTATCATTCTGGCTTTATAATAAGATGACGGTAGTGAAAGACTCAATAACTCAAGAAGCATGCTGAAACGCTTTCCTGACCAACCATAGACATTTCAGGTGGAATAATCGCAATACAAAAGAGACTTTTGAGAATTTTACACATCCCGAATACAATTCTTGATCTCTTTCTTTCTCTAAAGTTGGATATTTGCTTCTTTTTCTATTTGTAGTAAACTTTACACCAGTAGGTTGCACCTCATTAGTTGGATTTTGCCTTTCATTTGTTATATTCAAATTTTCATATGCATATCTGGTTGCATCTTGTATATTAATTATTTCTCTAAGTGCATCTCAAAGAAGTCTACTCATATGATAATCACCATCAAGATTCTCTTCAATATTTCTTGAAATTGACTCAATAAGATACAATGGTTGTTTGATAAAGAACAAATACTTTAACCATGAAACAACCAAAAGTTATATGCTTGGAAACCATCCTACATCAAGGGATCGTGAATAGTCTTAACATTAAACGCAAATCTATTAAAATATCTTTGACATGGGCAATTAATTTATCCATTAATTGATGATTTATCAATGGCAAATGTGATAAAATCAAACAATCCATCTGTAAATGCTTTACTTGATCTAGATTATTACATCCAATTTTTGTCCATTTGATCAAAATTCTCTTTTTGGTTGGATTAATTTCCTAAAAACAAAAAAGAAAGCATATACTCATTATCTGTCAAAAATGAATAAATGTGATTTCAAAAGCAGAAGGGGAAAATAGTAAAGTCTACATTTTAATGTATATCTATTTAGCTAATCCTTTTTACAATGGTCATATGAAATCTAAAATGTAATTTTATATTTTGTATAATTGAGTTGCTAATTCTAGATTCCTATATGAAATCAATGTTACTTCGGAGGCTTTACTGTTAGATTTATTCTTTTTGAGCCAACATAACTTTTCAGCAAAAATACATATTTACAAATTAAAGCTATTATTTTGCCTCGATTTTTTCTTTCATTTGACTACATTTAGTGTGATGTATTGTTTACTTAATTGTATGGAAAGTATAAGGCTACGTATCTGCTGCAAGAAATTTTGATTTGTTATTTTAATTGCAATGCTTGCATAGCAGTGACTATGGTCTTGCACCGATAATGTTTCCACATGTTAATTCATGACAAGGAAAAAAACGTATATATTAATGTTGATGTATTTGTAAGAGAAGAAAGGAAAATTACTCCATAACATATAAGATATTCTAGTTTGTAAGGTGCATTCACAACAATTTAGCATGTGTTATGATGCTCTAACATTAAGAGTGCCTTCACGACAACTAGCATGTAGATAGATTAATGTATTTAAACAGAAAAATGTCACAATTCAGGGTCGCTTATAAGCTTGATAAATTACAATGTGAGCTATATTATCTTGCATAAGACAAAGGGAAAATTCTTCAAATATGTATCTTATAAAACAATATCATCTTTATATTATGTTCCCTAACAAGTATCCCTTTATGAAACACGAATATCCAATCATATAATATGATGTTGCATTACTTATAAGCATATTTTGGACTATTTAAGTTTTGAAAATAAGAAAAGGTAAAAACATATGTCAAGCAGTGTTCTAAAATTCGCTAGGCGCTAGTCGGGCGCTTGACTGGCGCCTAGCGCCTAGGATGCCTAGGCGGCGCCTAGGATGCCTAGGCGGCGCCTAGATGGCATATCTAAATTAAATAGATTTTTTATTATTTTACCTATTTTTCTTAATTTTTTATCCTTACAAAATATTTTTGGAACTCTTATATTATATTGTTTTGGTTTTGTATAGGAGGATAAGTAAAAACATCATATCTCATTTATAAAATTATTTTTATTTGTATTTTTCAATTTGTGAAATTTTTATCTATATCTAATTAATTAATAATAATTTGATAGAAGACTATAATACATTAATAATATCATCATTTTGCTAAAAAGTAAAAAAAAAAGTAAAAAATGTAAAGAAAAAAAAAAAATAAAGTATTTGGCGCCTGGACTGCCTAGGGCCGAATCGTTCGCCTAGCACCTAAGATGACCGAACAGGTAAAAATCAGTACGGCTGGGGGCCACCTAGCGCCTAGGCGCCACCTAGGCGGCCGCCTAGGCCGATTTTTAGAACAGTGATGTCAGGTCGATGCAAACCACTCTCATCAACATGAAAAGGATTTTGGTTTATAATGCTATTTAAAACAAAATGAGTTTATATGGACTTGAAATTACTCAACAGATGTAATAATGTATATAGTTTTAGTTCCTCAAACTTCTTCAATAAACTCCCACACACAATATCTCAGGCACTTCAAGATTATTATGCTCACTGTCGGTCTCTATCTTTTTATAATCTTATCGAAGTCCGTTCTTGAAATCGGTGGTGAATAATCTGTAGGGGCATTAATCAGTTTTTTTGAGACAGAGCATTCTTGAAAGAATGAGAAACTTGTCCTTTTTCCAGTAAAATATTAAGAGCCATTAACTAATATTTTCTTATTAAACAGAAAATGAATCAAGAGACCTAAAGGTTCACAAATTGCAGTTCATGGAGGGTTAAATAGTAAAATATTTAAAAGCGAACAATGTTATTACAACACAAGTGCAGACGAAATCATCAACAAATGGAGATGTCCAAAACTTTGACAAATAAGATCTCAAACATTTCAGCATATGTCTTCGTAAACTGTTTCTAACAACTGAATATAACAAAAATTCAAGAACCCTAAACCCTATGTGTCAGCTTCAACATATCATCGAACAATATTACGATTGCTATCATACCTATCTTATTTCATCACTCGATGGTTAGAGATACTCCATTGCTATGAAATTTTCCAAGGTATATAGGTTCAAGGTCGTGAAATAAGAACAATGTCGTTTGTGGAATGACGATTAATCTTCCACCATCTGTTGAAATGGGTCGATGCTGAGAGTGATGGGTCTGAGATGAAACAACAATGGTGAGGATGAGATTTGTGTATTCTTGAAATCCAGAAATTGGGAAATCGATTGCAGACGCGAAGGTTTCGAATGGGAGGCTAGGGCTTGGTCTTCGATTTGGGGGATCTTATTATATATATAATGGCAGTCTTGTAATTTACTGGAATAGTAAGGGCATATCAGTTAATCTCCATGAAAATACGTGGGTATTTTAGGCAAATCGTAAAATACAATAATAAACCCACCAAATATGGTGGGTTTATAAACCTAGGGATTATCATGCATAATCCCATATATATGCCTGGGCCGGATAAAGATATACCCAGGCCCAAAATAATTATTCGGGCTACAAACCCATGAAGAGAACATAGGTTTAGGTTGGTTTATAAACCTAAGCCAACCTAAACCTATGAAGTGAACAGGCCCTAAAGGATAAAAGTTTTCAAGGTGAAAAGAAGAGATAAAACATATTGCATATATACTCAAGTAGTAACCTAACTTGTGGAATTTTTCCTAAAGCCTATGATCATGATTTTCTGTGGCTTTTTCTTACTAGGATATATTCTTATATTATGTGAATATGTGTTTAAAATTTCATTTTAATTGGAGTTAAAACGAGGGAGAAAATAGATTTGCAAAACTATGTGTTAAAATCGTCGAAAATCGCTGAAAAGTGTAAATTCCGGAAAGGAGCTATTGACCTGAGTTGTAACCTTTATAACAGTAAATTTAAGCATATTATAAGTGTTCTTAATGTATAATTAAGTTTGGAAAACTCTAAAGTTAAAGATCTAAAATAAGTTGACAAACTCACATCGATTTGGACGTCGTAGTACCGAAAAACATTTGACTGTGAACCAAGGACGTTTTGGACTATAGACTACCTTTAGATGCACCTAATAAACTTGTAATTAGACTTAATTAATGATAAAGAAGATTTGATAGCATTTAGAGCGATAGGGTCGTCAAACCAATCGTTTTTATAAGACCCGTAAAAGATGTTTTGGTCTATTTTCTTCCTCAAAACTAATTTTAAGTTATATATGAGATCAAAAAATAATGAGAAAGACTAAAGAAACCTATGACCAAGGCAAGTGTAGTACAGTTCGACCCGGGACGTCTAGAGCTCATCCGAAGCTAAAAAGAAAGTCTTCAAAAAAGTGGGTAATCTCTGTTTACTATTATTGTTAAATTGTTTAACATGAAATGTGAGATGTAATGGATGAGTTTTGAGTTCAAATATGTAGAACATTTGGTTTAATGAAGAGTCTTCGGGTTAAAGAAGAGCCTTCAGGCTAAAGAACCTTCGGGTTAATGCAGAGCCTTTGGGCTAAAGTATACAACTTATGGTCACAAGTGTAAAATACTTAGATCGAGAATTCCTATATGGATCCTTCAAGCTCACACTTAAGGGGAGAAGTTTAGTTATGACTGTTTTATTGGGTTTTACATAAGAAGGGTGTAAGCAATGAACTTTCGGATTTGTGGAATGTGACATTGAACATGATTGTTGGCAGTAAGACTTAACAGTATATGGTATGTAGCACCCCGGACCAAAAACGTAGCATAATTGATTAATTAAATATTAAACCCATAATTGAATAATTATGTTCGTTGATTTTTAACTGTTTAAATTAATTACGTGCGTTTCAAATTTGTGTTTAATGAATGATTTAGATGGGCAATTTTCCTAGACATGGAACATAGAATATTTTTATACCATTAGATGCGTAATGGAAAAACGAGAAGAAAGAAACGAACTAGAGGTCAATCGGAGACGAAAAGGGAAAAACACGAAGTTTCGGAAAAACCGAAAGATTTTTACGGTGAATAGTAACTGAGATTTTTACATGAATAGTAATGAAGAATTTTCAACCGTGAAAAGTAACCTTAAGATTTTTACATGAATAGTGATTTCCAGGAATTCTATAAATAGGGGTGTTTTCGATTCAAAAATCACTGATTTTCTGAATGAGCCAAAAACAACGAAAACTCGTAAGTCTCTCTCTTCTCTCTTCTTTTACTATTTTCTGCCGCCGCCGCTGGTGGTCGGAAAATTTCAAAGTTGTCGGTTTTGGCAAATTTTCGCACAAAACGTACGTCTTGTCGAGACGAGTCTAAGATATGTCTCGGATTTCAATTCCGATATCTCGTTCACCGGAAAACGGTGAAAAAACCGCCTCCAAACCCTAAACCCTAAACCTAGCCAACTTTTCTCTCTCCTCGGTTTTCTCTTTTTCTTCCTCCTTCTCGCTGGAGCTGCTGTCGGAGGTTCTCCTGGTAGTGAGGGTGAGTCGCTAGAGGGGCGGCGCCGCCGTGGGTGGCGGCACCGGAGCTGAATTGAGCTGTGTGTGTATGATCGTGTGTGTGTGTATGTTGCGTTTTGCATGCTGTGGGGGCGGCGCTGTGTAGTGTCGTCATGGGAAAGTGATGGCCGATGCTGGTGATGCACCGACGAGGCTTGGTGATTGGTCGTCGCAACTGAAATTCGTCGGCCAAGACTGTTGCAAGAGGTGTGTGTTTGTATATATATGCATGTGCGTGTGTGTTTTGGGGTTGGGGAAGGGTTGCTCTCACGCCGGAGTTCGGTGGGGGTGGCCGGAGATGGTGGAGGTTGGAACGAGGTCGCCGACGGACCAGGAGGGGGTGGCGTCGCCGCAGCTGGAAAGGCTGCTAGGTGCACAGGCTGCCGGGCATATGGGCGCAAGCGGTCGTGCCCGGGAAGCACGGTCGTGCATGTGCTGGGTGGAGCTACTGGATGATGGTGCATGGTCGTACCGGGAGGGCACGTTCGTGCGTTGGGCGCGCATGCCGGGAGCGAGCGACGGGTGCTGGGCACACGGTGCCGGGAGACGGGAGGCACGCGTACGCGATGCCGTGTGATGGGTGTGCACGCAACGCCGTGTTTTCGATCTGATTTATGTTTTCTCCGCCGTACGTTATCATCGAGTCAACACCGATGAGATATCATTGACCGAGGGTTGTGGGTCCCGGTCAAAGTCAACCCTTTAACCAAAATTACCAAAATAACCCTCAATCTTAAAACGCTCTATTTGAGCTCGTTTCAACTCTGATTGAGCTCATTCTTTTTCCATCGTGACCTAAATTTCACCCTCGTTTCTTCAACCCAATCTTTAGATCTCTCGATCCATTGTGTCTTTAACAATCATTTTTCCTTCGATATTTTTTATAGCTTTAATTATACTTATTAAGGATCTAAAAAATACCGTAACTTATGTAGGCTACCAGTTGGATTGAGCATTGAGATATTTGATCTTTGATACTTGCTACTCACGCGGAAACCACCGAACAAGGTGGGGGTAATTTCTAACTCTTTATCTGTTTACAGTTTTCCTTATTTTGAAGCATGATTGAGGAATACTAAATGCGGTGAATATATGCTATGTTTATGTGTTCATGATATACTGTGAAAGGACTTCGGTTCACATTGCATGTTCGGAGGGTCTTATGGACCATAAAAAAACTGTCTCTTATCTCTTCTACCACCTGAAAGGTCTGGAGGTCCTGTAAATACGCTAGCGGTATTGAGACCATTTTGGAGGGTAAGACTGAAAATTCCCGCACCTCATGGATGAGTTACGAAATACGTGCCTTGCATTTTATGTATTGTGACAACGTGACTGAATGTTATATTTTCGGTATTTTATATTTGTTGACTGTTATAAGAGGCGGATTTCATCCCCATGAGTGTATTCCACGCACTCATCCCCTATTCTGTAATTCACGTTACAGGAGATGACGAGCATGATGAACCCTAGGGGGAGAGAGGTGGTGCTGTATCTGGACTTGTATATTTAGGATGATGTCTCACAACATTTTCAAATAATGTTTTTATTAATTCACATTTTGTATTAATAATCTTGTATTAATAATCCTGATGATATTTTCCGCTGCTATGATATGTTTATCGGTTGAAACCGATTGTTGATATGTGAATGATTCACATTGTCTCCTACCTCATTCTTTTATCGTCTCTTATCTTCTTCTTCTGTTTATGAAAAATGTCTTTTACCCTTTCTGTCACGGCCTAAAATCTTTTCACATTTTATCAGAGTTTTGCTTTGGGCGTGAAGAAAGAAATAGCAAGGGACGCATATCACAACAGAAAGAAATAGCAGGAGATGACAGAAGAAAGAGATAAGAGACAAAATGAAACATCACTTATCGATAGTCGTTCTCATTACCAACAAATTCAACATTCGCAGCGGATTACAACATCAGGATCTCACACCCCTATATATATACAGAAATATTACATAAACATGAATTAAATTAAAACATTGTTTTGAAAATGTTTGGAGACCTCGTCTCATACAACAAAGTCAGAAAACAGTTCATCCTCTCTCCGACTAGGGTTCCTCATGTTCATCATCGCCTGGAGTGTGAGTACAGAATAAGGGGGTGAGTGCGTGGAATACACTCGTGGGGATGAAATCCGCCTCTTATGACTCAATAGATGATAAATTCTAATAAAAATAATCTTAAGTCACGTTGTCACAACACATATAATGCATAGCAGATATTAGAAATGGCAAGAGACGAATAGGTGCGGGATTCCCCCATCTTACCTTATAAAACGGTCTCATATACAACTGGTGTGCTTCAAGAGGACCACCAAACCTCAACAGAGTAGTAGAAAATAACAAGGGACAAACATAATGCATGATCAGAGTGGACCTCGGTCCAATCACAGTTATAATATGGCACAACAAATATAATCACAGTATTTAGTATTCCTCAATCATGCATTTAAATAGAGAAAACAGTAAACAGATAAAAGGATAGAAATTACCCTCATCTTGTTCGATGGTTACCACGTGAGTCGTAAGTTTCAAACGTCTGATAACACAAGCTCAATCCAATATGTACTCAAACTCAATCCCACAAGTACTCAAGCTCAATCCAACAGTAACTCAAGCTCAACCAATATATAGCCTACAAAAGTTACGGTGTTCTTAGTTCCTTATTAATTATAATTAAAGCGATAAATGTTTCTTCCGGAAGAAAGATGATTGTCAACTACGCGACGAGACGAGAGATCTAAAGATTGGATAAGGAACGAGCTCGCTCGGTGTTGATACGAGCTCAACGATGTATATAAAGTTTGAAGGTATATGGTATCGAGGGTTGACTTCGACCGGGCCTTCGACCCTCGGTTAACAACCTTTCGTCGGCTAAGACTTCATGATAAAGGATACAAAAGAAAAGAAACGGAAAAGGATTGGAAACACGGCATCACCCGACACGCGTCTCGCACCCGGCGCCCACTTCCGGCGCGTCCTGGCCACGCACGACCGTGCCCCCTGGCGCACGAACGTGCGCCAGCTTCCAGCAACTCCTGTCTGGCCGCGGACAACCGTGCTCCCCAAGCACGACCGTGCGCCAGCCTCCAGTGACTTCTGCCAGCTGGGGAATGACCGTGCCCCACGGCACGACCGCACGCCAGCAGCCTCCCCCGGTTGCCCGACTTCTTCCCCTCCCGGTTCTCCGGCTACTTCGTTCCATACTCCTCGTCCCAACTAGTACATCTTCGATACTAAACTAAACTCGCCCCCAACCCCATCTCACACACACAAACATATATATATGCAAACACACTCATCACAAAAATGCTTGACCGGCGACTGAAGGTCGCCGGAAACCCATCGTCTCAACCCGTCGGCGCATCACCAATGCCGGTTATCACTTTTCTCATGGCGGCACCACCCCCAACAGAGATCACCCAAACACACACATAAACTCACACACACACATGCATATAACATACCCAACCCGATATAACTCCAACACCACCACACACGGCGGTGTCGTCCCCCCAACAACTCACTCTCGCCTCCATGAGAACCTTCGACAACGTCTCTGGTTAAAAGAACGAAGAAAAAGAGAGAAAACAAAGGAGAGAGAAAAGTCGGCTAGGGTTAGGGTTTAGGGTTTTGAGATGGTTTTTCGCCGTTTTCCGGTGAACAAGAAATCGGAATAGAAATCTGAGACTTGTTCTAGACTCGACTCGCCAAAACCTACATTGTGTGCGAAAATCGGCCGAAACCGACAACTTTGAAATTTTCCGGCGAACTCCGGTGGTGGCACCACCGCGCCGGCGGCGCCGGTGGTGGCGAGTCGGAGGCCGAAAAAGAAACGAGAGAGAGAAGATAGACTTACGTGTAAACGTCGCTTTTGGCTCGTTCGAAAAAGGAGTGAAAAATGAACTGGAGAGCCTCTATTTATAGATTTCGAAAGTCACTATTCACCGGTAAATATCTCATTTACTATTCACCGTAAATATCTTCTGATATTTCCGAAACCTCATGTTTCGTTCTTTTCATCGCCGTTCGAGCTACGGGTCTCCGATTGACCCCTAGTTTGTTTCTATCTTCTCGTTTTTCCAAAACGCATCTAGTGATATAAAAATATCCTATATCCCACGTCTAGGTAAATTATCCATCTCATACATGTATTAAACACTTATCTGAAACACACGTATTTAAACAGTTAAAACATACGCACATATATATTAAATCCTAAGTTAAAATATTTAATTAGTAAATTATGTTTCGTTTTGGTCCGGGGTGCTACACTTTCTTCTTCACGCCCGTGAGAAAAACTCTGATATTTTTATGAAAGAAAATGGGACGTGACATGGTAGTTGCCCACTGAGTTAAAACTCATACCCTCTTTTAAATATGTTTTCAGGATAAAAGGAATGATACAATGGGTTTGGAGTTGTGTTTCCCTGAATAAAGGAAGAAGAAGAATAACAAGACTAAGAAAAGTGTTTTAGGAAGTAATGGATGGCAAAAGACAATTTCTTTTTACAATCTCGTATTTCAACTTTAAGCATTTTATGCTTTGACAATTTCCGTATTTAATCTATCATTGCAGTTTACTCTTTCCAAATTTATTTTTAACTATTCTTCAGCGTTATTTAAACTTAACTCCTATTATAAAAAGAAAAAAAAAACTAAGAAAGAAGAATATTTTCTCCATCAGTGTTGCTATTCTCTACCATCAGAATTGGGACGTTGTAAGTTGTACTTATAATATTATAATGACTTGTACTTTTAATATTATAATAACTTAAACTATCGAGAAAATTAAGTAGCCACAGTAACTTCTATATACTTATAAATTATAACAATTTATACTTATTATATTATTATAAACACTTATAATGATATAATAACTTATACTATAACATTATTATGATTTATACTTATAATATTATTATAACTTATATTATAACAAAAGGTTAAAAGGGTTACATGGGGTACTAGTATACTTGTCCATTATACATCATAATAAAACTCAATCAAATTTCCACCCTTAGATCAACTAAAAATAAAAAACATTAAACCTACAATTTATTATGCCAATTAATTAATAAAAAAATAGAGCTTTCTTTCTTATACTTACATCAATCACTTCACTAACTACTTCACCAGTGTTATTTGGACTATTTGGGAAAAATATGGCCAAAATTCAAAAAATTAATTTTTTTAATTAAGGGCCCGCCTATCCACACCCCATGATCTTCTAAACACACCTACAATTAAATCTACTTCATTAAAAATGTAGTGCCCCGGATCAAAACGAGCATAATTGATTAATTAAATATTTAACATATGACTTAATAAGTATGTGCGTTTACTTTGACTGTTTAAATTACTTACATGCGTTTCAGATACGTGTTTAATGTGTGATTCAGATGGATAATTTTCTTGGACATGGTATATAAAATATTTCTATACCATTAGATGCATCTTGGAAAGATGAGAAGATAGAAATGAACTAGGGGTCAATCGGAGACCCGTAGCTCAAACGACGACGAAAAGGGCGAAACATGAAGTTTCGGAAATATCAGAAGATATTTACGTGAATAGTGAAACGAGATATTTTGGTGAATAGTAACTTTTCCAATTCTATAAATAGGGGCTTCCCCCAATTCATTTCTCACCCTTTCTTCGAACGAGCCTAAAGCGACGTTTACGAGTAAGTCTCTCTCTCCTCCCTTCTCTCTCTCTCATCTCTTTCCGTCTCCGGCGCGCCACCACCGGAGCCGTCGCCGGCAATCGCCGGAAAAGTCAACTTGCTCGGTTTCGAATGGTTTTTGCATAGATTGTAGCTCTCGTCGAGGTGAGTCTAGTGTTGGTCTTGTTTTTCCATTCCGACGGTTAGATCGCCGGCAAATCGCCGATCAACTACCGGAGAAACCTAAGTTTGGAGTCTACCACCTTTTCTCTCTCCTCGTTTCTTGCTTTCTCTCTCTCATTTTCCTAGCCGAAGGCTAGATAGCCATCCCGGAGTGTAGGACCACAGGTTGGGGGTGGTGGAGCCACCGGGGGAGGCGGTGTGGCCGGAGTTGTGTGTGGGTGGTTTTGGGTGAGAAGCTTGGGTTTGTGTGTGTGATCTCTGTTGGGGGCGGCACAGATGGTGTCGCCATGGGAAAGGTGATGGTCGGCGCTGGTGATGTGCCGGCGAGTCTTGACGATGGGTTTTTGGCGACCTTCGGTCGCCGGCCAAGTGTTTAAGGGTGTGTGTGTGTTGTATATATATGCATGTTTGTGTGAGTTTTGAGGTTGGGAAGGGTTTGTTCTCACACCGGAGTTCGTTGGGGGTAACCGGAGATGGAGGAGGTTGGAACGGGGTTGTCGGTGAGTCGTGGAGGTGGTGGCCGGTGACGGGAGGTCACCGGCAAAAAGCTGTGTTTTCAGGTGTTTTGTCGCGCACGGGCGCCCGCGGTGGTACGGTCGTGCCCGGGGAGGAAATGACCGTGCGCGGTAGGACAGCCACTGGAAAATACTCATCGATCTTAAAACGCTCCATTCGAGCTCGTTTCAACTCCGATTGAGCTCATTCTTTTTTTGTTGCGACCCTAATCGAACCCTCTTTCATTTCAACCCTTTAAACTGAACTTTTACCCTCGTCTCCTCAATCCCAATCTTTAGATCTTTCGATCCGCCGCATCGTTAACGATCGTTTTTTCGCCGGCAACATTTATAACTTTATTTATACATTTTTCAAGATCTAAGAAATGATGTAACGTATATAGGCTATCATTTGCATTGAACTTTGAGGCACGAGGTTTGAGACATGAGACTTTGGAACTCGCTACTCATGTGGTAACCACCGAACGAGGTGGGGGTAACTTCTAAACTCTATGTGTTTACTGTTTTCCCTATGTGATATATGAATTGTTGAACTCTACGTGCTGTGTTTATATACTGTGTTTATTTTACAATGGTGATGCTACAAAGGGACTTCGGTCCATATCTATGCTATAAAGAGACTTCGGTCCATAACTATGCTACGAAGGGACTTCGGTCCATATCTATGCTACGAAGGGACTACGGTCCATATCTATGCTACGAAGGGACTACGGTCCATATCTATGCTACGAAGGGACTACGGTTCATTTCTATGCTACGTGTCAATATGTGATGAGTTTATTTGTTGAACATATATATGATTGATTTGTGCAACTGCATAATAATTGTTTGAACATGGAAAGTATCCCCACGAGTGTATTCAACGCACTCATCCCTATTCTATACTCACCCTACAGGAGATGAAGAGATTCATGATGCGTAGAGAGAGGGGTGCCCTATCAGCTGTGTCCATGATTCCGGTTTTGTCTTTAAACCTATGTTGATTCGTTTGTAAAATGATGTTCCACGTTTTGTAAAATGTTAATTGTATTTCTCATTCTTTGTAAAAGATCCTGATGTTTTTCCACTGCGTAAGATTTCAAATTTACCTTTATCAATTGTATCCGATGTTTTAAGAGTATCACTTCTTGTCCTCTCATTTTTCTTTCAATTTTATATCATGTACGCCTTCTTCCTCTTTCTCTCTTCACGCCCAAAAAGAAAAACTCTGATATATTTTAAGTGAAAGGTTCTGGGGCGTGATAAAAAATATTCTAAACACACCATCACATTACAATAATACCCTTGATTTTTTAAAAATTGAAAATAACACCTAAAATATACATATATACTAACCACACCCCAACATATCTAATACACCCCAAAATTCATTCACCTCCAAACAAAACCCTAACCCACCAAAGAAAAGAAAAATCTAAGAACCCTACCCTCTCAACCCGAAATTATTCGAAAAAATTGTTCGACCTAAGATCGAACAAGTTTGTGTGAGTTCAATTTTGACCCCAATTGCCTACAATAGATCCTTACTAAGAAGAGCAAGTTTCAAGTAAGTTTACAATGTTTTCTACAATGTTTTTGAATTTATTTGGGTAAATTTGTGCCTTTGTTGTTTGAAATAGAAGAAAATTGTTTAGAAATCATGTTAAGGATGTGTTGTAGGCGAAAATATGTGTAGTGGTAGAATTTCGAAGAAAAAATGAAATCGCGCTGGATAAATTGAGTTTTCTGGACTAACACGGTTCGACCCTGGTCGACCGACTAGTATGCATTGTGTTCAACTATAAGTCGAACAAACTCTGTCATGTTCGATAGTGAGTCGAACAGTGTGTATTTTGTTCGACCAGTTGTCGAACATATTTAAATCTGTTCAACTAGAAGTCGAACGAAGTTGGAACTGTTCAAACTATAGTCGAACATCACATATGTTCCGGTCGAACAGACCCTTTCCGAAGCCCTTTCCCAGGCCTTTCTATACTCAATTCTTTTATGTTGTTGTGTACTATCTTTCACTGATAAAATTTTGATAAATATTGCGGGAGAGGATGTTGTTTATCAAAGGAGGAGGATAAGACCTACTGTCACTAATAGATGACGTCGGAATGAGGAGTCGTTCGTAACTGAGGAACTGATTACTTCTTCTTCTGGTTTTCAATTGATGAAGTATATAGCACCAGCTACCACACAAGCTGAGGAAGAAGAGGAGGCACAAGAGGAGCCACAAGAGGATGAAGATGAGCTTTTAACGGGTCCTTGTCCCTGTGGGCCCTTTGACCCCCAATTGATTCCAAGCTTCAAAACACACGTTGCCTATGCGATCTGACATGGGGTGAATAGACTGATCCTGAAGTGTTGGTGTCACACCACAAAGATGGAGACATGGATGTTTGACAACCTCAACCCGAAGTTCTTGAGGATTCTTGATAGAAATTTCATTCCAGATTTGATGTGGATTTCGTATAAGACGCCTAACAAGAATCTGATATGTGCGTTCGTGGAGCATTGGCAACCAGATACCAACATATTTCATATGTCATGGGGTGAGATGACAATTATGTTGGACGACATTCGTTGTATCACTGGCCTTTTTGTTAGTGGACACTCGGTCATGTTACCACAAAGTAGGAGCATACCGGAATGTGGCCATAAAATGATTGGTAGGTTGTTGGGAGTCTCCGAAGCTAGCAGATGCAAATGAGGCCCTTTCTGATCTTAGAGGCAGTAGTGTGAAATTGGAATGACTTCGGTCTCGATTTGAAGGAGACACATCCTTAAATGATGTAGATAAATTGGTATGTTCTACTCGGGCATATCTATGGTTTGTGTTGGGATACACATTATTTGCTGATAAGACTAGAACTCGAGTGGATACCAAGATTCTCGTACTTCTAGAGCGTTTAGACTATGTCCATACATATGTGTAGGGAATGGTTTCTTTGGCATTCTTGTATAGACAACTCGGACTCGCCTCTCGAAGTGGGGTGAGACAAATGAGTGGTTATTTGACACTACTCGAGGTACAATATCCACAAACTTCTAATATTTTATCTTTCTTACATGTATATACCAACTTCAATTGATGTATTTAACCATTTTTTCTCTCAATTATGTCAGGCTTAGATATACGAGTATTTTCCAATTTTCAGGCCAATACACAAGTGAATTATCGATGGAATGAGTCCTTGGCAAGAAAATGGATTCAACGATCCCACGACGATGGAACCTTTGATCGGTTGTTGGCCACTCGAGAAATCTTGGACACTATGTCACTTACCAACGTGAGTAGTTAATTGTTTGAAATTAAGATTTTTTTGTTGACTTACAAATAGCCATTTATGATATTTTTGGTATATGTAGGTTAATTGGATGTCTTATAGTGATATTTGGGATCACCATCCATTAGATGAAGTCATTTTCTATCAAGGGTGCATACGAGCCTTTGAGATAGTGGAACCGTATCATCCAGATCTTGTGCTTCGACAATTTGGGTTTGTTCAACGCATCTCTGATGAGCCACTCGTTTCAATAATCACCCGATAAGAAAACACGGGCACCAAGTATAAGGTTATATGGGATGCCCTCGGAGCCTGTTTTCAAGTTTGGAGGAACCATGTACTCTCTCAAGAATGTCATGGGAGACATGCGTGTTAGATTGGAAGTGCTCGAAGGATTATATGGAGTGGTTCAACATCGTCTCGCATCCGATAGTCCAGAACCCAGATAACGTGTTCGAGCATCATGTTCCACCTACTTGACCTCGAGGGCCGCAACCATGGGAAATGATTGGAAAAGCGTTGGGACATTTGGAACCGGCGTATCAACAATGACTACTAGACCAGGATGGGCTCGATGCATCGATTATGGTCCCAGCTTTAGTAGGAGCTTATCGTGCATTGAAGATTGAGAACAATAATCCACCTAAGTCGTCTAGATGGGCATCATCTAATAGATCTCGTCGGGATCAAAGATGATAGTTTGGGTTTGTCACGCCCCGTTTTCTTTCATAAAAATATCAGAGATTTTCCTCACGGGCGTGAAGAAAGAAATGGTAAGAGACATTTTTCATAAACAAAATAGAAAAGTAGGAGACGACAGAAGAATGAGGTAGGAGACGATGTGAAACTTTCACATATCAATAATCGGTTTCAATCGATAATCATATCATATCATAGCAGCGGAATAAAACCATCAGGATCTATCATCCAAACATATACAAGATTATCTGTTACAAAACGTGAAATAGTTAGAACATTGTTTGAAAATGTTTGTGAGACATCATCCTAAATATACAAGTCCAGATATAGCACCACCTCTCTCCATCTCGGGTTCATCATGCTCGTCATCTCCTGTAACGTGAATTACAAAATAGGGGATGAGCGCATGGAATACACTCATGGGGATGAAATCCGCCTCTTATAACAGTTCACAGATATAAAATACCGAAAATGTAACATTCAGTCACGTTGTCACATCACATAAAATGCAAGACACATTTCTTGTAACTCATCCATGGGGTGTGGGAATTTCCTGTTTTATCCCTTAAAACGATCTCAATACCGCTAGCGCATTTACAGGACCGCCAGACCTTTCAGGTGGTAGAAGAGATAAGAGACAATTTTTTTACGGTCCATAAGACCTTCCGAACATGCAATGTGAACCGAAGTCCTTTCACAGTATAACATGAACACATAATCATAGCATTTAACCACAACATTTAGTATTTCTCAATCATGCTTCAGAATAAGGAAAACTGTAAACAGATAAAGAGTTAGAAATTACCCCCACCTTGTTCGATGGTTTCCGCATGAGTAGTAAGTACCAAAAATTCAAATATCTCAACGCTCAATCCAACAAGTAGCCTACACAAGTATGGTGTTTCTTCGATCCTTAATAATTATAATTAAAGCTATAAATGATTCTAGAGGAAAAACGATAGTTAAAGACGCGATGGATCAAAAGATCTAAAGATTGGGGTTGAAGAAACGAGAGTGAATAATTAGTCTAAAAGGCTGAGATGATAGAGGATGAAATTTGGATCACAACGGAAAAAGAATGAGATCAATTGGAGTTGAAACGAGCTCGAACGGAGTATTTTAAATTTAGGGGTATTTTGGTAATTTTGGTCAAAGGGTTAACTTTGATCGGGCCCACGAACCCCGGTCAACGACATCACGTCGGCGACAACTCGATGATGATGCACGATGGAAAAAATGGGATTCGGATTGAAAACACGACGTCGCATGCGCACCCGTCACATGATAGAGCGCGCGCGCGCAAACCCGGCATCGGGTGAAAAACTCGGCAGCCTCGACAGGTGTCCCTTGGCAGCAGCCGAGTTTTCTCGGCAGGTCGGCAGCTTCTGTCACGCCCCAAAATCTTTTCAGATTTTGTCAGAGTTTTCACATGGGCGTGAAGATGGAAAAAACAAGGGACACAACTCATACAGAAAGAAATAGTAAGAGACAATAGAAGAAAAGGGTAAGCGACGAAGTGAATCTTTCACTTATCAATATTCGGCCTCTACCGATAACAATCGATCTCACTACTGATATATAACATCATACGCAGCGGAATCATTCTTAAGGATCTCACATCCTTATATGTATCAAAATATTACATAACCCAATATACATCAAACATGGTTTGATAAAGTTTGTATTACATCGTTCTAATCATGCGACTACAAAAGATAGCACCATCTCTCTCTCCATCTAGGGTTCCTCTTGTTCAGCATCGCCTGTAGTGTGAGTACAGATTAAGGGGTGAGTGCATGAAATACACTCATGGGGATAAAATCCGCCTCTAGTGACTCATAACAGATATAAAACACTAGTAAAATAATCCTTAAGTCACGTCGTCACAGCACATAAAATGCAAAGCAGATATTAGAAATGACAAGGGACGAATAGGTGCGGGATTCCCCCGTCTTATCCTATATAACGGTCTCACTACCGTTGGTGCATTTCAAGAGGACCACCAAACCTTCATAGAGTAGTAGAAAATAGCAAGGGACGAATGCATGATCAGAGTGGACCTCGGTCCTTTCACAGTAATATTATGGCACAACAATTATATTCACAGCATTTAGTATTCCTCAATCATGTATCCTCTAGGAAAACAGTAAACAGATAAAGAGATAGAAATTACCCTCACCTTGTTCGGTGGTTACCACGTGAGTCGTAAGGTCTAAGGATCTGATAACACAAGCTCAATCCAACAAGTACTCAAGCTCAATCCAACAAATACTCAAGCTCAATCCAATATATAGCCTACATAAGTTACGGTATCCTTAGATCCTTATTAATTATAATTAAAATGATAAACATATCTTTCGGAAGAAATACGACTGTTAAATACGCGACGAGACTAGAGATCTAAAGATTGGATAAGGAATGAGCTCGTTCGGAGTTGATACGAGCTCAACCAAAGTATATAACATTGGGGAGTATATTGGTAAAATGATCGAAAGGTTAACTTTGACCGGGCCCACGACCCTCGGTCAATGACATCTCATCGGCTAAGACCCTGATAAACAATACAGAGGGAAAGGAACGGAAAAGGATTAAAAACACGACGTCACCTGACACGTGTCCGGCACCCGGTACCCACTCCCGGCACGCCCACTCAGTGCACGACCGTGCCCCCTGGCGTACGACCGTGCGCCAGCTTCCAGCAACTCCTGCCTGGTCACGCACGACCGTGCCCCATGGTGCACGACCGTGCGCCGACCTCCAACAACTTCTACCGGCTGGTGTACGATCGTGTGCTCCAGCACGACCACGCGCCCAACAGCCTTCCTAGCTACCTCGTTGCTGCTCGGCACCTCCGGCTACTCCGTTCCAACCTACTCATTCCAAACCACTGCATCTCCGATACAAAACCAATCTTCCCCAACCCCATCTCACACACACAAACATATATATATATATGCAAATGCACATCATCAAAACACTTGGCCGACAACCGAAGGTCACCGAAAACCCATCGTCAAAACACGTCGGCGCATCACCAGCGCCGGTCATCACTTTGCTCATGGCGGCACCATCTGTGCCGCCCCCAACAGAGATCACCAACGCACACGCAATCACATACACAAACATGCATATAACATACCCAACCCGATATAGCTCCGACACCACCACTCACGGCGGCGTCATCCCTCTAAAAACTCACCCTCATCTCCGGGAGAACCTCCGACAACATCTTCGGCTAAAAAGACGAAGGAAAAGAGAGAAACCGATGAGAGAGAAAAGTTGACTAGGGTTAGGGTTTAGGGTTTTGAAATGGTTTTTTATCGTTTTTTTACGAACGATAAGTCGGAATGAAATCCGAGACCTGTTCTAAACTCGACTCGTCAAAACCTACGCTGTGTGTGAAAATCGGCCAAAACCGATAACCTTGAAATTTTCCAGCGAACTCTGATGGCGGCACCACCGCACCGGCGGTGGTATCGGAAGCGGCGCAGGCGGTGGCGTGTCGGAGGTCGAAAAAGAAACAAGAGAGAGAAGAGAGACTTACATGTAAACGTCGCTTTTGGCTCGTTCGAAGAAGGGATGAAAAATGAATTGAAGGAGCCTCTATTTATAGATTTTGAAAGTTACTATTCACCGGTAAATATCTCATTTACTATTCACCGTGAATATATTTTGATATTTCTAAAACCTCATGTTTTGTTCTTTTCATCGTCATTTGAGCTACAGATCTCCGATTGACCTCTAGTTCATTTCTATCTTCTCGTTTTTCCAAAATGCATCTAGTTATATAAAAATATCCTATGTTCCACGTTTAGGTAAACTATCCATCTCATACATGCATTAAACACTTATCTGAAACACATATATTTAAACAGTTAAAACATACGCACATACATATTAAATCCTGAGTTTAAATATTTAATTAATAAATTATGTTTCGTTTTGATCCGGGGTGCTACATCTCTTACCTCTTAAAAGAATTTCGTCCTCGAAATTAAACGCGTACTATAAGAAGGAAGATAAACGTGTACCCATGAAAGGTAAGTCAAGGTACTTTCTCAAAATCTCGTCTTCCAACTCCCAGGTTGCTTCCTCCCTTCCGTGATGGCTCTACTTAACCTTCACTATAGCCATCTCTCGATTCCTTAGTTGTTGTTTCTTCCTGTCCAAGATGGCTATCAGGACTTCTTTATACGTCAAATCATTTTCCAGTTCTATGCCTTTTTGTTCGATTATATGATTGGGATCGAATATGTACCTTCATAGCATAGACACGTGGAATACATTGTGTACTCCAGCGAAGTTCGATGATACACGACCTCTCCGACATGATCTAGAATTTCGAACGGTCCGACGTACCTTGGTTTCAACTTTCCTCTCTTTCCGAAACGATGGACCCCTTTAGTAGGAGATACCTTGAGGAAAACTTCATCTCCTACTTCAAATTCCAGTTCCCTCCGTCTCTTGTCCGCATATGCTTTCTGTCGATCTTGGGCTACTCGTGTCCTGTCCCGAATCTTCTTTATTACTCCGACCGTTTACTCCACTAATTTGAGTCCCAAAATTTTCTTTTCGCCCACTTCATCCCAGCATATAGGTGAGCGGCACTTTCTTCCGTATAAAGCTTCGTAAGGTGCCATACCAATGGTCAATTGATAACTATAGTTGTAGGCAAATTCTACTAAGCATAAGTGGTCTTCCCAACTTCCGGGAAAATCAAAAACACAAGCCCGCAACATATCTTCCAAGATTTGTATGGTCCTTTCTGATTGTCCATCAGTTTGTGGGTGGAAAGCTGTGCTGAAAGACAACTTGGTCCCCAACTCCTTTTGTAAGCTCTGCCAAAACCTGGAAGTGAACTGTGGATCTCTATCAGATACGATAGAAACTGGTACGCCATGCAGTCGGACTATCTCTTCAAGATATATTCGTGCCAACTTGTCCAGTCTGAAAGTCATCTTGATTGGCAAGAAGTGGGTAGATTTCGTTAATCTATCAACGATTACCCACACGGCGTGGTTTCCTCATCTGGTTGTCGGCAGACCAACCACAAAATCCATGGTTATATGCTCCCATTTCCACTCCAGTATCTCTAGAGGTGTTAGCATCCTAGCCGGTCATTGATACTCTACTTTCACTTATTGGTAGATGAGACACCTCTTGACGAATAACCCTATACTTTTTTTCATATTTCTCCATCAAAAGTTCACCCTTAGGTCTCGATACATCTTTGTACCTCCAGGGTATGTAGACAATGATGTGCAATACGCCTCTTTGAAAATTTCTTCTCTTAATTCTTCATTCTTAGGCACGCACACTCTGCCTCTGAAGATCAGAGCTCCATCGGTAGCCAAAGTGAAACCTTCGGCTCTTCCACTATCCATAAGGGCTTTCATTTTCATTAGAAAGTTATCCTTCTTCTGAGCTTCCACGATTCGGTCACGTAGCGTGGGTTTTACGAATAACACTGCCATCCTGGATTCAATGCTAATCGGAGACGAGACTATCTCTAGATTTAGCTTTGACATCTCCTGATCAAATGGTACTGATTGGTGATCATCGATGTCACCACTCCCTTTCCCTTTCTACTAAGGGCGTCAGCTACCACATTTGCTTTTCCAGGATGATAGTGAATCGTAATATCATAATCGTTTACCAACTCTAGCCATCTTCTTTGCCTCATATTGAGCTCTTTCTGCTCAAAAAAGTACTTCAGGCTTTTGTGGTCAGTGTAGATTTCACACTTCACGCCGTAAAGGTAGTGTCTCCAGATCTTGAGGGTGTATACCACAGCTGCTAGTTCCAGATCGTGAGTTGGATAGTTTTGTTCGTGGATCTTCAGCTGGCGTGATGCATACTCTACTACTTTTCCTTCCTGCATCAGAACACACCCCAAATCTTGCTTGGATGAGTCACTGTAGACCACGAAGTCTTTAGACACATCTGGAACTATTAAGATTGGTGCTTCTGTCAGTCTTCTCTTCAGTTCCTGGAAACTACTCTCGCATTGCTTACTCCACTGAAACTTTACATCTTTTCTTGTCAAGCGCGTCATAGGAGTAAAAATCTTCGAAAATCCTTCTATAAATCTTCGGTAGTATCCAGCTAGGCCGATGAAATTTCGAACTTCTTTTACATTCATTGGAGTTTCACACTTGCTGACAGCTGCCACCTTTTCAGGATCTACTTCGATCCCTTGTACAGAAACAATGTGGCCTAGAAAACCTACTTTGTCCATCCAGAACTCGTACTTCTTGAATTTGACGTAAAGCTTCTCCTTCCTTAATACTTCAAGTACGATTCTGTGTAGCGCCCAAGATAAAAAATGAAGAATAATTGGATAATTAAATAATTAAACCCTTAATTGAAATATTTTTCTATGTGTGTTAATTTTTGGGGTGTTTAGATTAATTATGTGCGTTACATATATGTGTTTGATGCGGGTTTAAGAGGGACATAATTGTTAGATGTGGAACCTAGAAGATATTTATATAATCAGGTGCGTAACGGAAAAACGAGAAAATAGAAATGAACTAGAGGTCAATAGGAGTTACATAGCTCAAGTAGTGAAGAAAACAGTGAAAACGAAGAATACGACATATACGAGACGTATATGAAGGGTAGCATACGAGATATTTATGGTGAATAGTAGTCTTTTGGAGGAGTATAAATAGGTTGATTTTTAAGTCGAAAAGGCACACGAGTTCATAATCGAAAAACACGTAAGTTTTCTCTCCCTCTTCTTTTCTTTTTCCGGCCACCGCCGCCGCCGCCGGTGGCCGGAAAAGTCAATTTGCTCAGTTTCGAATGGTTTTCGCATAGGTCGTAGCTCTCGTCGAGGTGAGTCTAGTGATGGTCTTGTTTTTCCGTTTCGACGGTTGGATCGCCGATAAATCGCCGGTCAACTACTGGAAAAACTAAAGCTTAAGTCCACCACCTTTTCTCTCTCCTCGTTTCTTGCTTTCTCTATCTCGTCTTCTTTGCCGAAGTGGTAGATAACCATCCCGGAGTGTTTGACCATGGGTTGGGGGTGGTGGAGCCGTCGGTTGGTGTGGCCGGAGTTGTGTGTGTGTGTGTTGTTCATGTTTGGGTTGTGTGTTGTGTGTTGTTTGAGTGTTGCCGGGGACGGGAGGTCGCCGGCCATGGTAGCAGAGGGGTTGCCGGCGACGGGAGGTCGCCGGCCGGAGCTAGAAGGTCTAGAAGGTGTTGGTGGCGTTGCTGGTTGGGCTGGTGCGCGCAGGACCATGCGCGAGGGCACAGCCGTACGCAGGGTGTGAGCGACCGTGCGCGGCCACTGGATTGTGGCGCACGGTCGTGCACGGATTGCACGACCGTGTGAGGGGGGTGTGCGAGGGAAGGCTGCCGAGTGCGTTGTGTACGTACCGGTGAGTGTTTTCACGGGATGTTTCAAGTTGTTTCTTTCCGTCATTTTGTTGAGAGTCGGGGGTCTCGGTCGAGTCGACCCTTTTACCAAGTTTACTTATATATCCCTTGATCTTGAAGTGCTCCGTTTGGGCTCGTTTCAACTCCGGATAAGTTATTTCTTTTCCGTTGCGACCCAAATTCTTCCCTCTTTCCATTTAGCATATGGATATCTACCTTTCACACTTTTCTCTTTACCCTTAATCTTCGAGTTTCGCTTTATCCGTCCCACCTTCTCGATCGTTCGTTTCTTTATTTATATCCATCTTTTAATTTGTTGAGAATCTAAGATATCACGGTACTTTTGTAGGCCATCTGTTGGATCGAACGCTTTAGGCTTGACTCTTTAATCTTGTCATATCACGTGATAACCTTTTAACGAGGTGGGGGTAATTTCTACTTCTTAATCTGTTTACTGTTTTCCCTATTCTAATGCTCAATTGAGAAATGCTAAATGTTGTGCTTTATAAGTGTTGTGTCATACTTTATACTGTGCATGGGCTGCAGTCCACCTCTAACATGCATTCGTCTCCTACCCATTTTCTACTACTCTTGAAGGATTGGTGGTCCTGGAAATACACCATCGGTTTGAGACCATTTTTATAGGATAAGACAGGAAATACCCGCACTTATTCATCCCTTACCATTTTTAATGTCTGCTGTGTAATTTACGTGTTGTGACAACGTGTTTCTTTGCTGTGTACTTTCGGTTTATTATATATATACTTCTGTCGAATGTTATAAGATGCAGAGTTTATCTCCACAAGTGTATTCCATGCACTTACCCCTTAATCTGTACTCACACTACAGGAGTTGACGAATAGTAGTGTAGTAGAGAGAGATGGTGCCACTTTTGGGATTTTCGTAAAACGTCTTTTACGAAGAACCAAAAACAATGAACAATGTCTTTTGAGAATCTGTAATTTCTGATGGTGATGGATCCTGCTAGTTACTTATCCGCTATGTTGATATTTTGAGAATCGGTTGTGTCCGATGTTTGTATGATATGGATTCGGCTATGTCCGATATGTTATGAGAAAGAATCTGATGTCTTCCATCCTCTTCTACTACTGATCGTCCCTTGCCTTCTTCTTCTTTTTCTTTTGCACGCCTCTGTTTTTAAATAAAACTCTGATAAAAATCTTAAGGAAGAAAACGGGGCGTGACTATATGGTATCAGAGCATAGTTCTACCCTTTGTAGGACTTTGCTTGGTTTGGCTCGATAAAGATAAAACGAGATAAAACATGTTGTAAATGTTTTAAAAAAATTTTAAAAAAAAAATCGTATAAGCACCACTCTCTCTCTCTAGGCGTGTCTCTTCTTGATAAAAGAAATGTGTGTTTGATTCATGTTATCTTGCTTACATGATATAAATAGTTTAGGTTCGAAAAGATGATACGGATAAAGTTTCATATGAAACAAAATAACTCATATAGCTTATACTTGACAGATGGCTAGATTTAGACGTACCGCTAGAATGCGAGTTCCACCGGTAGAGACGCGTGAGGTACGACTTAGACGATGCTTTTTTGAAAGTCGAGTGTCAGGGAACGTATCAGTTGGTGAACATATATCTAGATTGTTTCATTGTTGGAGAGAGGCAGGGGGAACAGGGGGTAGTATCCCTAATATGCAGGCTTGCACACATATGATTCATACCTTGTCGGATGCATGGGTGGCTAGGGCACGTCTCATTTTCCGAGATGAGGTGGTGTATTCAGCTGTGGATAACACACCTGCTGTGGACTTTGGAAGGGTGGCAAGGAATATGTTAGAGGTGTGGGGCTGTCATAGCTTTCCGACTACCCCCAAGCCGGGACCTTATGATCCTTCTAGTGGCAGCTCGGAGGATGAAGATGATGATTTAGAGGAGGATCCAGAAGAGGATCCCGAGGAGGATCCTGAAGAGGATCTGATACAGATGACCCGAGGGATGTGGCATCGGGCCTGCAGGGACCTCCGTCACCTCCAGCTGCGGTAGCATAGATGATAGGAGGATGACCGTTATTTGTGTATATAAACTAGGAATGATGAAACTTTTTATATATTTATGTGTGGTAGTCGTTTCACTAGTAAGTGTATATAATCCTTTTGGTGTGGGGTGAAGGCTACCCGTATCGTGTTTGTATGTACTATATAAAGGACGTGTATCTCCTTTCTATGTTATGGAATCTACGTTCGTATCCCTTCACGCTTGCCGTGTTTATTTTTCCTTTACATATTATATATTATTTTTGAAACTTGAACGATATATACGTATACATCGTAACAGAGCTATGTCTAGAGGACGACCCCCGAGAGAACAAACACCTATGGCTAATCAGCCGGAGCGGGAAGCAGATGCAAGCATGGGAGATCTAGTGTCGGTGCTAAGAGGATTAGCACAACACTTTGAGGTTACACGAGCCGCACCACCACCAGTTAGGTCTGATCCGAACTTAATATATGAAAAATTTCGGCGTTTTAATCCGCCGACGTTCAGTGGGAAAGGCGAACCAGCAGAGGCAGAGGAGTGGTTGAGAACACTAGATCGATTGTTTGGGCATTTGGCATGTACTAAAGAACAGAAGATTTCGTGTGCGATTTTTCAGCTCACGGAGGAGGCAAGCCATTGGTGGGATTCTTATGAGAGGACAATGTTGCCGAATCAATGAGAAGAAATGACGTGGGAGGACTTTAAAGAAGTGGTTGCTCATCATTTTATACCACAGTCCTACCGAGATAGTAAGGAGACGGAGTTTCTACATCTCCGCCAAGGAACTATGACGGTAGGAGAATACGAACGGAAATTTAACCATCTGAGTAGATATGCCACTCACCTGGTTGATACTGATGCCAAAAAGGCCCGAAGGTTCGAAAAGGGTCTACGCCCAGAGATTGGATCGATTTTGGCCGGACAGGGAGTTATGACGTATGCTAATGTAATTGAGAGAGCTCAAGAAATTTCCTCCCGACTGTGATTGGATGTGGTGCCTCCTAAGAAATTTGCTTCGACGCCTATAAAAAGGAAGTGGACAGGGCCGAGTCAAGGCGTTACCCAAAACAAGTTTCCGAGGGAAAACAACGTTCCACTTCTCCCCACTCCTCCACCTAGGAATCCGTGTCCTAGATGCCGAAGGGTACACATGGGGCTGTTACTCTTGTGGGGAACCGGGGCATATTGCAGCAAATTGTAGGAAGTTAAAAGGCCCAGCGGCTGCAACCACAAGTTCGAGGCCGGTAGCTGGCAGAGCTCGGGCTTTTGCTCTTACTCACCCGGAGGCTGCGGAAGGGTCGGAGACAATGACAGGTATGTTAACAGTATGTAATATACCTGTTCTCATTTTATTTGATACCGGAGTAACCCACTTTTTTATCTCTGTCAATTTCTGTAAGCTATTGAAGTTTGAGGATAGTAAGGTAGATGTTAAAACCCTAGAGATTAGTATTCCATCGGGAAAGACGGTAAAGACGAAATACCTGTATCGTCATCTACGAATCGCCTTTGAGAATAGGATCCTTCTGGCCGATCTTCACACGTTGGAGATGAAGGATTTTGATATTATCCTAGGGATGGATTGGCTTGAGTCGAATCACGCAGTAATCAAATGTTGTACAAGAGAAATAATCTTTCAAACACCTGGAGAACCCGAGTTCACTTTTTATGGGACACGAGTTAAAATTGACATGAGGATTATATCGGTCATGAAGGCAGCCCAGATGCTTAGCAATTGAAATAGCGAAGCTTGGTTGGTCAGCATGGTGAGTCTTGAACAAGAAATGAGTTCCATTGAGGATGTACCGGTGGTAAGAGAATATATGGACGTATTTCCTGAAGATTTACCCGGCCCTCCACCAGATCGTCAAGTGACCTTTGGGATTGATCTTGTACCGGGATCAGCACCGGTGTCGAAAGCTCCTTATCGAATGGCACCGAAAGAATTACAAGAATTGAAGGTGCAACTACAAGAACTTCTGGACAAGGGTTTTATTAGACCAAGCGTGTCTCCTTGGGGAGCTCCAGTGCTATTTGTAAAGAAGAAAGATGGAAGCTTTCGGATGTGTATTGATTATAGGGAGCTGAACAAGAGAACTATAAAGAACAAATATCCACTACCTCGAATCGAAGATCTCTTTGATCAGTTAAGAGGTGCTAGTGTATTTTCGAAGATCGATTTAAGGTCTGGATATCACCAGGTGAAAGTTAAAGATGCAGATATATCCAAGACAGCATTCAGAACCAGATATGGCCACTACGAGTTCGTAGTAATGCCATTTGGACTTAGCAATGCACCAGTTGTCTTCATGGACCTGATGAATCGTGTTTTCCATGCCTATCTCGATCATTTTGTTATCATGTTTATCGATGATATTCTTATCTATTCAGGAGATAAAACGCAACATGAGCAACATCTTAGGATTGCACTGGAAGTTCTACGAAAAGAAAAGCTTTATGCCAAATTCAAAAAGTGCAAATTCTGGATAGATAAGATAGGTTTTCTTGGTCATATTGTCTCATCACAAGGGATCGAGGTAGACCCTGACAAAGTCGCAGCTGTCAGCAAATGGGAAACTCCAACAAATGTCAAGGAAGTACGAAGTTTTATTAGTATGACGGGGTACTATCGAAGATTCATAAATGGATTTTCGAAGATTGTTGCTCCTATGACTCGTTTGATGCGGAAGGATGTAAAGTTTCAAAGGACTGAACAATGCGAGCATAGTTTCCAAGAGCTAAAGAAGAAACTGACAGAAGCACCAATCTTGACAGTTCCGGACGTAACAAAAGAGTTTGTGATCTAGTGATGTGTCTAAATAAGGTTTAGGGTGTGTTCTGATGCAGCAAGGAAAAGTGGTGGCTTATGCATCCCGACAATTGAAAGCTCACGAACAAAATTACCCAACACATGATTTGGAATTAGCCGCGGTTGTGCACGTCCTAAAAATTTGGAGACATTATATGTATGGCGTGAAGTGTGAGATTTACACTGATCACAAGAGCCTGAAATATTTCTTCAAACAGAAGGAGCTAAACATGAGACAGAGAAGATGGCTAGAGTTGGTAAAGGATTATGACATTACGATCCATTATCACCCTGGTAAAGCGAATGTGGTGGTTGATGCACTTAGCAGAAAAGGAAAAGGGATTGTAACGTCTATGATCACCAACCAACATCAACTAGTTGAAGAAATGTCAAGGCTCAATCTGGAAATGGTCTCACCTCCGAACAACATTGAAACCATGATGGCAACTTTGGTTGTGAAACCCACACTTCGTGAATGAATTATTGAAGCTCAACAAAAGGATAATTTCTTAACAAAGATGAAAGCTCGCATGGATAATGGAAAAGCTGAAGGCTTTTTCTTTGCAACGGATGGAGCTCTTGTCTTTAGGGGAAGAATATGTGTGCCAAAGGACGAGAATCTGAGAGAAGAAATCCTTGAAGAAGCTCATTGCACGCCGTTGTCTGCACATCCTGGAGGTACGAAAATGTACCGAGATTTGAGGGAAAACTTTTGGTGGGAAAATATGAAAAGAAGCATCGGACTGTTCGTAAAGAAATATCTGGTTTGCCAACAAGTAAAAGCTGAACACCAACGACCAGTTGGATTGCTAACTCCGTTGGAAATCCCGGAATGGAAGTGGGAGCATATAGCTATGGATTTTGTAGTTGGTCTGCCTAGAACCAAACGAGGGAACCACGCAGTATGGGTGATTGTGGATAGATTAACAAAGTCTGCACACTTTCTACCGATCAAGATGACTTTCGGATTAGATAAGTTGGCTCAAATTTATCTCGAAGAGATTGTCCGATTGCATGGTGTACCGGTTTCTATAGTGTCAGATAGAGATCCTCGATTTACATCCAGGTTTTGGCAGAGTTTACAAAAGGAATTAGGGACCAGGCTAGCTTTCAGTACAGCTTTTTATCCTCAAACAGACGGACAGTCGGAAAAAACAATACAGATTCTGGAAGATATGTTAAGGGCTTGTGTTCTAGATCTTCAAGGAACTTGGGAGGAACACTTGTGCTTAGTGGAATTTGCTTACAATAACAGTTACCAATCCACAATTGGGATAGCGTCATATGAAGCTCTTTATGGAAGGAAATGTTGCTCACCTATTTGTTGGGACGAAGTAGGCGAAAAGAAAGTGTTAGGACCCGAATTGGTGGATCAGACAGTTGAGGTAATAAAGAAAATTCGGGAAAGAATAAAGATAGCACAAGATCGATAAAAAATGTACGCAGATAAGAGACGACGGGAGTTGAAATTCGAGGTGGGAGATAAAGTTTTTCTGAGGGTGTCACCCACTAAAGGAGTTCGCCGTTTTGGGAAGAAAGGAAAGCTAAAACCGAGATACATAGGACCCTTTGAGATTTTGGAACGAGTTGGAGTGGTCGCATACCGTCTGGCTTTACCGTCGAACCTCATCGGAGTACACAATGTCTTTCATGTATCTATGCTAAGAAAGTGCATTTTCGACCCAAGTCACATTATTGAACAAGAAGACGTAGAATGGGAGAAAGATTTGACCTATGAAGAATTTCCTATAGCCATCCTAGATAGGAAAAAGCGTCAGCAAAGGAATCGAGAGGTGTCTATAGTTAAAGTTCAATGGAGTCGTCATGGGAAGGAAGAAGCCACGTGGGAACTAGAAGATCATATTCGGACGAAATATCCCGATTTGCCCTTTTTAGGTACGCATCAAATTTCGAGGACGAAATTCTTTTAAGTGGTAAGGGATGTAGCGCCCAGGATAAAAAACGAAGCATAATTGGATAATTAAATAATTAAACCCTTAATTGAAATATTTTTCTATGTGTGTTAATTTTTGGGGTGTTTAGATTAATTATGTGCGTTACATATATGTGTTTGATGCGGGTTTAAGAGGGACATAATTGTTAGATGTGGAACCTAGAAGATATTTATATAATCAGGTGCGTAACGGAAAACGAGAAAATAGAAACGAACTAGAGGTCAATGGGAGTTACATGCTCAAGTAGTGAAGAAAACAGTGAAAACGAAGAATATGACGTATACGAGACGTATATGAAGGGTAGCATACGAGATATTTATGGTGAATAGTAGTCTTTTGGAGGAGTATAAATAGGTTGATTTTTAAGTCGAAAAGGCACACGAGCTCAAAATTGAAAAACACGTAAGTTTTCTCTCCCTCTTCTTTTCTTTTTTCGGCCAAGAAAAGTCAACTTGCTCGGTTTCGAACGGTTTTTGCATAGGTCGTAGCTCTCGTCGAGGCGAGTCTAGTGATGGTCTTGTTTTTCCGTTCCGACGGTTGGATTGCCGGCAAATTGCCGGTCAACTGCCGGAAAATCTTAAAGCTTAAGTCCACCACCTTTTCTCTCTCCTCATTTCTTGCTTTCTCTCTATCGTCTTCCTTACCGGAGTGGTAGATAACCATCCCGGAGTGTTTGACCACGGGTTGAGGGTGGTGGAGCCACCGGTTGGTGTGGCCGGAGTTGTGTGTGTGTGTGTGTGTTGTTCATATTCGGGCTGTGTGTTGTGTGTTGTTTGGGTGTTGCCGGCGACGGGAGGTCGCCGACCATGATGGTAGAGGGGTTGTCGGTGACGGGAGGTCGCTGGCCGGAGCTAGAAGGTCTAGAAGGTGTTGGTGGCGTTGCTGGTTGGGCTGGTGCGCGCAGGACCGTGCGCAAGGGCCCGGCCGTGCGCGGGATGTGAGCGACCGTGCGCGGCCATTGGATTGTGGCGCACGGTCGAGCGCTAAAGAGCACGGTCGTGCGCAGATTGCACGACCGTACGAGGGGGATGTGCGAGGGAAGGCTGCCGAGTGCGTTGTGTGCGCACTGACGAGTGTTTTCGTGGGACGTTTCAAGTTGTTTGTTTCCGTCATTTTGTCGGAAGTCGGGGGTCTCGGTCGAGTCGACCCTTTTACCAAGTTTACCTATATATCCCTCGATCTTGAAGTGCTCCATTTGGGCTCGTTTCAACTCCGGATAAGTTAATTCTTTTTCCGTTGCGACCCAAATTCTTCCATCTTTCCATTTAGCATATGGATATCTACCTTTCACACTTTTCTCTTTACCCTTAATCTTCGTGTTTTGCTTTATCCGTCCCACCTTCTCGATCGATCATTTCTTTATTTATATCCATCTTTTAATTTGTTGAGAATCTAAGATATCACGGTACTTTTGTAGGCCATCTGTTGGATCGAACGCTTTAAGCTTGACTCTTTAATCTTGTCATATCACGTGATAACCTTTTAACGAGGTGGGGGTAATTTCTACTTCTTAATCTGTTTACTGCTTTCCCTATTCTAATGCTCAATTGAGAAATGCTAAATGTTGTGTTTTATAAGTGTTGTGTCATACTTTATACTGTGCATGGGCTGCGGTCCACCTCTAACATGCATTCGTCTCCTACCCATTTTCTACTACTCTTGAAGGATTGGTGGTCCTGGAAATACACCAACGGTTTGAGAACGTTTTTATAGGATAAGACAGGAAATACCCGCACTTATTCATCCCTTATCATTTCTAATGTCTGTTGTGTAATTTACGTGCTGTGACAACGTGTTTCTTTGCTGTGTACTTTCGGTTTATTATATATATACTTTTGTCGAATGTTATAAGATGCAGAGTTTATCTCCACAAGTGTATTCCATGCACTTACCCCTTAATTTGTACTCACACTACAGTAGATGACGAACAGTAGAGCAGTAGAGAGAGATGGTGCCACTTTTGGGATTTTCATAAAATGTCTTTTACGAATAACCAAAAACAATGAACAATGTCTTTTTGTTGGGTCCCAAGTGGTGTCCAAGGTTCAGAGGGGGGTGAATGAACCTTGGTCTATTTTGAAAATCTTTACAAAATAAATTGTTCTACAAGCTACTAGAACTTGCAGCACCAGTCAGTTACTGTTTACACCACTGGAAAGCAGTGCTGCTTGCTGTAACTTGAGTTTTAAGCGCAGTGGAAAAATAAACTTCTTTTGTGACACAAGGCTGGCTGGTTTTCTCAAATATGCTCCTTTCAAGATGTTTTATGCATATGACATATAAAGATATGAAAGATAAAGCGCATATAGGAAAGCAATAAAACATTTATCCCTTATAGTGGTTCGAAGGTGGTGTATGCCTTCTACATCCACTCTACTGCTTCCTCGAGCAGGAACTTTGTTAAGCAAGATTGAATTACAGAACTCTTCCTCACAACCTATCAACTTACAAAGTAAACGCCAACTAGAGTCCAGAGATCACACAGCGCTGCAAACTCTAAAGGCCCGCCAACTAGAATCCAGAGATCACACAGCACTGCAAATTCTAAAGGCTAACCCACACAGGGTTCCACACTCCCACACAGGGAAGCTGCCTAGCACCTAGACAACTATACAAACAGCAAGGATCTCTCCTATCAACTGTTCGACACCTAAAATAACCTACGCACACAGCTTCAAGGTTAAAAAGAAAAACAAAGTCTTCAACTGGTGCGGAGCAGTCTTGTTCACTAAAAGCTCATCTGTTGTTGTTGACTGCTCCTAGAAGGTTGAGTGGCTGAACGAGTGAAAGCTAAAAGCTTTGGATGATATGTGAATTTCCACTCGGCTCTGTTCAGCTCATTCTTCAGTCAGCCACACCTTCTATTTATATTTGTAAGGAAGATATCCGTTGAAGGAGATATCTTCAATTTTGAATTCTTAGATCTTCTGATCAAAGGTATGGCTCGCATTTAATGCGACTTGACATACTCTTTTTGGAGCATTTAATGCGGTGGCTGCGGCTCACAGCTATCTGTAGGCGCATCAGTCCATGTGGCGTCTTGGTATTGGCTCCATGTCTGCAACTTTGATCTTCTCTCGAACGGCTCTTTTCCTCGTACTGTATTTATCCTTCCTCGGATTGCAGGATACTCATTCTTCTTATCATCGGCGCTGTTGAGTGTTTGAGTTGTAAGCTTCGCGTTGTATCCTTGGTCTACTTGCAGTATTCTTGTAACTTTTTCTTGCAGCGATGCTGCATGCCGTTCCTTCATGCTTTGCTGTAACTGTCTTCTTGCAGCAGTGTCTTTCTGAAAATTTCTAATACAGCATGGTATGTATTTGTACCTCCATCTTTTAGCTTCCATAACAAGACTCAAACCTAGTCTATGTTTTAACTTAAACATCGTGAGAAATGGGGTACTCAAACTTCCTATTACATCCTTGGTTTGTCTCATCAAAATCTAAACACTGAAGACTCAACAATTTCCCCCTTTTTGATGATGACAAAACCAACTCCTAAAATCATTTATGAAGGAAGTTTTTCATTACATCATATCAAATTACATCAAGATTACATATGAGATAAACAAAAAGAAAATAACCCTGAATGTATCAAAGATGGACAAAATAAACATTACTGAAAAAGAGACCTTCTTGTAGACGATTCATCTGGTCTTCTCTCAGCAGTCCTCCCTTCTTGCTCTGCTCTTCCTTTTGAACCTTTCCAACAGTCTCGAACGGACTCCTGATAGGATTCTTCAAGTTTCTCCTTGATCTTTGGGATCTGAATCCATCTCAGCCAAAAGTCCTCGCAGTAAGACACTGTATAGCCTTTCTTTACTCGGTCTATGTAGCAATTCTGAATATCAAGTTCTCCACACCTAGCAAGCTCTTCATATCTTATCAGTGCAATTTGGCAGGTTTGAAATCTACTGAATTTCCCCTTTTTGCACAGAAATCTGAAGTATCTGAGATACTCGGATCTCTTGTACATCGTGATTGCTTCGAAGGATGGATTTCTATCTGTAGGCAACTTGATTGCCTTGAAGATGTTTAGAGTCCATGTCATGTTTACTCCTACGGGCTTCTGATCCATCAATACTGATACTTCAGCAGATATGTTGTCTGTGTCGAGACGTGGAATCTCTTGAGGGGGTATTGGTGAAGATCCCTGTCAAAGATTATCCTCTCACCAATTACTCCAAGCCTTTGTATCCAGGCATTTTCTTCTTGTTCTGCTCTGGCTTTCTCCGCCCTCTGAGCAGCCATCTTCTCATTGTAAAGCCTTTCAGCCTCGGCTTTGCTTACCCTCTTTTTTGAGCTTTGTTGTCGGTTTTCTCTCCCTCTCTTTGTATGATGATCAGAGGGAGGTGTTGTATCTTTTCTCGCAGCACTGCTGTGTGTAGCGCCTGCTGCTGATCTGCTTGCAGCAGCTGCACCGCCAGCTCCTCTTTCATCATCTTTTCTCCATCTCTTTGGAGAGGGAGCTTCAGCAACAACAGATGATCCAGACCTCTTCCTTCTACTTAGAGGTTGGTCATCTTCTTCATCTTCTTTCTCCCTGGTGCTCCGGTATCTATCATCAAAACCTCAGATACCTTTCCTCTTTTTAGCATCACCAAAAACCGGGGGTGGAGCAGGGACATTAGAAACTACTTTAGAATGTAGTCCTCTCGGGGGTGCTAAGGCGACCCTGGATCCTTCGGCATACTGAGGATATGCTTGCATCATCATATGTGCCAATTCTCCAATTATCAATTCCAGGTTAGCCAATCGATCGTCGACACTCTTGGTTCTTTTGGATTGATCTGAGATATGTTCCAAAAGTGTCGATAGCACCAAGGAGTGAGTTTGAAGTCTGTCCGATGCTTTTTCTACATGTTCCTTACAGAGTCGAACTTCAGCTCGGGTTTGTGCAGCATCTTTCTTCAGTTCTCCCTCCAGTCTAACCCTATCCTTGTACATCCTGTTAGCAGTATCATTCACATTTTTTTGGATCATTGCAGGAAGAGCTTCAATGTCTTTCTTGAAGCTGGACATGGTTTCAGCGTGGAACTTGGCTTGTGTTGTCATGTTCTGCCGTATGTTAGATTCATGATCCTGAAGAGCATGAATAAGGTGCATAACAGCAACAACTATCTTATCAATCGATGCATCATGGTTTGAGCCAGTGTTCCGTTGTTGTGAGGCGGCAGCTAGTGCAATATAGGGAATTAAAGATCTTGGTGGTTGTGTTGCATCCTGTCTTGGAGCCTCCGGTTCAGCTTGTGTATCCGCATCCTCATGTAGGCTTGATGTGGGATTTTCATCAATGACTGCTTCCCCCTCATCCGATGAAATTGGGATTGACACGTCACCAATATATCCATATCTGGCTCTGTTGCATTCAGCCATTCACCGGAGGAATTTAGCCATCTGAGCTTCCGCAGTAACCACTACTGCTGTAGTCTTGATAGGTGTTGATAAACATACAACAGCAACAGCATTAACCTCATCACGAGGTGATTCTATCTGTGTAGGGGTTACTTCAGCTTCTGCTTGAACATCCTCTGAGGGTACTGTCTCAACAGCCGTTCTTTCAGAGGTCTTCTCACCCTCAGAGAGTGTTGTCTGAACAACAGCCTCTCCTGAGGTCTTCGGCAAGGACTCCATCTCCTCGGTTGGTCCTGCAACTTCGACAGTCTCCGCTGC
The DNA here is from genome assembly GCA_954870855.1 of Scutellaria minor. NCBI lineage: Eukaryota > Viridiplantae > Streptophyta > Magnoliopsida > Lamiales > Lamiaceae > Scutellaria > Scutellaria minor. The sequence continues at coordinate 5,554,827 of OX940732.1, read as the reverse complement.
AAGAATGGGTTCTTGCAGCTGTTGTTGGTTTCTTGCAGCTTCTACTATATGCATGACTGAAAGCTCGATTTCTTCAAGGATCTCAGCATCCACCCGTTGTGTATCTTCCGCAGCTTCTGATAGGGTGGCAGCTTGTTGTACTGCTGTCTCAACCAGTATAGGGAGTATCGCCTCTGCAACTTCCTCCATGGTTGCGTCATCGGCAACTTCAGCAATATCAGAGAGAAAGTCTCTAATGATAGTGTCTTATTCCCCTTGATTGTCTGCAACGGTATCAGGAATAGTGTACACCGGGGAATCTTCATAGTCCACAAGTTGAGGCTCGTCCTCCTCCATAGAATCAAGCATGACGATATTTGAGAGGCCTTCAACTATTTGCTCAAATGCAGGGGAGTTTGAATTGTGATGACTTGAACTTCCTTTTCCCCGCATCCTCTGAGGAGTGTGCTGCATCCTTGTCTCCTTGACACTTGCTTGCAGCGCCTGTTGCATCATGGCCTCCTCAGCCTGTTCAACTCCCAGAGTGTCGATTTGCACTTGTGCGAATACGACATCATCGTCCCTTCTTACAGCCTCTGCAGCCGGGGCTAGGAGGATTTGAGCATCCTCTATTGCTGCGTTCATTGGATCTCGGCAGAGTGGGATTCTGCAAGAGCTTTACTCTTTCCTTTGCCCAGTGCTCCTTGAGTAGCAGTGTCTCTCGAGCGATCTTGTACTCTTATTGCATACTCGGGTTGTAGGAGTGCCAAAATATCTTCTATATTGGCCCACTTCAGGACTGCTTTTTCCACAGAGAGGAAATCTTCCCATTGCATCAAGATTTTTCCCTTGAACAGTCTCATCTCCCTCCAGAGACTGTATTGTTGTTCCATATCTCTAGTAGCTGGAAAGGTTGGATCGAGCACAGACTGAACAACTTCGTCATCTGGTTGAATCCTTTGCTGATGTGACTCATTCGTACCAGCATCTAGTGACAAACTTGCAGTAGAGAGTTGAGAATTAGTGGCTACAACAGTCTTCTTCTTGCTGCGCGGGGCCCTCCTGGTCAGAGGTGCGTCATCATCTGAGGATGAGGACTCAGGTTCAAGTTCTGTCCTCCTTGACGTTTTCTTGATGACGGGAAGAGGATTTTCATTATCATCATCTTCACCTCTGCTGCCTGTGTTTTCATCTTGCAGTGTCACGGTTGCATTCTTTTTGTCTTTGGTTTTCTTCTGTGCAACCCCAGCAGCAGCTGTCTTTGGTTGTGTCTTTTCCTTCTTCTTTTCACCGAGATACTTTCCAATAGGAATGGGAGTGGGAGCTGCAGGCTGAACTCCTAGCTTGCAGAGCAGAGAGCAAATGGTGATTCCATAGCTTCTCCTTGGTGTGTCCTTCTCTGCTTCCTCCCATATTCTCTTCTTGATGAACCTTGCCCAGTTCACCTTTACTCCGGCCATGATGACAGACATGATTCGGAACCGGAGATCTGTGCATTTGTCATAACTCCTTGTTCTTCCTTCAATGGAGTATGCACAGATATCATGGAGCAGTTCAAACTGCGGTTTGAAGAGTTTCTTCGAGGCACTTCTCTTGATCTCTGCCCCTGCAGTTTTTACTCGAAAGAGATCCCACATCTCTTGAGCGTTACCTTTCCCATAAGATGCTAGTTGACTGGGGGTTAGCCCTCCTGACCCGATGCTGAAAGTGGTGGCTATGTCTCTGATGGATAGAGATTTTTCTTCTTCATCTATACCCATCTTGAACAAGATGCGGTTCCTTTCCTTAGAAAGCTTGGCAAATGCGTAGAACTTTTGGACTGATTCTGCAGAGAAACCAGTGCAGATGGTGGTTAGTAACCCTAGGATTTGGGTTTGTTCAAGGGCGTCAAATATCCTTCGGATGACTGTGTTATCATACAATCCAGAAGCGTAGACATGCTCCTGATTGATCATGCGTCCTTCCAGGACAATGGTTTGTCGAGCCGCCATTGATGAGGATTCGTGAGAGATTTGAGATATCTGAGACTGGAAAGCTTATGAAGAGAGAGACTTCTCTTTGTGATGAAGGTGGAGATGAATTTTGACAAGAGGAGGTTAAGGGTTTGTGGAGAACATCAAGGGACGTGTAGTAAGATCAGCGGTTGAGATTAAAAGGATGAAAATGATCTTACGGTCCTTGAAAAGGACAAAGGGGTCAAATCATAAATAATCATGACTTGTGCAGATGTGGTTTCTGACCGCGCCTTTTCATCTTCTGACAGAGCGGACTTGCATTTAATAATGACTTGGTTTGCCGCCCAATTTATTATCCTTTTAAGGTTGCAGCATCCTGGGTACGAGGTTGCCAAGTATTAAATACTTTTTGAAATAAATGCTGTAACCACATGCTGCTTGTTCTCCCATCATCTTACTATGCTGTATGGATAACAGATGCAGCGCTGTTTGAACCTAGCACTGTATGCAGATACATCTTACAGCACTATTCCTACAACTTCTTGTAACAATGCAGATATTCCCCCTGGGCTTCTGCATCTTCTTTTCCTCTTCATAAATTCAGAATTCCCAGCTCATTTCTAAGCATGGAAAACCTCGATTCACTCAATGGTTTAGTGAATATATCTGCAAGATGGAAATCCGTATGAACTTTTTCAAGCACAACCTCCTTCTTTTCGACGTGATCTTTAATAAAGTGATGTCGCATCTTGATGTGCTTTGTTCTTGAGTGGAATACGGGATTAAGGGTAATTGTGATTGCACTCGTGTTGTCACAGAGAATTGGGGTCTCCTTCTCTTCAATCCCATAATCTCTGAGTTGCTGCTGTATCCAGAGAATCTGCGCACAGCAACTTCCTGCTGCAACATATTCTGCTTCTACTGTAGATGTTGCAATAGATGTTTGCTTTCTGCAGAGCCATGAGACAAGTCTATTTCCTAGAAATTGACAAGTTCCACTGGTGCTCTTTCTGTCAATTTTACAGCCTGTATAATCTGAGTCAGAATATCCCTTGAGTTTGAAACCTCCTTTCTTTGGATACCATATGCCTACTTCCTGAGTTCCTTTCAGATACTTGATGATCCTTTTGACCGCTGAAAGGTGTGACTCCTTTGGTGCTGCTTGAAATCTTGCACAGACTCCAACTGCAAACATGATGTCTGGCCTGCTCGTTGTAAGATACAGCAAGGATCCTATGAGTCGTCTGTACTTTGTGATATCTACATCTTTGCCATCTTCATCTTTGTTAAGACTTATAGATGTAGACATGGGAACAGATGTTGTTGACCCTTTCTCCATACCAAACTTTTTGATGAGCTCATTTGTATATTTGACCTGGCTGATGAAGGTTCCTCCAGCCAGTTACTTTACTTGTAACCCTAGGAAGAAACTTAGTTCTCCCATTATACTCATCTCGAATTTTGACTGCATCAGATTGGAGAACTTCTTACATAATTCTTTGTTGGAGGATCTGAAGACGATATCATCCACATATATCTGTACAAGAAGTATGATGTCTCCATCCTGTATCCTGAACAGAGTTTTGTCCACTGTTCCTTTCTTAAACCCTTTTTCCAGTAGATAGATAGATAGATAGGGTGTCATACCAGGCTCTTGGTGCTTGCTTTAGTCCATACAGGGCTTTGTGTAACTTGAACACCTTCTCTTTTGTTTGATCTGCAAAACCTGGAGGTTGCTCTACATACACTTCCTCTGTAAGAATACCATTAAGGAATGTACTCTTCACATCCATTTGGTATACCTTGAAATTCATGTGAGCTGCATATGCCAGAAAAATCCTTATGGCTTCCAGTCTTACTACTGGAGCAAAAGTCTCATCAAAATCAATTCCTTCTTCCTGGCAATATCCTTTAGCAACTAATCGTGCTTTGTTCCTCACAACACGTCCAGATTCATCTAGCTTGTTCTTGAAGACCCATTTAGTTCCAATGACTCTTTGATGAGTTGGTCTTGCAACTATTTGCCAGACTTGATTTCTTTCAAATCCATTCAGCTCTTCTTACATGGCTTGTACCCAGTTGCTATCTTGTAGGGCTTCTTCAACATTTTGGGCCTCCATTTGAGATATGAAACATGTAAACATTGCTTCATGAGGGATGAACCTTCTTGTCCTTACTCCTATGAGTGGATCTTCAATGATAAGATCTCTAGGATGATTCTTTAACCATGTTCTGTCGGGCTCAAAAGCATGTACCGGTCTAGGTTGTTCATCATGTTGCTGTAAGATTGGAGGTTCTACAGCTGTGAGATTATATGCTGCATCCAGAGATGCAGCTTTCTCTTCTTTGTCTTCTCCTGTAGGCAGGACTCCTTCAACATATAAAATACCACTTTCTTTCCTGGGAGCTGTATTTTCAGCGGGTTCTTCTGGTATCTTTGTGTCACAATGTGGTTCATCAAACACCACATGGATTGACTCTTCAACCACTAAGCTTATTTTGTTAAAAACTCTGAAGGCTCTGCTTACAGTAGAGTATCCTAAGAATACTCCCTCGTCTGATTTTGCATCGAAGGTTTTTAGATGCTCTTTTCCATTGTTGAGGATATAGTACCTACATCCAAAGATATGCAGATGTGAGACATTCGGTGTATATCCATTCCAGACTTCATATGGGGTTTTGTCAAGATCCTTGTTGATTAGACATCTGTTCTGTGTATAGCATGCAGTGTTGGTTGCTTCGGCCCAAAATCTCTTAGGTATCTCTGTTTCTGTTATCATTGTTCTTGCTGCTTCCTTGAGGGTTCTGTTCCTTCTTTCAGCTACACCATTCTGTTGAGGTGTTCTTGCAGCAGAGTATTCATGAAGAATACCATTGTCAGAACAGAATTTTTCAATGAATTTGTTTGTGAACTCAGTTCCTCTATCTGATCTGATCTTCATAATGCTCAGGCTCTTTTCATTTTGAATTTTCTTCATGAAGTCAGGTAGCTTGCTTTGTGTCTCTGATTTCTTGGCAAGAAATATGGTCCATGTGTATCTGGAGTAGTCATCTACTACCACAAGTGAGTACTTCTTCCCACTTATGCTTACTGGTTCTACTGGTCCAAAAAGATCCATATGTAGAAGATCTAGAATTCTATGTGATGACTTCTGTAACTTGTCCTTGAATGAGCTTTTCACTTGTTTTCCCTTCTGACAAGCTCCACATACATTTTTCTTCTTATATGCTACATCTGGCAATCCCCTTACAAGACCTTTTCTTGCTAGCCTGTTGATTGTCTTGAAGTTCAGGTAGCTCAATCTCTTGTGCCATAGCCAGCTCAACTCTGGTGGACTTTTCACAATGAAGCATGTTGGATGCATAGAAGAGTTCCAATCTGCGAGATATATGTTTCCTCTTCTTATTCCCATAAGCTTGACTTCATTTGATGCATTATCCTTGATCAAGCACTTGTTGAAGTTGAATTCCACTGAGTATCCTTTGTCACAGAATTGACTGATGCTCAGAAGATTGTATCTGAGAACTTTCACATAGGATACATTTTTGATCTTCACATTTCCTTTGACTAAGCATCCACTTCCTTTTGCGCTTCCTTTGGAATCATCTCCGAAGATGACTTTTGGTCCTTTGCATTTTTGGAAGTCTTTCAGAGCTTCTTTATTGCCTATCATGTGCCTTGAGCAGCCACTGTCTATGTACCATACATCACTGCTACAACCTAGCACTGAAACCTACAACAAACTTAGGCAGATTTAGGTACCCATATCTGTAAGGGTCCTTTGGGGTTAGTTACTTTGGGGATCTATATTTTCTTAACAGTCACTGTTTTGCTATAAGATTTGTTGGATCTCAGAATGTATGCGGTTTTGTGGTAAAACTGCTTAAAAGCTGTGTGTGCAGAGACAAAACATGTGCTACCAACACTCTTGCAGTGTGGTCTTCCACCATACTTCCCTTGAGTATATCCTCTTTGAGGTTTAGACATATATGTGTTAGTATAGGTGGGAAACATCTTCTTGTGCTGCAACTTTGTAGGTTGCTGCATCTTTTTGCTGCTTATAGCAGATAGCTTTTGTTGCAGCCAGTTCTTAGATGCAGGCTTACTTTCTGCAGTTGAGCATTGGGGTTTCTTCCCCTTATCCATCAATGCTGATTTGTTCAAGATCTTTTCTGAGCTACAGGGTAACTCATTCTCCATGGAAGTTTCAGCTTGAACAAATTTTACAGCCCTGGATGTACTTGTTGTATTCTGAGAGGTATGAGTGTTGTAGCCAATGCCTGATTTTTCAAAAGGGCTTCTGCTTTGACTTATGCACTCCCTTGTGTCCTTAGCTGATTTGCTAAAAGTTCTGATCGTGGACTGCAAGTTCTTCTTCTCATTTTCTAGCTTAGTGACCAGCAGACTTAGCCTTGAGACTTCTTCTTGTAACTTACTGCACCTTGAGTTATCAGACTCACATGCAGTGAGCTTTTCAGCAATATCAATGTTTTTGCCTCTGAGGATCTCGTTGTTGATTCTGAGATTTTCATTCTCAATTTTTAGCTGAGTTAATCTGCTCGAAATCACTCATGATCCTCTTTAGAGAGTGGATCATGTTCAGCTCCTCTTTTTCTGGTATGGACAGCGGTTGGGAGGTTATCTCATCTTCATCATTGTCCTCGTAGTCTTTTGTCATCAGGCATATCAGCGCTTCATCATCTGACGATGAGGTTTCATTGTTGCTGTCAGAGGATTCTGCGGCCTTCAGTATCTCCTTTGAGATTACTGTATCCTTGGCTTTCTCCAATTCTCCAATGAGGGCTCGAAGCTTGTACATATCCTCTCTTTTCTTTTCTCTTCTCTGTTTTCGCTCTTCTTCTGGATATTTGTGCACGGTTGGATGTGGACAGCTTCTGGCATAATGTCCAGGCATCCTGCAGTTATAACACAAATCAAGGTCAGTCGTATTTGAATGGGGAGAGGGGGATACCTGGAGAGGTGGTTGACTTCTTCTAAAGTCATTTTTCTTATTGAAATTGGTGTTGTTGTTCTTCATGAATCTTCTAAATTTCTTTAGAAGAAGGGTCATGTCCTCTTCAGCATCTTCTGCGGCAGCCTCTATTTGCTTGCTGCAGCTTGTAGTTGCTGTATCTTTAGATCCTCTGGCAGTTAGCGCTGTAACTTTGGAGCTCATTTCTTCTATCTCCTTTCTCCGTCTGTTGATATCATATTCAAAAGCTTTGAGATCGGAGAATAGATCAAATGTACTCATGGATTTCAAATCCATAGACACTCTCATGGCAGTGGTCTTGATATCTCATTCGGCGGGCAGGGTTCTAAGCACTTTCATGTTCTTCTCTTTCTGAGTGTAGTGCTTACCCAGAGCTTCTAGCTCATTCACAATGGATGTGAATCTTAAGTCTAGTTCCTCAAGAGTGTTAGGATGTATACTATAAGCCTAGTTTTTTGTATGAACATCGTTTATGGAATGAGAATCACATTGGTCATATGTTTGCATTTTATATTTGTTATATATGTTTATGCAATGTCCAATTAATTTATATTATAGATAACTTGGTGTGTGGTGCCACACAGAAGATCATGTTATCAGTTTCTTATAAATTATAAATAGTAGCTCACAACCAAGATGGATTTGGACAAATCATCGGAATGGTTGTAGTGTAGTTTGGTATTAGTCTGTCTTGACTATAAAACTACACTAGTACACTCTGTGTGTATTGAACAGGACCATTTGAGGTTGTTCGTTTTATACTGACTATATAATAGAACAAGACCTCTGTTATTATGGATGTACATCTTCTTAATCCCTATATAATAACGGGCACGTATGCTCAGTGTTTATTTCTTTAATTTGCCAATGAGTGAGATTTATTCATAAATCAATAAACTCGGTGAGTTAGGAGATAGCATTGTTTATATGGTGTTCTGTTGATTATAGAAGGAATCCGTGTCCTAATTATTTAGGATGATAATGTCCCCTTGAGGAGCTCATAAGGATTATCATGTAAACCCTGCAGGTGGATTTAATCCGACATGATAATAAGGATGAGTGGTACTACTCTTGGAATTAGATGTAAATTATTTAAGTTGTCAGTAACTTATTTAATTTACGGACATTCGATATCTTAAACACGGGGAAATAAATGTACACATAATAAGAAGGAGCCCATATTAAATATGGGATTGGGATGGTAGTTCAATAATAATTCTCTAGTGGACTGAATTATTATTGATGGGCTTCAGTTATGTGTTCGGGCCGAACACAGGATACTAAAGCCCATCAGGAGGCCCAACCCAATTCCTCCTCTAGGTCCCTGGTGTAGCCTATATATAGCTCTTTTCATCAGCGCCTCTCATAACACAGAACACAGATCACAGAAAACACGTGATAAGTGAGAGAGAGCGGAACTGATTTTTCTCGAAGGATCGTTGGCCACGCAACGTTCGAGAAGGGCTCAGAGGAATACATCAGAAGATCAAGAGGTCTACAAGGGTATGATTTCTTTCCGCTGCGATTTATCTTTGGATCCCGATTCCGATAGCATAGGGCCGGCGATCCGTCGGTTCCAACAAAGAGTTTCTTCACTCTTCATCTCGAAGAGCTCAAAGAGTTGGGTGGTGTTAGAGATCTTATTATCTTTTATGAGCTCTGTCCCTTCACATATTTGTTCCAACTTTTCCCAAATTTCCTTGGACGTTCTGCAAGCTTTGACTTTGCTGAATGTGCCTTTATCCAAGGTGATAAATAGAGCATTCTTGGCCACGTTGTCTAAGTTGGCTCTCTTCCTATCTTCATTGTTCCATTCTTGTCTTGGCTTGACTAGGAAGTTGGGTGGTGGCGGTGCTCCTTCTTCTGTTTCTCTACCGAACATGGGATTCACCTTTATAGGGGTGATTGGTCCTTCGGTGAGGACCGTCCACATCTCATCATTCATTGCTGAAAGGTGTGCCTGCATTCTTATCTTCTAGTCGTCATATTCCTCTATGGAAAACATGGGTAATTTATGATTGGAGGAATCCATAATATGCTAAAAGAATGAGATTTAGAATGCAGAGAAAAACAGCGAGACAAAGGTAGATCTGGGTTGGCAACCAGTCCCAAGTTGGCTTTTAACCCAACCTGCTCTGATACCACTTGTTGGGTCCCAAGTGGTGTCCGAGGTTCAGAGGGGGGGTGAATGAACCTTGCTCTATTTTGAAAATCTTTGCAAAATAAATTGTTCTACAAGCTACTAGAACTTGCAGCACCAGTCAGTTACTGCTTACAGCACTGGAAAGCAGTGCTGCTTGCTGTAACTTGAGTTTTAAGCGCAGCGGAAAAATAAACTTCTTTTGTGACACAAGGCTGGCTGGTTTTCTCAAATATGCTCCTTTCAAGATGTTTTATGCATATGACATATAAAGATATGAAAGATAAAGCGCAGATAGGAAAACAATAAAACATTTATCCCTTATAGTGGTTCGAAGGTGGTGTAACCTTCTACATCCACTCTACTGCTTCCTCGAGCAGGAACTTTGTTAAGCAAGATTGAATTACAGAACTCTTCCTCACAACCTATCAACTTACAAAGTAAACGCCAACTAGAGTCTAGAGATCACACAGCGCTGCAAACTCTAAAGGCCCGTCAACTAGAATCCAGAGATCACACAGCACTACAAATTCTAAAGGCTAACCCACACAGGGTTCCACACTCCCACATAGGGAAGCTGTCTAGCACCTAGACAACTATACAAATAGCAAGGATCTCTCCTATCAACTGTTCGACACCTAAAGCAACCTACGCACACAGCTTCAAGGTTAAAAAGAAAAACAAAGTCTTCAACTGGTGCGGAGCAGTCTTGTTCACTGAAAGCTCATCTGTTGTTGTTGACTGCTCCTAGAAGGTTGAGTGGCTGAACGAGTGAAAGCTAAAAGCTTTGGATGATATGTGAATTTCCACTCGGCTCTGTTCAGCTCATTCTTCAGTCAGCCACACCTTCTATTTATATTTGTAAGGAAGATATCCGTTGAAGGAGATATCTTCAATTTTGAATTCTTAGATCTTCTGATCAAAGGTATGGCTCGCATTTAATGCGACTTGACATACTCTTTTTGGAGCATTTAATGCGGTGGCTGCGGCTCACAGCTATCTGTAGGCGCATCAGTCCACGTGGCGTCTTGGTATTGGCTCCGTGTCTGCAACTTTGATCTTCTCTCGAACGGTTCTTTTCCTTGTACTGCATTTATCCTTCCTCGGATTACAGGATACGCATCCTTCTTGTCATCGGCACTGTTGAGTGTTTGAGCTGTAAGCTTCGAGCTGTATCCTTGGTCTACTTGCAGTATTCTTGTAACTTTTTCTTGCAGCGATGCTGCATGCCGTTCCTTCATGCTTTGCTGTAACTGTCTTCTTGCAGCAGTGTCTTTCTGAAAATTTCTAATACAGCATGGTATGTATTTGTACCTCCATCTTTTAGCTTCCATAACAAGACTCAAACCTAGTCTATGTTTTAACTTAAACATCGTGAGAAATGGGGTACTCAAACTTCCTATTACATCCTTGGTTTGTCTCATCAAAATCTAAATACTGAAGACTCAACACTTTTGATATGTATATATAAAATCTGTAATTTCTGATGGTGATGGATCCTGCTAGTTACTTATCCGCTGTGTTGATATTTTGAGAATCGGCTGTGTCCGATGTTTGTATGATATGGATTTGGCTGTGTCCGATATGTTATGAGAAAGAATTTGATGTCTTTCATCCTCTTCTACTACTAATCGTCTCTTGCCTTCTTCTTTTTCTTTTGCACGTCTCTGTTTTTAAATAAAACTCTGATAAAAATCTTAAGGAAGAAAACGGGGTGTGACATTCTGAGATGTTGTTCATGGCGCGCTCTGTCGCACGAGTAAATGAGAATATCATCTATGAACACTATGACAAAGAGATCTAGATAAGGATGGAAAATGCGATTCATCAAATCCATGAAGACAGCCGGAGCATTACTTACTCCAAATGGCATTACTACAAACTCGTAGTGGCCATACCTCGTTCTGAATACTGTCTTGGATATATCAGCGTCTTTGACTTTCATTTGGTGATATCCAGATCTCAAGTCAATCTTTGAGAACACACTGACACCTCTTAATTGACCAAAGAGATCTTCAATCCGAGGCAGTGGATACTTGTTCTTTATCGTTCTCTTGTTCAGCTCTCGGTAATCAATACACATCCGAAAGCTGTCATCCCTCTTCTTTACGAATAGCACGGGTGCTCTCCAAGGCGACACACTCGATCTGATGAAACCCTTATCCAGTAGTTCCTGTAGTTGGACCTTCAGTTCCTGCAACTCTTTCGGTGCCATCCGGAAATGAGCTTTAGACACCGGCGTGGATCCCAGGATAAGATCTATCTCGAAGGTCACTTGTCGCTCTGGTAGAAGACCAGACAAATCCTCTGGGAATACATCCGTGAATTCCTTTATCACCGACACCTTCTCGATAGGAATCGATTCTTTCTCAGAGTTCACCATATTGACCAACCAAGCTTCGCAATCTCCTTTGCTAAGCATCTGAGTTGCTTTCATGGCCGAGACAATCCTTGAGACAACTTTAACTCGAGTCCCGTGGAAAGTAAACTCCGGCTCTCCTGGTGTTTGGAAGACTATCTCCCTCTCACGACACTTGATTACCATGTAATTGGACTCTAGCCAGTCCATTCCTAGGATTATATCGAAGTCCTTCATCTCCAAAGCATGGAGATCCGCTAGAAGGATCTTATCCTCAAAGGTAATCTTAAGATGACGGTAAAGGTGTTTTGTCCTTACCGTCTTTCCCGAGGGGATACTAACTTCTAGTGTTCGAGCGACTATCCTACCGTCAACATGCTTCAGCAATTTACAGAAGTTGACAGATATGAAGGAGTGTGTCACTCCAGTATCAAACAGGATGAAAGCAGGTATATCAGATACTGATAACATACCTGTCATTGTCTCTGTTCCTTCAGCGGCTTCCGGATGAGTAAGAGCGAAAGCCCTCGCTCTACCTGCCACCGGCCTCATGTTCGGTCCCGTAGCTGGCGCATTCCTTGCCTTCCGGCAATTGGCCGCTATATGCCCCGGTGCTCCGCAGTTAAAACAACTTCGGGTCTCTTGCTGACACGGTCCCATGTGCACCTTTCTACATCTAGGGCACGGATTCCCAGGTCGGGGAACAGGAAGAAGTGGGGCGTTGCTTGCCCTCCGGAACTTATTCGGGGCAAAGCTCTGGCTTGGGCCAGTCCACTTCCTCTTGACAAGTGCGGGGAAGACTTTTTTAAGCGGTGCAGCATCCAAACCCATTCGGGAGACAATCTCCTAGGCTCTTCCAATGACCCTTGCATACGTCGTCGTTTCCTACCCAGCTAAGATCATGCTGATCTCTGGGCGAATGCCTCTCTCAAATCTTCGGGCCTTTTTAAGATCAAAGTCCACCAGATGTGGGGCGTACCGGCTCAAATGATTGAACCGCCGCTCGTAATCCCCAACAGTTGAACTTCCTTATTTGAGATGAAGGAACTCTGTCACCTTCTGGTGCTGGTAAGTCTGAGGAATGAAGAGGCTAGACACCACTTCCTTGAAATCCTCCCAAGTCATTGCTTCCCTCTGAGCGGGCAGTAGGGTCCGCTCATACGAGTCCCACCAGTGACTCGCTTCATCCGTGAGCTGGAAGATGGCATATCTGACCATCTGTTCCGTTGAGCACGTTAGGTACCCAAACAGTCGGTCGAGTGACCTTAGCCACTCTTCCGCTTCGTTCGGTTCTTCCTTTCCTTCAAATATCGGTGGATTGAACTGCCGGAATTGTTCAAAAATAAGATTTGGGTCTGCTCTAGCTAGCTGTGGGGTAGCTCGATTAACATCGAAATGTTGTGCTAACCCTTGTAGCACAGTAACCAAGTCTCCGACATTGGTATTCTCCTCACATTTCAGCTGATCGACCGGTCGCTGTTGCTCCTTTTGAAGTCTGTCTCTCGACATAATTCTATTACGATATGTATGTATGTATAAGTCATTGGGATTATTAATAACGTTATAAATATAGATGATAACATGTTACTCGTGATAAGACATAAACACTAACTTCATAGGATGAGCAAAGGATATATGTGCATATATATATATATACAAAGTAGCATAACAAGGGTAGTACTACACCCTAACAAAAGGTGTATGTACACTATCTACGATGTAAAAACTACCCCATACTTATACATATAAAATAATGTATCGTGCATAGCATAATATATATATGACAAAAATCTTCTCAAATTGTCTACACTACATCAGCGGGATGCGGTGGAGACCCATGTCCATCCTGAGGATCATCAATCTCTATGTCCTCCTCGGGATCCTCCTCTGACTCTGAGCTACTATTGGGAGGATCATAGGGTGATGGTTCTGGAGCAATCGGAAGGCCATGTAGACCCTAAAGCTCTAGTATCTTCTGTGCTACGTTGCCGAAATCGGCGATAGGCACCAAATTCACGGATGAGAACACTAGCTCGTCTCTATAAACTAATCGAGCTCTCACCAACCAATCCTGTGGTAGAGTGTAGATCATGTGCAGACAAGCCTGCACTCCGCTAATCCTGTCCCCCATACCCCCATCTCTCTCCAGCAGTGGAGGAGTCTAGCTACATGCTCCTCCACCGATCTACCGTCTGTCACCCTACTCTCACAGAAGTGACGTCGAAGACGCTGCTCTCGAGTCTCGAAAATAGGGGCTCCCCCTCTCCCTCTACCAGCCCTGAGTACCCTACTCATCTGCCAAGTTAATTTACATGAGTTCCTAACATCATATATCCATACATGCAGTGCTCCCTTCTAAACCCAACGGTTCAAAGCGAAATACACTTAACAAGCAATCATTCATATTCCACAAATCTTATATTAGGGAGAGTCACCTATGGAGAGATGATAGTGTCTATCTATCTCTTTTCGAAAACCATTTCATGTTTTAAGATCACATCTTTAAAACCATATTTTCCCATTTTCAAAACCAGTTCGAGCCCGTTCTCAACGTTAGAATAGCTCTGATACCATTTGTCACGCCCCAAAATCTTTTCACATTTTATCAGAGTTTTCACATGGGCGTGAAGATGGAAAAAGTAAGGGACACACAACTTATACATAAAGAAATAGTAAGAGACGATAGAAGAAAGGGGTAAGGGACGAAGTGAATCTTTCACTTATCAATAATCGGCCTCTGCCGATAACAATCGGTCTCACTACCGATATATAACATCATACGCAGCGGAATCATTCTTCAGGATCTCACATCCTTATATGTATCAAAATATTACATCACCCAATATACATCAAACATGGTTTGATAAAGTTTGTATTACATCGTTCTAATCATGTGAATACAAAAGATAGCATCATCTCTCTCTCCATCTAGGGTTCCTCTTGTTCATCATCGCATATAGTATGAGTACAGATTAAGGGGTGAGTACGTGGAATACACTCGTGGGAATAAAATCCGCCTCTTGTGACTCATAACAGATAAAAAACACTAGTAAAATAATCCTTAAGTCACGTCGTCACAGCACATAAAATGCAAAACAGATATTAGAAATGGCAAGGGACGAATAGGTGCGAGATTCCCCCGTCTTATCCTATATAACGGTCTCACTACCGTTGGTGCATTTCAAGAGGACCACCAAACCTCCACAGAGTAGTAGAAAATAGCAAGGGACGAATGCATGATCAAAAAATTACCAAAATACCCCTAAACTTAAAACGCTCCATTCGAGCTCGTTTCAACTCCGATTGAGCTTATTCTTTTTCCATTGTGATCCAAATTTCATCCTCTATCATCTCAGCCTTTTAAACTGAACTTTCACTCTCATTTCTTCAACTCCAATCTTTAGATCTCTCGATCTGTCACGTCTTTAACGATCGTTCTTTCACCGGAATCTTTTATAGCTTTAATTATACTTATTAGCGATCTAAGAAACACCGTAATTATATAGGCTACCAGTTGGATTGAGCGTTGAGATATTTGATCTTTGATACTTGCTACTCACACGGAAACCACCGAACAAGGTGAGGGTAATTTCTAACTCTTTATCTGTTAGGGTATGTTTGTTTAAGGATTCACCCCACCGGATTTGGAATTTTAAAATCCCAAATCCGTGTTTGTTTAGAGGATTTTGTCAAGAATTATCAAATCCATCAAAAACTTATTCTATCTAAAAAAACACTATAATTAACCCTATACTGTAACCTATTAATACACAAATACCAATACATAATAAATACATTATTACTCCTTATTTATCATTATTTTAATATAAATATATATATATAAACTATGAAAGAAGAGTACAAAGTGGACTGACCCTACGGATCTTTTCCACCTACCCTCTTTCTCTCCCCTTTCCAACCCTCTTTATCTCTCTACCTCAACCCTATTTCTCTCTCATATGTCCCGTCATTTCCCCTTTTCCCCTGCAAGCTTCTCTCCACTTCTCTTCTCTCTCACTTTTCCACCATCTTTATTGTCATTTCCCCTTTTCCCCTGCTAACTTCTCTCCCCTTCTCTTCTCTCTCACTTTTCCACCATCTTTATTGTAAGTTGCATATTTTTTGCACCCTGCAGACTGTGATTTTTGTCCACTCTCTTTATTGCATGCGTTGAATTTTTTTGGTCTTAAATCACGGACATGCTTTTGGTGCGGAGATTCCTCTTGATTTCTTCCAAAATGTGTTATGTATATTGTATGTACTTTTAGTTTATTTTATTTTTGTATATGAGGTTAGAGTTTCTTTGAGGAACTAGTTTTGTTTATATATAGCCTTTGAGTTGTAAAATGGAACCTGTCACAACCCACACACTGCGCACTAATACTATCGGGGCACCGAAATTGCTGAGAACAAAGAAGAAGAAGTGGAAGAGGAACGATCCATAAGTGCAAGAGAGAGGGTGGTTGGTTGAGATCTCATCAGAGCAAAGTTCGGTGGGTAGCAACTGTGTACCCTGTCCACAACGTCAAAAAAAGGTTGGTTTTTAGGGATGTGAATTTTTGAGATTTTTTTGTTGATATGCTTATTATTTGACTTTTATTTACAGTTGAGATTTTTTTTACTCTGACTCTGACTTTATTTGTCTTCTGATTTGTAAATATTTTCTGATTTTAGTTGATTTGTTTTGAGAATATTTATTTTATGATTTACGGATATATATTTTTTCCTTTTTTTAAAAATTTGGTTTCTGGTTATAGTATATAAATGGTAGGAAGATTAAAATTCCTATATTTTAAGTTAATTGTACTGAAGATTTAGTTTTGCAGGTTAGTATATTATTTATTGGTAAGAATCATTTTTAATTGTAAATGTCTTGTAGGTTATAATAAGATTTATTGGACTATTTGAGAAATATTTTGATTGTTAGTTACAATTAATGGGAGTAAATCAGGCAAGTGAAACATAATTTGATGGTGTCAACCATATTACCATTATTTTAAAATCCTAGCAAATAAAATTAAGTCAAAATATTGTACATGAAGAGATAGAAAGTGATAAGTAATACAACGACATTCGAATTTCCGATATTTTAAAACTAAGAATTATCTCACATTTGTATCTTATATTACTAGGAGTTGAAAAAATTATAATTATGAAATATAAATATATATATATATCCACGTATATATATAAATGAGGTCTTTAAGAAATTGTTTATAGAAAAAAAAGTTGCGTCTAAGATTGCGATAGGACTATAAATCATTAAACCTCATTTTCAAGCATGATTGGATATACCATACATATATACATATATATGCTATAAGAGGATCTGTCAACCTGATCACTTATCCACACATATTTCAAAATCTTTTAATATTATTAAAATTAATGTTTATTTAGTTAAATTCAAGGTGGGGATAAACTCGAATCCAAAACACATAAATTGGAACCAATTATATTTTCTAGAGAAATAGTTTTTTTGAAACTAAGTAATTAAATATATTGTTCATTATTTAAATTTTCTTGTTTTGTTTTCTTTATATCAAACAGTAAAACAGTAAATGAGAGATATTTTCTATTCGTATAAGAAAATGGAAAAGAAGAATCATGTTCATCGCCGGTGAGCGAAATGGAGTATATTTTAACTACACAATGTAATTAAGATTGATTAAGAATATATTTTAATTAGACAATATTTATGGAATTAAGTGGGTTGTATTATAAATTGATGAATTCAATAAAAAAATCCAACACTAATAACACATGTGAAACCTAGATGCATCGTGGAAATGGTGGTATCGGGCGGGTGAAAAAGGTCACGTGGACCCGTGATAACGAGGCTCAATTCATAGTATTATGCCATCAAGAATATCTGAAAGGGATAGATTTGCGATAGGTTGAACACCATCATTGTGGCTCGCTACTCCTACAACGTTGATCAAGCTCAGACAAAATGAAAGAGCATTAAGCGTGTATGGCGTTTGCTCTTCAACCTACGATTCAAACATGGTTCCGGACTTGGTTGGGATCCTGAAAAAGAGACAATCGTTGGACCTAATGATGCTATAGATGCGATCTGCACGGTAATTCGATGTTACCCATCCTTTAATATATATCAACTTTTATCATACATTTTGAATATAATCACTAACTCAAAATTTTATAAATAAATTTATTTAAGGCTAATAAATTTACTCATTAGTGGTTGTACACGTGTACATTGTAGGAGCAACAGGATAATCATGCGATCATCCGACGTGGTCTTCCCCACTTCGACCTATGTACAGAGATGTTTGAGAAGAGGATAGCCACCGGTGACTTTGCTCGTTCTTCTAGACAGCCTATTTCCCAATCAGAGAGTTCTTCTGATAATGATGACATTCCTCCAACCCCATCAGACTTTAACTTTGTAGACAATGGAGGATTCTCCAGATCATCGGGGAAAAAAAGATCAAGCGAAGCCTCTGAGCGAGATGCTATCCTTGTTCAAGCCCTGGCTAACATCGAGTGTTATTTTGGTGATAAGAGGACAAAGACATCGGCTGCTGAGCAAACATGTGATGAGTACCACACATGCATCCGTCTGATGAGAGAAATGGAGGATATCCCACTGGACTCTCGTGTCATCGCCGGTGAGCGCCTTCGCAAGGCAACTACAAGGATTATGTTCTTGTCCTTTAGTGAGGACGAACGTCGTCGATGGTTGATTCGCCTACTGGGTTGATGAGGATGTGAAATGTTTGATGAAGACTTAATATTATGTTACCTTTTTTATTATGGGTAGTATTAAGACAATTGTTATTTGCGTATTCTGACATTTTTTGTTTTTATGCATGTTTATGTGATCTTTATGTTGTAATATATGAACAAGACTTAAAAATAATTATTATTATCTATGTTATATTATATGCCCTATTTTGGTATTTTTTTCTCTGTAGACAAGTTTATTCCTATATTTATATTTTTTTATCTTCTATGAATTCATTCCAATGATCATATGACACTGAATGACCCCAACTTGTTGTTTTATCATGTAAGGACTATGTCGCAATTGTCGCAATCACCTTCCTATGATGAACAAGAATTGGATGATTCCAATTCTGGGAAAAGTAATTCATCCAACACAGAGAGATATTCATCAGCTGATGAAAGTATTGCAATCGCACTTACTGGAATTGTAATTCCAATGGTCACAACTCCATATCGTGTGTCAAGAAATACATCGAGACTTCAAGAAAATGATTGGGTCGGTGAAATCCTTACGGGGACAGAAGGTCGATTCTACGATATAGTACGAATGAGCAGACCAAGTTTTTATGCCCTTGTGTCGCTTTTGATGGATAGGGGATTACTCGTTCAAGGTCCGAGAGCATGAGTATTAGTAGTTGAAGAGGTTGTGTTGTTTCTGCGCACTATTTCTTCAAATGTGCGAAATCGAGAGTGTATGGAACGTTTTCAACATTCACTTGAAACAGTACACCGCCACTTCCACCTCGTACTTGATGCTATAGTTGTGTTAGCCCCAATATATATAGTGTCCCCAAACTATAATGAGACCCCACCACAAGTATCGAACAATGCCGATTTCTTTCCATATCTCCAGGTATAATTTATTTCAAATTATTCCAAAATATTCCTATATGTCTTACTATGAAATTAGTCAATACATTTTCCAATAATTTTAGGGAGCAATTGGAGCAATTGGAGCTATGGATGGGACATTAATCCCGGAATGGGTGCCACAGTCTAGACAGAATGCCTTTCGATCTCGCAAGGCAACTATCTCCCAAAATGTCCTTGCAATTGCTGATTTCAATATGATGTTCACGTACGTATATGCCGATTGGGAAGGCAGTTCTAGTGATGCGAATGTTCTGTTCATTGCCGTTCAAAATGACCCCAACTTTTCCTGGCCTCCAGAAGGTATTATATATAATTAACCTCGATATTTAATTGCTATCTAATTTAAGGAAAAAAAATGAAAGAACTAAAAAAAATCGTTCTTATTTAGGAAAGTACTATCTCGTCGATGCTGGGTATACCAATTATGGGTCTTTCCTCGCACCATACAGGGGGACTCGTTACCATATCAATGAGTTTCGACAGAGCGGAGCAGTTGCCAATATGCCCATGGAGCTTTTCAATCATCGACATTCACGTTTGAGGAATGTGATCGAGCGGTGTTTTGGATTGTTAAAGAGTCGATTTCCCATTCTAAGATGGGGAATGCCTTCTTATAAGATGCGGACGCAAGTGAAAATTGTAATTGCATGTTGCGTGATCCACAATTTCATACGTCATAGTAGGTTACCAGATGCTCTAATTGAGGGGACTTCAAATCAGTTGATGGATGACGATGAGATTATATCTCATCGCTACCATCCTACAACCACGCACATTGAGCAGCAATCTGAGTTTCGTGACTCCGTGGCGGATGCAATGTGGTAGAACAGAAACCCCTAAGATGACATCTTCACGTCTCAGATACTTATTATGTTTTATATTAAGCTA
This sequence comes from Scutellaria minor, assembly GCA_954870855.1. Lineage (NCBI taxonomy): Eukaryota > Viridiplantae > Streptophyta > Magnoliopsida > Lamiales > Lamiaceae > Scutellaria > Scutellaria minor. The sequence goes on along the minus strand of OX940732.1, from coordinate 5,534,889 downwards.
TTTGTTGTCTTATAACTGTGTTCAAACAATGTTTGAAATTATGTTTTATTTTCTCCATAAAACATGATTGTTTTTATCTACTTCCTATGTATTTGAACAACTGCATGATCTCTATTAGTGAAAATGGTGTTTTCTTGAGTATTTATAATTTCTTTACAATATTGTTTTCTTCGATATGCTTTCACGTCATTTCAAGTTTTTGTGATGTCCAAAACTATGATATTAATGGTGTTTGATGACAGTTTATATATTTAACTTTGTTTATCAACTGTAGTTTCTTTATGGTGACAATTTTTGTATTTAACTTTATATATATACATAATATATATAAGTTAAATTATATATATACATACATATACGATTTTAATAATTATATATATATATATATTTGGATATTCACTGACATAATTAATTAATTGACGAGTGATTAAGTAGTCAATTTATACATATATGATTACGTTTATATATAATCATTTTATTTTAAATATAATAATATACGAATATAATTACATAGAATAAATGGTATTAATTAAAATTTTAAAATGTTTTTACATAGTATAAATTATATTCATAGATAAACATGGATTTTTTTAAATAGTAGTCTATGATATATGTATATATATAATATATTATTATATGTATAAATAATTTTTTTGTTTGTAAATATTAGGAAAATAAACCAAAGTAAGAAATATAATATAAAATTTTCCAATTGATTTTAACAATACAAATTAATCATTACCATTACATCAACTAACAATATAATATTACACACCCCTATTTTTTCCAGCATTGATTTGACATCTACAGTAATAATCCTACGTATAAAATCTCATAACAAGCACAGATTTTAACTATTCACCTTTATTACCAAATCCCAGGATTTCATAATCGGATTTCCCCAATCCTACATAATCCTTAAACAAACATACCCTTACAGTTTTCTTTATTTTGAAGCATGATTGAGAAATACTAAATGCCGTGATTATATGCTATGTTTATGTGTTCATGATATACTCTGAAAGGACTTCGGTTCACATTGCATGTTAGGAGGGTCTTATGGACCGTAAAAATACTGTCTCTTATCTCTTCTACCACCTGAAAGGTCTGGCGGTCCTGTAAATGCACTAGCGGTATTGAGATCATTTTGGAGGGTAAGATGGGGAATTCCCGCACCTCATGGATGAGTTACGAGATATGTGTCTTGCATTTTATGTGCTGTGACAAAGTGACTAAATGTTACATTTTCGGTATTTTATATCTGTTGACTGTTATAAGAGGCGGACTTCATCCCCACGAGTGTATTCCACGCACTCACCCCCTATTCTGTAATTCACGTTACAGGAGATGACGAGCATGATGAACCCTAGAAAGAGAGATGTGGTGCTATATCTGGACCTGTATATTTAAGTTGATGTCTCACAACATTTTCAAACAATATTTTTATTGAATCACGTTTTGTAATAAATAGTTTTGTTTATGTTTCGGATGTTGGATCCTGATGATATATTCTGCTACTATGATATGGTATGGTTATCGGTTGAAACTGATTGTTGATATGTGAATGTTTCACATCGTCTCCTATCTCATTCTTCTATCGTCTCCTATCTCATTCTTCTGTTTATGAAAAATGTCTCTTACCATTTCTTTCTTCACGCCCAAAGAAAAACTCTGATATTTTTATGTAAGAAAACGGGCGTAACAATAAGTTATAATAACATTATATGTATAAATCATAATATCGTTAATAACGTCGTAATATTATATGTATAAGTTATTATGACTACTTGATTTTATCATTAGTATAAGTTACACTACAAAAAAATAGGCGATAAACCGACAGAATGTGTCCGTCAATAATCTCCGATGATATAACGATAGAAGTTCATCGATAGAAGCAGAATATATATTTAAAAAAATTCAATAGTTTACCGATGGATTTTCGACGAAAGTTTATTGGTAATTCCTAACGATGGAGAAACCATCGGAGAATTACATTTTCCAACGACATTCCTGGCAAAATTCCATCAGCAATTCACCCACGGACAAATCCGTTGAAGATTGTAGGTGAAACGTTGTTGTTTCAGTAGCCATCGATTCCCACGAAGGAAAGACACCGTTTTTGGCAAGATTACAATGGAATGTTCATCAGTTAATAACGTCAACTAAAAACGACAACACTTTTATTAGGTTTTAGAAACTTCGTTGGTAATTTGAAAATGAAACATCCATCTGTACTCCGTTAGTAATTCCATCGGAAAACACTAAATTTAGGGTATTTTTAAAACGAAACCTTCTTTTGATTAATTACCTGTATTAATAATCATAATATACAATCAATATTGATGTTGTTGTATTATATTAATTACTAACATGATATTGAACTAATTACATACATAATTCTTTAGTCGCTAGCTAACTTTATTTTCATCTAATTAATGTATATAATTATTAATTAGATTGTCACCCGTCATCCATAATCTTGTTACTATAGTAATAACAAAATTATATAATTTTATTATTTATGTCATTCAAACGATTGTTACATGTATATATATCATCGACCGATTTAGCAAGTTCGTTGTGTTTGATTGAACTGATTCATTTATAAAATTGAATTGTTCATATAGAACTCAAAATATATTCTTGGATCAAAAGTCGGGAAAAAATGTCATAGAAAATGTAATTCAATGAATCGAGACATTTACCAACGGAAATCCATTGACAACATATATATTACCGACGTAATATCTGTCATTAAATATTTTTCTTTAAAAAAAATTAATTAATTATCAACAGAAATTAATTTCTGTCTGTAAAATTCAAACTGTACGACGACGTTTTTTTCCCCAAAAAAATTTTGGGTAAGTAAAAGCAATATTGTTTTAATCCTAGAATGAGGAAAATGATGTTGTTATTAGCGAAGGATTTACCGATGAAAATAATAACGGATTTACCAATGGAAATTTCATCGGTAAATCCGTTGCTAATAACAACATAAATTAGGTCTCCTCACTCGTCTCACTTCTCTCTCTCTCTCTCTCTCACTTCTCTCCTCTCTTGCCCTACCACTTCTACCACCACTCCCCACCACCACTCCCCGTCGCCCTAGTCACCGACATCCCACCACCTCTCTCTCTTTGTCTCTCTATCTCCTGCTACCACTGTCGCCGCCCGTCACCACCGTGCTACGCCAACACCGCTCTTGTTGCCCCAACCACTGTTGCTCTGCACAGCCCCTCCCGTCGCCCCCTCGCTCTAGCCCCACACCTTGCCCCCTTCCCAGCCCCAGCCTCAATTCTCCTCCCCTAGGGCCACCCTTGCCCCATTTCCTACTGTCGTCATCCCGCCAGAATCAAGGTTAGTACCCTTAAACTAACCGTGTTGTTTCTAAGTTAATAAATTATATTTTTTATTATGTTAATTTGCGCAATTATGATGATTATGTTAATTAGTTTATAAGTTGATTATGTTAAATTATGATAATTATTAATTATGTTAATGATCATGTTGATTATGATGTTAGTTTATGTTAATTTGTTGTTAAATTAGTTTAGTTTATAGGTTAGTTATAGTTTAGGTTAATTTTAGGTTACGTTTTAGGTTATAAAATGCTATAATTGTTAGTTTGCTATAAAATAGGTTATATGAGTTAATTTAGATGTATTGGTGATTTTGAATTGTTAGAAATCATTGGTGTATTGGTGTAAAATATTAGTAATGAATTGGTGTATCGGTGATTTTGAAATGTTTAATTTTAGTAATACTCTTGATTAATTGTGGAATTACTAAAATAGTTAGAATTGTGGAATTGTTGGAAATTGCATGCTGCTTTCTTGTAGAGATGGAGAGTCGATAACTTGGTAGATTAATGCATGCGTCGAAATATTGTCGAATTTTTGTTAGAATTTAGGGTAATTAATTATTAGAATTTAGATTGATTTTAGAATCTAGTTCAAATATAAAATATACTCTTTCATATTAAGATGATTGGTAGAGATCACTGAGGTCCTCGTGGACAGGTATTCGTCGAGGTGGTCAAGACAGCGGTCGTCGCCTACAGGATGAGACGGAGCATACTACTCTAGAGCGTATTACACCACCAACTAGTAGAGTACACTTCACTTACAAGGAGGGGACATGTCTACCGGCACTCGAGTCCCTACATCTTTGTCAGGCTCGTCACAACAGGCATCACAACGCCTATTGCTTCCTCTCGCTGGACATTACTATGGATTGAGAAAGGAGCGAGAGTACACATTATATTTTTTGTATTTTTTGTTATCATTTAATAAATTTTGTTTATATCTAATTAAACTCAATTGTGCAGCATAATGTCATTGCATCAATGCTCATCCCTTCTAAAAGATGTGTTTGAGAGCTTTCTTGATGCGAAGGGCTTCAGTTAGACGTTTGTCTCGTCTGACACCAAGGTGGTGTATTGAGAGAAGTTTTCGATAATTTTCTACCTTAATTTTAGTATTATTATTGTTTCGAAGTTATTATGTTTGTTAAATGATGCTATTTTTTTTAGAAACGGTGTACTTAGGGCCCGACATTGGATGAAGAAAACCGACGCATGTACCCGAAGAAGGTTGCGACCCGCTACCGCGATTTGATCAACAGCTGGAAGCGGAAATGGATCGAAAATGGGAAGCAGCTCGAGTGCATGCCGAACTCCACCTGGAAGGGGTACTTAGACTACTGGTCTGACCCCGCTATTAAGGTGAAGTCTAAGTAGGCCTCTAAAAACCGTCTGAGCGAGTCACTTGGACGGTGGACCGGGTACAGAAGTCGCCAAACATGAAGGAGGCTTAAGGTTGGTTGTGGAGCACTTGAAAGATCTCGTATATATCCTTACTTCACCCCTTAAGTTATTATTAAGTATAATTAATATTAAAGTTCATTTATATATATTGTGGAAATTTGCGCAGTCTAAGAAGAAGGGTGCCCCTACCTTGAAGCACGAGCTCTTTAGGAGGTTGCACGACCCTGGCGAAGATGGGACGTACACCAACGATAGGGCCAAGGCAATTGTTGTAAGTAGTTTTTTATACTTCTTATTTAACTTCAAAAATTTGATATTTAATTTTTTTTCTTCTAATTTTTTTAACTTGGAAATTTTTTTTAGGAGGCTTTCGATAAGAAGATGTCCCAACTTAGTAAGCCGAAGTATGGCTCATTAGAGTCCCGTCTAGTTGACTTAAATAAACTATACATCGAGACAATCGATGTGTAGAAAGGATAGGTGTATGGGCTGGGATCGGCGGTAAGAGACGATCCTTGACAAGTTGTGCCACCTCTCATGCCACGTCCCCTAATCAGATGGACATTAACCGGATCCTACAAGAAAATGAAGAACGACAACAACAATAAGAGATGAGGATAGCGGCATATGAAAGTCAGTAGATGGAGTTGTTAAACTAGCAGGCGGAGTGGATATGTTAGCAGGCTAAGATGAAGAACCTTTGTTTGAGTCTATTTCTAATTTACTTAACCGTAGGTGTACGGTGTCAACTATGGATAGGATAAACAAAGTCGATCCAATAGAGACTAGTGAAATAGGACAATATTAATTATCTAATTAATTTACCTAACATTATCTAGGTGGTCGAACTGAGAGAATTGTTTTAATTAACTTGAATCTTACACAAATCATCGAAATAAAAAATCAAACGAATAAGTATCAAGAAATATCAATATTCAAACAAGGATCATATGTAGCACCCCGGATCAAAACGAGCACAATTTATTAATTAAATACTTTAACGTATGACTTAATAATTACGTGCGTATATTTTGATTGTCTAATTAATTACGTGCGTTTCAGATACATGTCTAATGTGTGTTTCGGATCGACATTTTTCTTGGACATGGTATATAAAATATTTTAATACCATAAGATGCGTATTGATGAAACGAGAAGATAGAAATGAACTAGAGGTCAATCGGAGACCTGTAGATCGAATGGCGACGAAAAGGGCAAAATCCGAAGTTTCGATCGGAAAATCGGAAGATATTATTGATGAATAGTAACTCGGAAAAGTCAACTCGTGAATAGTACCAAGATATTTTGGATGAATAGTGTTTTTCCAAAATCTATAAATAGGGCTCCTCCGATTCATTTTTCACCGTTTTTCCGAACGAGCCGAACGCGCCGAAAACTCGTAAGTCTCTCTCTCCTCCCTTCTTTCTTCATTTCCTATTTTCTGGTCGGTGGCGGCGCTGCCGTCGGCCGGTCGCCGGAAAATTTCAACGTTGTCGGAATCGGACGATTTTCACACACGACGTTCGTCTCGACGAGACGAATCTAGGATAGGTCTCGGATTTCAAATCCGATTTCTCGTTCGCCGGAAAATGGCGAAAAACAGCCTTGAAACCCTAAACCATAACCCTTGATCACCCTTTCTCTCTCCTCTGTTCTTTCTCTCTCCACCGTGCCGGAGAAGCTGTCGGGGGTCGCCGGAGGTCGTGGCCAGACGCTGGAGTGCCGGCGCCGCCGTGGGTGGCGGCGCCGGAGAAGGACAGTGGCTATATATATATATGTATGCATGCATGTGTGTGTGATATATGGTGTATGAGTGTGTGTGTTCTTGCATGTTGTTGGAGGCGGCGCCGGGGGCGCCGCCGTGAGGAAAAGAACGGCCGGCGACAGGAGGTCGCCGGCGAGGTGGAGGAGGAGGCAGCCGGCAGCTGGTGGCCGCCGGCCAAGCATGGCAGTAGGGTAATATATATGTACATGTTTGTACGCGTGTGTGTATGGGAGCTCCTGTGTGTGTGGTGCACGGCGGCTGGTGGTGGCCGGCGACTGGGGGTCGCCGGCCAAGGTCACGGTGATGGGTGGTAGTCGCCGGCGGCAGGTGGCCGCCGGCCGGAACTGGAAATCAGTGTGTGTTTGCAAACGGGTGTGTGTGTGTATATGTTGATTCTTGCATGTGTTGTGGCCGGAGTTAGGGGTTGCCGGCGACAAGGAGGTCGCCGGCCGGTGTCTGGGGGTCGGGGGGATGGTCGTCGGCGACTGGGGTCGCCGGTCGGAAGAGTTTTGGTGAAGGTGGATTTTTGGAAAATCAGTGTATCGAAGGGTTTTGCGGCGTAATTTCCGGGCACTATTCATGCCAGAATCCGGCGATGGACGGCCTGAGGTGGTAGCCAGAGGTGCAAGGTATCCGGCGAGGTAGGTGGTGGCGGCAGGAGACGGCGCTGCCGCGCCGGGAAGGTGGCACCTCGAGCAGGCCCGAAGCCGGGGACCTGGGAGGGTGCTGGCCGAGAAAACTCGACCAGCCTGCCGAGCCGGGACGCCGCTGCCGAGACGCGCGCCCGCCTGCCGAGAAAACTCGGCCCTTGCCGAGACGGACATGCCTGCTGCGGAGAAAACTCGGTAGCTGCCGAGCCATGCGCCGGGGCCGCCGGGTTTTCCTACCCGGCGCCAGGTTCGCGCGTGCCGACGCGTACGCAACGCCGTGTTTTCGATCCGAACCCCGTTTTTCCGCCGATCGTCTTTTTCGAGTCGTCGCCAACGAGACATCGTTGACCCGGGTCCGTGGGCCCGGTCAAAGTCAACCCTTTGACCAAAATTATCATTTTACCCCTAAACTTAAAATGCTCCGTTTGAGCTCGTTTGAACTCCGATTGAGCTCATTCTTTTTCCGTTGTGACCCAAATTTCATTCCCTATCATCTCAGCCATATGGATTGGATATCCACTCTCGTTGCTTCAACTCCGATCTTTAGAGCTCTCGATCCATCGCGTCTTTAACGACCGTTTCTCCGCCGGAGTCTTTTAATGCTTTAATTATATTTATTAAGGGTTTAAGAATACTGTAATGTATGTAGGCTATCAGTTGGATCGAACTCTGAGACACGAGATTCGAGACACGAGATCTAAGACACGAAGTTTGCGACACGGGATCTAAGACACGAGATCTTCAGTACTTGCAATTCACGTGGTAACCACCGAACAAGGTGGGGGTACATTCTAAACCTTAAGCTTTAAGTTTCCGTTAATAAATGCATGAATGATGATAAATGAACGCGTGATATGTGAACCCGTACTTAAGGAAATGAACCTCAATTGTGATGTTACGTGAATCTATATGTTTATTGTTTTCCTTATTTGATGTATGAACTCTACGTGCGGTGTTTATATACCGTGTTTATCTTACGATGGTGCGATAGAGTTGGACAGAGTATCCAGTGGGCTGCGTGTCCTTGGGCTGCTGGTCCAGTAGTGGGTCGACAGAGTGTCCAGTGGGCTGCGTGTCCTTGGGCTGCGTGTCTAGTATTGAGTTGACAGAGTGTCCAGTGGGTTGTGTGTCCTTGGGCTGCGGGTCTAGTAGTTAGTTGACAGAGTGTCCAGTGGGCTGTGTGTCCTTGGGCTGCGGGTCTAGTAGTGAGTCGGTGGAGTGTCCCTTGGGCTTAGTGTCCATTGGGCTGCGAGTCCTTTTGTGAGTCATGGGTTGTGTGTCCATTTATGAATCGAGTTATGTGTTTTGTATAATACGTGATGTGTTTAATTGTTGTTTTGTTATATATGTTTAATGCGTGATCGGCTTGATAATGTTACAACTTTGGAAAGTATCCCCACGAGTGTATTCAACGCACTCACCCTTATTCCGTACTCACACTACAGGAGATGAAAATAACCTTGATGCGTAGAGAGAGGGGTGCCCTATCAGCTGTGACCTTTGTCCGAATTTGACTTTTAAAGTTATGTTGTTTGTTTGTAAAAGAAAACTGTATTTCTTCCTCTTTGTAAAAGATCCTGATGTTTTTCCGCTGCGTATGGTTTCCAACTTCCTTTTATCAGTTGTGTCCGATGTTTCAAGAGTTCTCTTCTTATCCTCTCCCTTTTCTTTCTATTTTATATCATGCTCATCTTTTCCTCCTTTCTCTCTTCACGCCCGCTGAGAAAAACTCTGATATTTTTAACGAAAAATTTTGGGGCGTGACATCATAAGGCTACGATTTCATTCTACTTCAATCAATTTTACTAATCTAGTAAAATCAAACTTAAATCCAAATTATCTAATGTCAGCAATCATGATTATAGATTAACCATTCTCTTTAGCAACTTAACCCGTTAATTGATTATTAATGTTTGTATCTCTACCTTGTAATTAATAACCAACTCTCAAAAGCTCTTAAGATCGTATTTTCACCCGAATTATTACCAATCTCTCGATCTAGCAATTAACTGAGTCATGCATTAAAATCTATAATTAGATATCTTCTCTCAATATCAATCTAATTAAATAAAGCATGCATAAATTTGGTAAGAATTCATACATGGAATGAGCATGAATAAGATATTATGGATTTAGAGGAAAGATTAAAACTAGAAATTCAACAAAATATCCATAGAACTACTCTCATGTCCTAAGATCATGAGATCCCTAGCCAACAATCATGTTCATAATGCAAAATAAATCAAAAGACACTATGACAAAAACTAGAAATAAAATCAAAGACTTAGTGAATATGTGTTCGATTACTTCCTCCTTGATCTTAAATCTTAAATTTCGTGGTTTCTTCTATGTTCTCGATGTGTGTATGGATGCTTGTCTCCAAAGTCCCTATTTATAGAGTTAGGAAAGTCAAAATCAAACTTAAATAGGAATCCTAGTTGAAAATGAGTCAATTCGAGTAGGAAACCCGTACCAAGGATGAAAATATCCATATCACAACACATATCGCAGCCTTGATTTTACGGATATATCGATGGATATATCGATATCTCATATCGATATCGCAAAAAAATTAAAAAAATGACGAAAACTCTATTAAAAAATTGAAAATTTTACATAATATTTTACAGACTATTATAACATCCAAATATTCATATATTTAATTTGTAATATCAACAAAATGACATGTTTATAACAAATATATATAGTTAATAAACATACAAAAAAGTTACGAAAATTGACATTTATTCAAAACTAATTGATATAACCAAACTAGTACCAATATGATGATATATGAGGTTCAAAAATAAAAATCTTATAATAGATTTTCATATTAAAAGACTTGTGAGTATGATTTTTTTTAAACGTAATAACATAAAAACTTTTCTTGCACATGAAAACTCGTTATTATTATAACATGTTTCATAGTGTGTACCATATTGTCAAACAATACCCATCTGTATATTTACATATTTATACATATTAGAGTACGGGAATAAAATGAAAGTCAAGATACATTATCAAAATATTATTTAAAGCAAAATAAGCTCATAGCATAGTCCAACAGGTCGTCATCCATGTACACCATCTCCAAACCCATAGAAACTCAACAATATGGTTAGTAAGTTCATGAACTTATACATTAGCAGGTTCACCTACAATGCATGAACTATATGAGCTAAAAAGCTCAGTAAATATAAATTATGCACATAACATGAATAATAAGAAATGATGTCAATGATGCATGCTAATGAATAAAAATATTTATTTCGAAACCATTTTCTTTCATTGGGCCCTTGACCACCATCTACTAAACACTGGATAGAGCTCACATTTCATCATTCATCATAGCCATATCCATATCTCACATGCCACCGGCTAAACGAATCAAGTCCTATTCATATCTCACATGCCACCGGCTGAACGAATAAAGTCATATCCATGTCTTACATGTCACCGGCTAAGCATATATCATCAATAGACATATTCATGTCTCACATGCCACCGGCTAAATATATAATATCGGTACTCATATTTCATGTCTCACATGCTACCAGCTGAATGGATCAAGCCATATACATATCTCACATGCTACCGGCTATCCATATAATATATCATAAGCATGATTTACATGCCTCGGTGCACTAGAAGTGGTCAATAAAATACTTCTGTTCTTGCAATCATGTTGAGCATATAGAATGCAATAACTTTTATCATTTACGTATGCACATGTGTATGCGTGTGAATGATATTCTTAATGGAATTCATAAATTTTCACATAGCATCACTCAAATACATCAATTCTCAAGGAGACATAAAATCACATAATATCACATCACTCAATCAATATATAACATGAAATATTATGTTCATACATTGTAGTTGCAAATAAATTTCTACTTACCTTAACTCCTACAAATTATGATGACTTGATATGTATCTAAATCACAAACAAAACTCACTCCCAACAATGTGATTTTGAAAGTGTTATACTCTATAATAATTGGTTAAAGTCAAGCAATACGAATTTTATATGATAGTAGAATAAATTTCTATTTTTATTTTATTTATTAAATGAATCTGTAATTTATATGCAGCCTAGTAGTACACCCTTTATTTTATTTTATTTTAAAGTAAGTATAAATTATACTATTTCTCAGAAAAATCGATCCTTCATGAACTCAATTGAATTATTATTTTTATGTATCCAACAATTATGTACACAATAGAAATGTAAATGAGCAACTTATCTTTAACATTAAATTAAGGCTTCATCATTGATGAGAAGGATTATTCTCTTTAAGAGAATTTTTAATCTTTTCAAAGGTATTATTAATGGAAAAATCCTCAATATCATCATCAGGATTTTTAGCATCTTGCATTAAACAGTGAAATTGAGTAATGTTTGATTCATAATTCATTGAAGTATCTGTATTTGATTCTGAACTTCTGATTTATTTGGATATATCCATCTTCATTGGTTCTAAAAAGATGTCAATAATTGTTTCTTTTGGATAAATCTCAGAATATTTTTGAGCAAAAAGCTTGAAAGGGCTAGCATTTTCATCTTCTACCCTTTTTTCATGATCTTGTTTATAAACTTTGATCTTTTCATTAAACTTTTCAATAAGTTCGAAGTCAAAGATTTCTCCTGTTTCTGAATCTATGAGTATGAGCTTTTCCCAGAAGTTGATATAACAAAAAACTGGTTTCCATTTCCAAATCCATGGAATACCAAATTCAATGAAAAACATATAAGAGGATTTTCCTTCAATGCATGTTTCGTTGGTTTTGTTTCGTCAAAAGTTGACCAAAAAATAACACGAGTTGTTCTCTTCTTTGTTCATATTAGTTAATTATATTAGGTTTGCCAATTAACTAAACTTAAATCACCCTTTAGATTGAATCAACAAAACTTTAATAAGCTGAAGGTAAAAAGAACAACTTTTCATTATTGAACCTAATTTTGTTATTCTGAGCTATACGTTGAAAACCATAAACTAATTATAAGACCAATAACTATGGACGAATTTTCAATATAATTTTCTAAGATTGAAACTTGAAAATTTATATTCTTAATAATTATTTTTTTTTAATTCTTTAAATATAAATTGTCAACCTCAAATTAGAATCACTTAATTCAGTGACATACATTAATTACTAACCTTCTTCGTCCCCCCTCTGATGCTTTCTTCCTTTTTTTCTTAATATTGCAGGAGATTCTTTATATCTATATGTATATGTAAATATATGAATTCTTACTTATTGATAGGATGAAGTCTCTCTCTCACTCTATTAAGTAACAAATTTTCATTTTAATTTTTTTCTTTTTATTAATTATAATAGTAAAGATATAAATTCTTATACATTAATTTAAAATACAATTGTTTTAAATTTTATTTGAAATATCATTGATTTTGTAAGATTATCTACTTTATGATTAGATTATAATGTCAACTTCTATAAATCAGTTCATTTTTAATTGGGTTCCTAAGTTTAACTATTTCTATAATATGATTAACTATATATTATTTTATTGAGTCTACCCTTCTTCAATTATTAACCTGTTAATTATTATTTTTTATTATCCCCACACTTACATGTATGACACATTAATCACAAAACACTTATACGTAATTTCAATTTATTAAAACAAACATCCCCAAGATTAAATTTAAAAGAATAACTATACATAAGTTAAACTCATATATCATATATAATTGCAATGCATGAAATGCATGGATGTAGGAACTATATATTTGCCAGTAAATAGCGAAAGACTCGAGTCTCACACATACAATCGAGAAATTTGATAAGTCATGATAATTTATATTAATTCTCAATTGTAGACCTAAATTTTGAATTAAATTTCTCAATAAAAACTCAATTTAACCTTATTTCTTAATTTAAGACTTAAATAAGATTGAGTTCTCCCAATATTCATTTTTATTGTTTTTTTTATTTATATTTCAATATTATATATATATATATATATATATATATAAGTTCGTAAGATTTTGGAACGATGGATCTTCATCCAACTTATCTTAATTTATCCAAAATACAAATATATATTAAAATATAAATATATTTTTAGATATAAATAAAAGTAAAATAGAATTTTACCTTAAATTGAAAACTCAATCTAATATGAAGCCTTAAATTTAGAAATAAGGTTAAATTGTGTTCAATATTAAGAAATTTAGTTCAAAATTTGGGTTTAAAATTAAACACTAATTTATAAGTTGGATCATATTATGAAATGTATCCTACTTCAATTAATTATTCTGTAGTTCCAATAAATTTCCAAGTATCACAAAATCAAAAATAAATATCATCAAATTAAAAAAAAAAAAAATTACTTCTGATAAGCTTATTTCCATATAGCCATTGATAATTTTCATGCAAATTCGAGAGAAACTACACTAAATCTTTACCGCATCAAAATCCAATTAGGTAATTACCCCTGACAGCAATTGCATATGTATAGAAAATCAACGACTCACATAAACTAATTCAATAATCAGAAAAAAGTATCTATTTATATGATTTTTAATGGTATTAGGTTTTTTATATATATTTTTATTTATTTATTTTCGTGTTTATCTAATTTTTATAGAATTATATGTAATTATCAAATTCTCTTACGGAGCATTCTCAAGCTTCGTGACAAAAACCGACTCTCTGAATAAATTAATTCACACAACAATTATGAATTTATTCACCTCGACACTTCAATCAATCAATTAATTGAAAAGCATTAACAAAAAAATCATCAGATTATAGTTCATATCCTGTATACATGCAGCTATTGAAAAGCAGAAGACAAAAATGGATACATAATCTTATCTAGGCATATTATGAGACTCTGAGATGCTGATTGACCATTCACCAGACAATGTGGAAGCTGAAATTCTTGACAGGGACTGGAAAATGTCATCCATGTTGGGGCGATCCGATGGGTCTTTCTTAAGGCAATCATCGATTATTCTAAACAAAACAAGACCAAGATCCCAAGGATAGTTCCCTTGCAACATAGGATCCATCAGCTTTCCTAGATTTTCCTCTCCATTTTCAGACAACACCGGAGTTAAGACCTCCGACAGTTGCTCGTTTACCTCTTCGTACAACAAAGAGACTTGTTTTCCAGTGAGAATCTCGAGCATGAGAACCCCAAATGCATACACATCAAGCTTTGAAGAGACTATCCCGTTCTCCAAATACTCAGGAGCCATGTAACCTTTCGTCCCAACAATGTGCCTTGTCAAGGCAAATTGACCGTCTTGCCCCTCTGCAGATCTTGCCAGCCCAAAATTCGCGATTTTCGCCCTGAAACCACCATCAAGAAGGATGTTGGTGCTGTTGAGATCTTTGTGGATATGTGGCAGAGAAGTACGACAATGGAGATAGTTTAGCCCTGTGGCAACATCCAAAAGTATTTGCTGTCTCTCGTTCCAGTTGAGAATCTTCTGATCCTTCTTTCTATGAATCCAATCACTGAGCGATCCATTGGAAGTGTACTCGTAAACAAGGTACCAGCTGCCTTCATTGAAAGAAACACCGGATAGACGGATCAGATTGAAGTGATTGATCTTGTTCAAAAGATTGATTTCATTAGAAACATCTCTATTCATCTTCTTGATCGCTGCAAAATCCCCGTTTATGGTTCCGCGATAAACGGACCCTTTGATCAAACAACTGGGGCTGAAATCCTCTGTAGCTGCTTTAATTTGTTCAAAGGTGTAGACTTTTAAATACTGTGCAATGTTGGAGATACTTTCTAGAAACTCCTCTGAGTCTCCAATACTTGCCTCTTTCTCAGCCGGTTTCTCAATCAATCCAACTGGTTCATCTTTCTTCTTCTGTTTACGAAAAAACACACAGAAAGCTATTGCCCCGACCAAAAGAACCCCGCCAAGGGCACCAAACACCGCGTATATCCACGTCCTGCTTGACCCCCCGCCACCACTTGGCGGTGGTGGGACAGACATGACGGCGGGCGGCGGTGGTGGAGGCAGAGGCGCGGTTACTTGAGAACTCGTTGGCGGATCCTCTAAGGGAACAAGAAGAGTTGTATTTGAAAAAATGGTGAAATCAGTATCAGACAGGCCATTGGCTACAAGAATTGTCTCTCTATCAACACCAAATATACTACTTATGCTCCAAACATTCTGGTTTTCTGTGACCAAATAACTCAACAAATAGTTGAGACCACCATCGCTTTGTCTCTGAGTAGGACAAGCACATCTCAATGGAACAGTCAATCCTTCTCCTGCAACCAGGCTCGATGCCGGAATACTGTTCTGGGCCTGGAGAGCCTGACACGTGGACAGTCCCTGGAAAGTATTCTCCGCGATGTCAAGATACGTGTCGCCAGGCTGGACAGTGTACGAAGTGTTAACCTGGTAGTTTTGTCCTGAACATGAGCATGTAACGGGAACGAGAACCATGCGGTTCGTGTCGAGGGTCTCGTTTTCTGGGACTGAGTTGACTCGGGATAGTTGAGATGGATCAAGGGATAAGAGAGTGGAGATGTTGGAGATGGAAGTGAATGGTGGTTGAGCTCTGAAAGTGAGATAAGCTTGGCAGGTGGGGTTGAGGCCATTGCAGGTGTAGCCAAGAACAGAGGTTGAGTTGTCTCTGCTGTCACATGTTCTTGTGGCACTTCTAATGTATGGCTGTTGGGAATGGATGAGAGGGATATATGAAATCACAAAGATTGAAATTAATTGGAGTTTATTCATTTTGATTTCTGGGGAATGGGTTTTGGGGTTTGGAAGAGGTTATTATGGTTAATGTTATATAAAGAAAGTTTCCTAATAATGGGTTCTGACTTGTGACCAGCCAAGGGAAAGCAACATTAGTAAGAAATTTGTGTTTTAGTGATTTTTTACTATTTTTTTAATCAACAAACTAATAACTTCATTGCTAAAATAAGAAGCACATGACCGCAATATCATGCAAATCCCAACAAATGTTCCATTAAAAATAAGGAAACAAAGAAAGAAACAAAATTCAGATGGTAAAAATTCTTGATTGTTTGCACTAATTATAGAAACTCAAAAAAAGACATTTAAAACTTCAAAGACCAATTTTGAAAAAAGCTTAATGTGGATGTGGCAAGGAAGAAGAAAAGATCGATTAAAAGTCAATCATTAGCATCTTCCTTTGAAAGAGTAGATAACAATTTAAAAGTTTCTTGTTGAATTTACCTAAATATACTAAATGAAAGTTATTATATTGAGTTCATGATCTGTTGTTACATTTGAAGTTTCATATCATATTTTATTTCATTCAATACATTTTATATTTTAATTAATGATATTATGTGATATATGCTATGTGTGGTAATTAAACTGAAAACGTAACAGAAGATTTGAGGTTTGGAGAACATCAATCAAGAATAGTAAAATTGAGAATTCGACTATACACAGCAAAGAAATAAATAACTTTCTAGTCCTGCAACTTGTAGCAAGGGGCTAGTATTAATAGTCAACACCGTGTAAAAGTCCAAATTTTGTATAGAATGTTGACTTTGAATATTAAGAGGCTGTTTGGTTTCATTTGCAAACATAATTTTTAGGTGAATTATATTTACAAGCCTCAAGATTTGATCTTAACCCAAAGCTTATGAAGATTACATACAATCCTCTTAGTTAGGAAAAACAAATCTTATGTAATATTTCAACTGAATTTTATAGATAATTTTATGTGTTCGATTATTTTTTTAGACGTAAAGGGGACATATATTGAAGAATTGATCGTTAAGGAACATTATTATCTTAATTTACGTACAAGTCTAATGATCTATAGTTATTATTTAATTAAATCATGTGGAGTACTGTACATAGATGTAATTTTTACCCTTTTATATTTTAAAAAAACTTTAGAAAATATAGGGTTTCATCCATTTTTGAAAAAAATAATAATAAAAATTCTGTTTGATATTTAATCTCATACCTACCAGCATTTACATCATTTTACATATCTATTGTTTATTCATTTTCAAAATAATTAATATTTCACATATTTACAAAGTAAATATTGGTAATACTATTAAATACATCGAAACCCAATCAATTTAAATATATCTTTAAAATTTTGGAAGAACTTGTATTATCACATTAGATTGATAGAAAGTAAACTAGCACTAAAAGTAAAATCAAAAGCCAATTCAAAAATGATGTCCTTTATTTGCGAAATTATGCCAAGTCAACTAGGCAAGAATCAACTATAGTTATGTCCAAATTCGGATTAACTTCTTTTAAATAAGTTGAATTGCTACCCCCGAAACCTAAGAAGGAAAACAGTCTCAAAATCGCCATGGAATTATTTCGATGTATTTAAGTAATTAAGAAATTTTTATTAAAATAAATGTATTGAATAGACCACGTATTAGAATTATTAATTATTTAAATTTTGAATATATTGATTGTGTTATTGAACTAAGAACTAAGCTGACAGCAATGTCTGTAAAATCGGGAAATATCGCCGAAAAATCGGCGATATTTGGGAAATTGAGGCCATCGATACAAAAAACCACTGACATACAATTTCATTGTCATATCGGCGATAAATCGCCGATTTTTTGTTATCGAAAACCAACAGTTCAATCTTGTCAATTTATCGCGAGAAATCGGCGAAATATCACCAATTTCTCGCCAATATGAAGAAACAGAAGATGAAGAAGGGGAAGAATGTAATGGGATTGACGACCACGATTCAAGATTCGATTTTGCATCCATGGGGGAGATCGGATTTTGCTGCTGAAATTGGCTTGTGAGTTTAAATAGTATTATTCATTTAAGATTTTTATGTAGTTTGAGATGGACATTTCTGGGTATTGGATTATGTTCTTTGATTTGATGGCGAGGAGGAGGGCGAGGAGAAAGAAGGCAGGTGGAGAAGGAAGCAGACCAGAGGGGGCAGATTGGGGATTTGAGAGAAGAAGAGGGGCAAGATGGGAAATGGGGTTTGAGGAGAGAGGGTTTAATGAAGCATACAGGTTGGAAATGGATAGAACGAGAGAAAGAAAGGAAGGCGGCCATGAGAAGAAAATATAATACTAGGAATCCTAAAACTAAAATAGGATAATAATTTATTTCTAAATTTGTTGTAAACATATATTTTTATTTGAAATTTAAGTTCAATATATGTATTAATGTTACTTATAATATTATATAAAGTACTATATATATTTTTCAATTTTTTTTCAAATTTTTTCAATTTTTTGCACAAAAACCGATATATCCACCAATATCGATATATCCATCGATATATCCGTAAAATCAAGGTATCGATATATCCATCGATACGGATATTTTAGTCCTCAGCTGACAGTGTTTGATGTGTTCCATAATTAATCAATATGACATGTGTCTGATATATATTTTGTGTTATGGTAAAATTATCATGATTTTATCAAATAGTATTGTGTCTTGATATCAAGTGTGTCATATTATTGTATTAAAAAAAAAAAAAAGCATAGTATATCGAGAAAACGCGGAGGAAGTAGCTAGATGTGATCATGTAGGTTTAATTTATTTCATTAATTAATCTCTTGTAAGGGATCAGTATAACCTACAAATCCTCTTCTTCTCATGAATTTCCAATCTACAGTTAAGTTTTATTTTGAACCACGACCAAATGAATAGGGTGTCGAGCATTTATCCTTATCTATCCTTCAAAATAAAATAATTAATATAACTGAAAGGCCAAAGCTCTCTAAAGCAAAATGAGGGTTAATTTTTAGACTAATTCTACTGTGCAACACTGCAATTGTTGTATGGATTCATGCATTCGCGTCGACCCGAATCCGACCTGGCTTGTGCCTATTTTTTCTCACATTTTTCCTTTTATTTTTTTAATCTTGATCTTTGTACGATGTTAGTTATACATTTATGTTATATTAGTTCTACGTTTATATACATTTATGACAGGGGTGATCAAACAAACCAAAAAACCGCACCTGCACCACACCACACCAAACCATTTTTGCTAAATTCTTAAAAAACCCGCAACTCAAAAAATTAACCAAAACTGCACCACACTATATGGTTTGGTTATAGTTTTTAATTGAAATCGCACCGCACCAAACCGCTTATATATATATATAAATATACTTGCAATATTATATTTTATATTTTGAATTATATTGTATAGTTAATTTGTTTTTTGTCTATATTTTAATGTGTCGAATGGTCATGAACTCTCACAAAAACTTTTTGTATTTTATTAATATTAAACTAAAGAAATCTATTCTTAGTTTTAAGTTACTAAACCATTTCTAATATATATGATTTAGAAGTGTTCGATACTAATTATTAAAAGTCAAATCAATTCATAATTAAATAGTCTCTCATGTGAGCATTTGATATCATATTTTATTAAGTTAATAATTATTATTCAATTATTAGTTTACTTCTAAACTTTTTTATTAGTTTATTATAGGATATAAATTTGAAGACATCTATTTTAAATTTTGGTAAAACTATATATATGAATATAACATAATAATATTATTTTAAAATATTTATTATATCATAAGACATTAAAACTATTGTTTCTATGAAACAAAATTCAGTTAAAAACCGCAATAGCCACACCAAACCGAACCAAACCGCAGAAAACTGCATATTCAATTTTTGTATGAAAACTGCAGTTTTAATTTTACTTGTAAACCAAACCGCATATAACAATGTGGTTTGAAATTAAAGGAAAAATCGCAAAAATCTCACCACAATCACCCATAATTTATGTAATACTTTAACTTAAAAATATATATTTCGGCACAATTTGTACATATACCTTTATGTGATTTTACGCATATATTTATGTCATATTACTTATACTTTTATATCAACATAGTCATACTTTTATATAATAAATAAAGGTACAACTAACATAACTAAAAGGTATGACTAACATAACCAAAATGTATGACTAACATAACTAAAAGGTATGAAAGGTATTAATATATGTCTTCTAAAAAAATATTAAGGTTGTCACGCCCCGTTTTCTTTTCGTATTTTTATCAGAGTTTCACATTGGGCGTGAAGAAGAAATAGTAAGAGATGACAGAAGAAGGGGATTAGAGACGACAGAAGAAAGAGGTGAGGGACGATGTGAGTCTTTCACATATCAACAACGGCCTCGGCCGATAACGATCGGTCTCAATATCGAAATATACAACATATTAAAGCAGCGGAATAAACATCAAGATCTCACGTTCACAATATACTCAAAAATAATTATAAATCGTGAATAAACTTAATATATTGTTTGAAAATGTTTGTGCGACACATCCTAAATAAACACAAGATCAGGAACAACACTACCTCTCTCCACCTAGGGTTCGACATGGTCACCAGCTCCTGTAGTGTGAGTACAGAATAAGGGGGTGAGTGCGTTGAATACACTCGTGGGGATAAAATCTGCATCTTATAACATTCAATAGGCATATATAGATTAACGATATATAACAATCGGCACAAAGTCATAGCAAGTAAAATGCATAGCAGATATTAGAAATGGTAAGAAGGATAGGTGCGGGAACAACCCGTCTTACCCTATGAAACGGTCTCAATACCGCTGGTGCGCTTCATGAGGACCACCAAACCTCAATAGAGTAGTAGAAGGGAGGGAGACGATTTTTTACAGTCCCGTAGGACTCTCCGAACATGCAATGTGAACCGAAGTTCTTTCACAGTATATAATATGGCACAACACGTATATTCACAGCATTTAGTATTCCTCATTCATGCTTCATAATAGGGAAAGCTGTAAACACATTAAGAGTTAGAAGTTACCCCCACCTTGTTCGGTGGTTACCATGCGAACAACAAGTATCGGCGGATCAGATTTCCCAAGCAAGTACCAAAGGATCCGATATCACAAGGCTCAACTCAACAAGTAGCCTACATAAGTTATGACGTTCCTTAGATCCTAAATAAATTATAATTAAAACTGTAAAAGGTTTCGTCGGAAAACGGTCGTTAAATACGCGACGGATCGAGCGATCTAAAGATTGGAATTTTGGAGATGAGGCTGGAAGTCAAGTCTAAAGGGCTGAGATGATAGGAAATGAAATTTGGGTCACGACAAAAAAAGAATGAGCTCGATCGAAGTTAAAACGAGCTCGAACGAAGCATTTTAAGTTTAGGGGTAAAATGGTAATTTTGGTCAAAGAGTTGACTTTGACCGGGCCCACGGACCCCGATCAACGACGTCTCATCATCGACGACTCGATACGGATGAACGACAGAAAGAAAACGAGATTCGGATCGAAAACACGGCGTCGGGTGCGCGTCGGCACTCGACGGACGCGCCGGCACCCGGCACCCGACGGCTGTCGAGTTTTCTCGGCAGCTATGCATGGCCCAAACCAGCTGGTCGAGTTTTCTCGGCCAGCCCCTGCCCAGAATTCCCGACGGTGGCCTGCTCGAGCAGGCCACTTCCCGGCGTCAACCGACACGGCGACGCCGCCTCCAGCCACCACCACCTACCTCCCCGGATACCTCGCACCTCCGGCTACCACCTCCGGCCATCCATCGCCGGATTCCAGAATGAATAGTGCTCGGAAATTACGTCGCAAATCCCTTCGATACACTGTTTTTTCCAGATTTTCAACTCCAACCAAAACTCCGGCCGGCGACTTCTCGTCGCCGGCGACCACCCCCAGCTCCTCTGCCGGCGATTCCCCGTCGCCGGCAACCTTTCTCGGCCAGCCCAACACTCTTATACATACATATATACCCATACGCATACACACACTATCACACGGTTAAACACACACACATATCCAATAGCTTGGCCGGTGGCCACCCGCCGCCGGCCACCACCACCAGCTCACTCTCTGAACACCGGCCGACGACTCCCTGTCGCCGGCAGCCCCCCAAACCCAGCCACCAACTCCGGCAGCTTCACTATCACACACACGCATGCATATATGTAAACACACACACACTGTCAACTCTTGGCCGGCGACTTCCAGTCGCCGACCACCCTCCCCACGGCCTCGCTGGCGATCTCCCGTCGCCGGCCACCAGTTCACACACGACGGCGCCACCATGCGCCGCCCCAACAGTGAGCACAACACACACACACCACAACACCTTCAAACACACACACCATGCGATACACATATATACATCCACTGTTCGTCTCCGGCGCCGCCACCCACGGCGGCGCCGACCCTCCAGCCTACTCCCACATCATCGGCGAACCTCCGGTCAGCAGCTCTGGTGAGAGAGAGAGAGAGAGATAGAATCGAAGAGAGAGAAGAGGTGGTGAGGTTAGGGTTTGGCTGTTTTTCACCGTTTTCCAGCGAACGAGAAGTCGGATTTGAAATCCGAGATCTATCCTAAATTCGTCGCGTCGAGACGAACGTCAGGTGTAAAAATCGTCTAATTCCGACAACGTTGAAATTTTCCGACGACCGGCCGGCGGCGTCACCGCCGACCAGAAAACCAAAAATGGGAAAGAGAAGGGAGGAGAGAGAGACTTACTCATTTTCGGCGCGTTCGGAAAAACGGTGAAAAATGAATCGGGAGAGCCTCTATTTATAGAATTCCGGAAAGTTACTATTCATGAGAAATATCCAAGTTAATGTTCATCGTTTGACTTTTCCACGTCACTATTCATCGATAATATCTCCGTTACTATTATCCGTAAATATCTTCCGATTTTTCTGAAACTTTCGATTTTGCCCTTTTCGTCGCCGTTCGGGCTACGGGTCTCCGATTAACCCCTAGTTCGTTTCTATCTTCCCGTTTTCTCGATACGCATCTAATGGTATATAAATATCCTATGTTCCACGTCTAATAAAATTATCGATCTAAAACGTGCATTAAACACTTATTTGAAACGCACGAATTAATTAAACAGTCAAAGCATACGCACAAGATTATTAAATCATAGGTTAAAATATTTAATTAATTAATTATGTTCGTTTTGATCCGGGGCGCTACAAAGGTACAACTAACATTGCTAAATGTATGACTAACATAACTAAAAAATATTTCTAACACTACATAAAAATATGACTAACATAATATAAAGGTATGACACTTGAGAGCGAATTTATGTACGAATACCTAAATGGGTGGCGCATCAGAGCGCGTTAGAACGGGTCGACCCGAGTGCTTTGATCTCAAATTCATGCACCATGTGCATAAAAGTTTTTGTTTAATTTTAAAATGAAATTTATTCTTCATAATCTTTTTACACTTGCATCCTAAATAAAACATTTTTTCGAATTGTTTTTTTATAGTATATAGATTTTTCCAAGGGTAATCTAAACATGTTTTTTTTTTTTTTGAAAATTCAACCAAATGCACATTATCTACCTTTCTTCGCACATTTTATTTGTAGTGGCATTCCCGTCAAATGACGGTGGTGATGATGATAATAATATTTGGAAATTATCTAGATATTAAAAAAGTAACAAGTAAAATATAAAACATTATGGAAAAGAAATACAAAATTATTATTAAATTTAAATCAATAAGTCTGAGTTAAAAATTAAAAAAATGTGAAAAATGATGATGATGATAATGATAATAATAATAATAATAACTAATGGGGAAGCTATTTAACAAATTAAACTGAAAATCTATGATACTATAATTGATTTGAAAAAAAAATTAATTAAATATGTAAATCCTTCCCTTCAAAGAAATTAAATAAACTTTTTCTTTCATTTTTATTAGAGGTGTCAACAACTCATGTCCACGTTTATGAACACCTGCCCTCACCATGCTTCCACTAAGCTAATATTTAATTAATTTTTTTCAAATTATAGATAGTGGAAAACAGGATTTTTATCTTATCTTGCAATTTTGGGTAATTTTCTTTTAATTTAACTAGTATTTCACGGATTGTCATAATTGTAATTATATTTTAATTATTATACCAAAAAATTGTTTTTGATCTTTTCCTTAATTAAAAAAAAAAAATCAACCCAATTTTGTACACTATAAAAATTGCGTAATTTACCGATGGAATTTTCCATCGATATACAAAAATATTTTGTCGATAACATTTTACCAACGGAATAAGTGATCCGTCGGAAAATTACCGACGGAAGTTGAAAATAAATGTGGAATTTCCACGGAAAAAAAATGTTGAAATACCGCGAAAAATTATATGTTCCGACAAACTTATATTTGTTCTGTCGGTATTCATCCGTCGGTATATATTATACATACATAAAACATAATTATACTTCTAACATATTTTATCAAACATCATTTTAGTAAATGACTAAAAAATATATGAACATAGAAGATATATATCAAATTGAGCAGTCTTCGCGTAACCTTTTATACTAGTAGTTCTCTCGTAAGTTACCCCGTTTGTCATATGATATGTTATAATTTTAAACTTTTAATAACATAAATAATGTATTTGTACATGAAATATTAATTTTTTTTATTATTTACATTAATAACACTTAGATATACTAAATTTAAATTAATGTTGCTCTACATAAATTTATTTGCAATTTTTGGAATAAAAATATAATATATAAATTTATTTATAACTTAATTAGTTAATTGAAAAGTTTATGAATAAGAGAAGTTAGAAGTCTATTATTGAGTTAGAAATGTACAAAGTTTGAAAGATTTTTTTTATAAACAAAATTTGATCTAAATACTCTATTTGTTATCCACATCACAAATTAAAGTCTTTAATTCACTATGATAGGTAACCCACATAACAATAATATATAATTCATAATTAAATGCTGATCTCCTTAACAATAGGCCAAGTGTTTAGCCTTAATTTTTATAAATTAGAATGACATAAGACACGATTAGACACAAATCTCTACCTTTGAGTACTCATCATGCCCTATTCATACCAAAACACTCCCATATATATCCATCGTTAACTTTAAAAAAATTTAATATATTTTATCGACAAACACCGTGTCGTCAGTATTAGAAAATAAATTAAAAAAAAATTAAAATTGCAGATTTTTTTACCAATGTAAATTTTTCATCAGTATTATAAAATAATAATAAAAATAATTGCTGATTTTTTTACCGACGGATTATTTCCGTTTGTATTTGTTTAATTAATTTTTTAAAATAAATTTTCACAAAATTATGTTTCATGATTTATTGATTATTTTATAAAAATATTATATTAATATTATATTTTGAGTAATATAATAATTTATATATATATATATGAAAAAATATAAATCAATAATGAAGTAATAAATCAATAATTTTCCCTCTCTCTCATTCTTTCTTTCTTATTCCTCTCTTTCCCTCATTCTCTACCATATCTAGATGAAGGTAAAATTTCAAAATATTTGTGTAAAAAAATAACAACCTTTATCAGTTCGAAAAATATGAAATTATGTCTAATTTCGCATTTATATTGTTGTATGATTGGTGATCGTTCAAATACACATGAAATAGTTGAGTTATCTACCGATGAAGAAAAACATGAAATAGTTGAGTTATCTACCGATGCGCTGGGCACTATTTCTGAAAGAAATGAGGGTAAGTAATCTTTCTCATAAAGGTATTATATGTGTACCATAAAGGTCAACATTATATAATATAAAGGTAACTGAAGAAATTTTATATGGTTTACAAGTCTTGTGTAGTGGTTAGAGTGATTCATAAAGGTGGCACTAAAAATTATTAAGGTCATCAAAGAATAATGTAAAGGTGTTACTGAAAACACATAAAGGTTTTTATTTCTTTTTATACTTGATATATTCTTTTAATTTTAGCTTAACTACTAATAAAATATAACATCAAATAAATTTAACATAAAATAAATTTATTTTTAACTTCACATAAAGATTTTAACTTTCCATAACAAAGAAATGCTTTAAAAGTTTAACTTACACTTGTTCTGTCTCATAAAGGTGTCACAAATAATACATAAAGGTAACAATATCAATACATAAGGGTTACATTATCTACACATAAAGGTATTATCTCTTTGACTAAAAAGTGCTTTTATTTTGCAGATATAAATGGTTCTCTTGTTGGAATAATAGGGAAAACAATGGTTGAAATGTATAAACTTTACCTTAAGCATGCTCATCTCTTGGGATTGAGTGTTCACAAGTCTACTACTAAATTCTCTAGAGATGAACCCCCTATTGAGTTGGCCAAACTTTTTGTATGTTCAAGTGTCGGACTAAAGACATCACGAAACTTGAGTACTACAATAAGAGGAAAAAAATTGGACTTGCAAGAACATATTGTAAAGCTTTAATGAGGGTGAAGATGAATGGTGAGGGATTATATGAAGTTGTTAATCATATTTTGTTGCATAATCATACACTTACCAAAACTGAATTGAATCACCTACACCTTTCAGAAAGAGTGATCACTAATGAAAAATTTAAAACTATAGAAAACATGATCTCTTCTGGAATGAGCACAACACATTTTTTTCGTTACATGGTTCAAGATGCAGGAGGTGAAGAGATTATAGGTCACACAATCAAGGAGCACTTGAATTTTGTTAATCATTTGAAGATGAAGGTCATTGAGAGTGAAGATACACAAAAGGTATATGATTCAAAAAACTGTTTCGGCCCTAATCAATAATGGTGCATGGTTGATTAAAAATAAAATAAATTATCCATTTAAATTATTTATTAAAGAGAAATGTAAACACTGCAAAAATCATGTCTAAAATTTGAACGTGGCAGTCTTCGGCCATGTTAGTGTTTGGCTTATTAGCCTCACGTCTCATGCACGACCCTCTCATATTATTTCGTGTTTTATAAATTATATACTTACTGTTTTATACTTCCTAGCTTGGATCTCATTAAAATGTTTTAGACGTTTCATCTGTTTCCAACTGTTTATTTTTTAGATTTTCATACAACTTTATTCCAAAACTATCCATATCATTATTCTTTAATATTGGTTAATTTTTAACCTAACATGTGAATATTAAACCAAAATTTTAGGAATTTGGTAGCACCCCTCATTCTTTTGAAATAAATTTGATTCTCTTCCAAAATTTATAAAGTAAAATTTTCAAATTTATTTAGTAAAATTTTTGATTAGTTAAGGGCATATTAATCAAAACTTTTTTTTTTTTTTTTTTGACAAAACTCTAAAAAAACACTTAAATAGGATTAGATATAGTTAAAGACGGGGCTAAGGGAGGCACTGGTTACTTTAAAAATTACGGATATTTTAAATATTTTATATTTTTATTTAAAAATAAATAAAATACGTACATTAATTAGCTTGAATCTCATATTACAAATTTTAAATTTGTAAAATTTAAAATTTTTAGGAAGAAGAGGGGAATAAGAAAGAAAGAATGAGAGAGAGGGAAGGAGAGTGCATACACACACAGAAAAGAGAGAAGTATTCTGGCGCATGACCTCCACACGCGAGTGGGCGTGGGGTCCGCGCCTTTTATAAATTTTTTTCCTTTTTTAATTGCTGCACCTTTTTGTCTTTTTTATTTTATTTTTTATTTATTTATTTTCATTCTACAATTGCAGCCCTTTTTTTTCCTTCTTCAAGTTTAAAAAGTTGTTGCACTTATTATTTGCCCAATTATAGCCGTTTTGAAACGGCTATTTATCCAACAACCATTTTTTTTTTCTTAAATGAAGAATTTTTCCACTATAAATACATTATCTAATTCAAAAAAATTATATCAATTTTTACAATTTTCAAATATCAATTTCTATACACTCTTACACATTTCATTCATAGAATGGATAATGATTCTTGGATGAATTGGTTTAATTCTTCAAATTTCGGAGAAAATACATCTTCTTAAAATAATAATATCCATCCTCAAAATTTCAACATCCGTCCTGAAGATGCTAGTTCCTAAAATTCCCCTATACATCCTCCAAATTTCTCAGAAGAAGAAATTTTCCACTACATTATATGTATCCACCGCAATTCCCCATCATGCCGCATCCTCCATATGAAGTTCCTTCGGCCATGGCTTCAAACTCATCAAGGAGACTCAGTACGAATGGATTTGACACTGACAAAGACTCTCAAACTCCAACTTCTCAAAGATCATCTCATTTCTCACCACAATCCTTTTTAATAGGTCTTGAGAATATCAACCTTGTTGTCGTCTTTCAAGTACCGAAGAGGTAAACACTCCTAAGCCTCCTCAAAAGACAATGTACTCTCATGCTAAAAATGAGCTTCTTGTAAGTTGTTGGCTAGATATTAGCACTGATTTTGTGGTAGGCAATGCTCAAAAGTTGCAGCAAATGTGGATCCAGATTGCTGATGCATACAACAACAATCGTCCAGCCAACATACCGTTGAAAACATGGGTCGTATTAAAGTAACATTTTTATACCCTTCAGAAAAAATGCAAATGGTTTAATGCAATCTACATTAAGGAAAAGAAGAATTAGGGGAGCAGTTTAAGTGATGCAAATATTATGCTAAAGGTAAAAAAAATGTATGCACAATTCCATGAGAATCAGGGTTTTAAGCATGTGGGATCCTGGATGGTTCTGAAAGATAGTCCCAAATTTGCAGATCCAGATGATGATTCTTGTGGTACAAAAAAGATAAAAATTTCCGCATTTTGAGCGTACAGTTCGTCTACCAACACGAAGACGAGTGCTAATGAGGATGCCAATATAGTGCGCACCCGTTCAATGGGAAAAAGATGGCTAAGAGAATGGCAAAGGGTAAAGGAAAATCAAACGACGCCGAACAAAATTGAGAGAAAATTGATGAAAAATTAGCTGATTTATAAGGGTATAACACGACCAAACTATCTGCAGTAGTTAGTCTCGCCAAAACACGTGAGTACAAAATCCTCATGAGGGATACCTCAAAGATGACAGATGAAAAACTACGTATACACCTCCACATGTGTGATCAGATAAAGAATAATTGAGGCTTGTAATTTTATTTACCAGTTGTTTTAATTATGTAATTTTATTCCTTGTTGTTTTAATTATATGTATTGTAGTTTCCTTTAATTTTGTGTAATGTAATTTTCTGTTTTTATGTAATGTATCTATCTTCAATTATAAAACTAATCATTGCAAAACTAGACGTTAGAAAACTAGCCATTGTAAAACTAGCCGTGAGAAAACTAGTTGTTGGAAATCACATTATATATTGGATCACCACACTTTTAGATTTATCACAACACAAATTCATTGGTCTTCTCACTCATTCACAATTTTATTTCCAAATTATAAACATGTCTTCATCTTCGAACTCATTATCCGACGAGAGCGATAGTGAGAGTCTCATCGAGTTCATAATGGATGACACAACCGAAAAAGAATACTTGGCATTACTCCAATAACAATAGGCACACCTCGACATACCATAAAGTTCTTCTAGTATAACCAAAAAACAAAGAACATATGTGGAACGAGATCGTGATGGGGCACACACTAGGCTTTTCAATGATTACTTCTCTAAAAATCCAACCCGGGACAGTGACGTGTTTCGACGGTGATTTCGAATGGGTAAAAATTTATTCTTGCGTATAGTTAATACATTGGAGTCCCACGATAAATATTATTAGTAGAAGGTCGATGCAGGTAGAAGAAGAGGTTTCTCACCACTTCAAAAATGCATGGTGGTCATACGCCAACTAGCATATGATGGTCCTGCCGACCATTTCAATGAATACCTACGAGCTACTGAAACAACTGCTATTGATTGTTTATTTAATTTTTGCAGATGTGTGATTGAAGTATTCAGTGAATATTACTTGAGAAAGTCTAGTGCTGCTAACTGTCAACTCTTGTTACAAATACATGAACAGAGACACTATTTTCCCAGAATGTTGGGAAGCCTTGATTGTATGCATTGGGCTAGGAAGAATTGTCCATTCGCTTGAAATGTCAATTTACAAGAGGTGATCACGGCATTCAAACAATCATGCTTGAAGTGGTCGTGTTTATAGACTTGTGGATATGGCATGCTTATCTTGGAGTTGCAGGGTTGAATAACGATATCAATGTGCTCAACCGGTCTTCTTTATTCAACGACATTTTACAAGAACGTGTTCCACCTGCTAATTTTACAATAAATGGTACACAATATAATCAAGGATACTATCTTACAGATGGAATCTATCCGGAGTAGGCAACTTTTGTGAAGAGCTTTCAATATCCTCAAGATCCAAAGAGAAAGAAGTTCAATGATATGCAAGAGACTGCTAGAAAGGATGTCAAACGGGTCTTTGGAGTGCTTCAAGCTCGCTGTGCAATGATTAAAGGTCCAAGTCGTTTCTGGTACAAGAATAACTTGAACGATATCATGTACGCTTGCATTATTTTACACAACATGATAATTGAGAATGAAGAAGATACAACATCTGATTGGTCAGACGAACCTACCAACTCTGATAGTGCTCCACAAGCAATTCCAGG
Organism: Scutellaria minor; assembly: GCA_954870855.1. Lineage (NCBI taxonomy): Eukaryota > Viridiplantae > Streptophyta > Magnoliopsida > Lamiales > Lamiaceae > Scutellaria > Scutellaria minor. Next base: position 5,504,326 of record OX940732.1, on the reverse strand, counting down.
ACCCGACAGAGCATTCAATGACTACCTCACGAGGAATTCTCAACTACGTGATAAAGAGAAACTTCATCAACTTCGAGCCGACTTGATTGAGCATGTATGGACAAGATTCAACAATAATTAGCTAAATATCAATTTATCTTCTGATGAATATTTTATTATTTTATAATTTTTATAAATGTATTGTCTTTTTTTATTGTATTATTCTATTTATTTATTTTTAATAAATTTAATAATATATTATCCAATTTTATTTTATGTTATACTAAATAAAATAAATAGTTGAAATTAAAAAATTAATTACATCAATTGAAATATTATGATTTTTTATTTATTATAAAATAAAATAATAAATAGAGATGGTAAATTAATAAAGATGTACAAAATATATAACTGATTTGATAGGGGCCACGAATAGTTACTTTTTTGGTAGAATGATTGGTGAAGTATTAGTTTAAAGATATAAATATTTTTTACTTTTGGGATGACAATAATATAATGGTGATGTGGACACCAAAATACCTAAACTTTAGGTGTAGCCATTAGAGCTATATCAAAACAAAACTTGCAGATAAAAGTAGCTGGAATCTTTCTATTTATATACAATGAATAAAAGGATGATTACAGTATATACAAGAATGAGACTCATTCCATGCTGCCGGTACTGGTAATACCATCACCACACAGAATGGTGCCACATGTACTCACTTTTTTCCTTATTTTTTTAAATATTATTTTATTCATGTAAAACAATTCTATGTGATACAAACCATGGTTAACAAATTTGGTACAAAACAAAAGCAATAAAGTACTTTTTTGAGAAATGTTTTAATATACTACTTCAATTTTCATTTGGAAATCAAAGAAAATTAAATAAAAATTAAAGCATACATTTCTAAACATTTTTTTTAAAGTTCAAAAGAGAACATTCAAATGCATAGGTAAATGATGAATAAATTCGTACAAATAAATATCTTAAGGCCAAATCACAATCCATGAAATCATCTAACAACATCAATTCTCATTCTTTCATAACAACATAAATAAGAAAGTCGTAGAATTTCAAATAAAATTATCTCGGGTTACACTTAAACATTTCAAACTTTTGAACAACTCTTCAATTTTTGTCAGAACACCCCTATTAGAAGAAATAAAAAAATAATTATTAGACTTATATTCATCTCAACTTTAATTATTCGTAAAACTTTGACTATACCTGTGATGAGTTTGGAGTACCAAATAGATAACCAAATATATTCGTTTGACCATTGGAATAGATATTTCCACTACTTTCCTACAATATGAATATAAGAAGAAATAAAAATTTAAATAAAGAAATATAAATAAATTCAACAAATAGTAACTTTTACCTCTTGATTAGAAAATTGCCAATATGATTGGTTAGCATCAAACTGAGATTGAAAATGAGGTGCAAACGAATATTGTAAAGGTGAAATTGTTAGATGTTGTGATGGACAAGTAGGGTGTTGCGGAGGTGGATATGAAGGATGTTGTTGTGATGGTACATAATTTGATGATTGTGAGTTTGTACCTTCCCGTGAGCTTTGTGGCTTTCTTTTAGACCCTCTTGCATCTAAAGTTTAATCCACAATAGCACATTTAGTTGCATAATACATGATCACTAAGTATAAAAATATAGTTATTTAGAAATGAGAACTTACTTGAAGTATCAACCTTGCTCTTTCCTTTTCTTACTTTTTTTTCCATGATCATCCCAATGTCGTGTTATGTGAGCATTTGTCAAGCCTTTTTCTTTAGTCGTGAGTGGATTACGTAAATGCATTTCAATAGTTCGATCATTGTCTTTGTCAATAGACCTCTCAATGCAACAATCATCTACACTCAAACTCTTGACAAGATCTGAGAGTTGTTCTCTTGCACCGTCAAGCATTTCGGTTAACTTAAATCTTGACTCTTGATGTGATTTGCATAGATGAGCCAAATCATATGAAATCCTCATTGTCTGATTAACAAATATCAAGTCAGATTCATAACCAGATCTACGGTAACCACCATTGCCACTTTCTTCAACCTTGTTGATTCTTGGTCGAACATTTTTCAACCACCTTTGCTTAATACAAGACTCAGGCAAAACAGTTACATTCATATAATTAAAAACTCTCACAACATGTCTACACAATATCCCCACTGTCTCAAAGTGATGACAAGTACACTTTACTTGATGATTGTGTTTATTAAACAAAACTTTCCTAATTTTTTAGTGTTCACTATGAGATCTCACTTTAAAGTCAACAACTCCATCACCAAGATCTGATTGTTCTACAAAGACAATGTTCAAACTTTCAAGAAATTCCAATTCAAACATCTTGTAAACATTCAATGTATACAAATCAGCAGCATTAGACAATAATGGGTTGCGTTTTAGGATTTGTCCAGCCATTCCTTGACAACGAATATTCTCATTTTTTTTCACTTTCACGCCATCTATTCTGAATTTTTTCATAACTCAGAACAAACTCAATCAATGTAAAGGTTTTTTTACCTACATCTTTCAAAACTCGATTAGTGGCCTCACTTCTTGATGTAGCTAAAAGTCCGGCAGAAAATTTGTCATTGCTGAAAGTTGTTGCCCATTTTTTCCTCAATTTATACATCCCATTCAACCACTTATAAGTACCAAGATTATACTCATCGATCATGTGTCACCATGTCTCCTCAAATTCTTCTTCAGTTTCACAATAATTCATGCACTTATACCACAAATTTTTAAATCCCGAATCAACATTTAAGTGCCCAAAATGTGAAGGTGCATTCTGATTAATATGCCATTGACATAAACGATGATGAGCATGTGGAAAAACCATTTCTATTGCATTCATCATAGCTTGACACTGGTCAAAGAAAATAACTTGAGGTTGTTTCCCGGACATGGAATCAAGAAATGTTCTAAACAACCACTCAAAAGAACTTTCGGTTTCATCTGACATAAAGGCCAACCCAAACGTCACATTCTTCCTATGTTGGTTTATATATACCAACAAAGGGAGCACAAATCAAATTGTACTTGTTCGTTTTGTAAGTAGTATCAACAGACAACACATCACCAAAATAATCATAATCAATAGCACATCTGTAATCCCTGAAAAAAAAATTCATAATTCTACCATCATCATCCAACTACAAGCTCCAATAAAAACCAATCTCTTTGTTAAACTTATCAGTAAAATGTTGAACTAAATATTAGCATCTCCATTCTCAACTCTAGTATGTCTTGTCAAATTGTCAATGTGATTATAAGCATCCTGTCTGATAAACCCCAAATTTTGTGGACTATGTGCTTTATTTTCCATAAAAGAAACAACACTTGTCACGGGTATTCCACATTGACTAGAGCTTTCAAAGTAGATTTTTTCGCATGTGAAATATTACGTGCTGATCTCAACAAATAAGTTTGATCAGAAGTAACCATTTCATGATTGTGTTCCATAATAAATCTACTAACTCTCCAATCCCCTCAATTTTCTCTTGAAATCCTAAATTTTGCTTTACAATTGATTCTTGTCCCAATTTTTTGATAAACAGGCACTTGTTTATTAGAAGTTTTTTCATCTTTGTAACCTTCACGCCAACATTTAAATTCCTTTGATTGGAGTTCACTAGTGCGAGGAAAGCAACATTGATCCCCCTTTCTAACACTAAAACCTTTAGCAAGTGCATATTGACAATAAATTAAGTATGCATCTTCAATGCTACTCATTATTGTACCATCTGCCAATTTACTCTCCAATTCATCCATAAAAGAAGAGGGTTTTACCTGATTATCTTCAATGTCACACTCAGGCTCCTCATACATATCACCAACTTCAACTCGTTCTTCATTGTCCCCATCGATATCAAACGATGATTGTGAATAGTTATATTCCATTTGTCAAAAATAGTGCCTGAATATTATACTAAATATTAAAAGTTTATTCATAAATTAGTTCAACAACAACTAAACTAAAAAAAGGTCATTTGAACATTCACATTATTGAGAAAAAAATAGTGAAAATGAAAACTTAACCAAAACTAAAAAATCTATTAAATGAGCTCATAAAAACCGGTACTAGTCTTTTAGTCCAATTATATGGTGAATATTTGGAGGATTGTGTTCGGATCGTATGGGATTTTTACTTCATTCTCAAACTTACATTTTCACTATTTATAGCCAAAATTGTGTTTGTTATATTTGTAAATGGTTTTTAGGATTCTATTTTTAATCTCACGAAATATTAATTATTTTGAACTTCACTAATAAAAAAATAAATGACATTATCATATAATGTAGCACCCCGGACCAAAACGAAACATAATTTATTAATTAAATATTTAAACTTAGGATTTAATATGTATGTGCGTATGTTTTAACTATTTAAATATGTGCGTTTCAGATAAGTGTTTAATGCATGTATGAGATGGATAGTTTACCTAGACGTGGAACATAGGATATTTTTATATCACTAGATGCATTTTGGAAAAACGAGAAGATAGAAACGAACTAGAGGTTAATCGGAGATCTGTAGCTCAAACGGCGATGAAAAGAACAAAACACGAGATTTCGGAAATATCAGAAGATATTTACGGTGAATAGTAAATGAGATATTTACCGGTGAATAGTAACTTTCGAAATCTATAAATAGAGGCTCATTCAGTTCATTTTTCACCCCTTCTTCGAACGAGCCAAAAGCGACGTTTACACGTAAGTCTCTCTTCTCTCTCTCGTTTCTTTTTCGGCCTCCGACGCGCCGCCGCCGGAGCCACCGCCGGCGCGGTGGTGCCGCCACCGGAGTTCGCTGGAAAATTTCAAAGTTGTTGGTTTCGGCCGATTTTCGCATACAATGTAGGTTTTGACGAGTCAAGTCTAGAACAAGTCTCGGATTTCTATTCCGATTTTTCGTTCGCCGGAAAACGGTGAAAAACCATTTCAAAACCCTAAACCCTAACCCTAGCCAACTTTTCTCTCTTCTCGATTTTCTCTCTTTTCCTCCTTCTTTTAGCCGGAGATGTTGTCGGAGGTTCTCCCGGAGGTGAGGGTGATTTGTTGGAGGGACGATGCCGCCGTGAGTGGTGGTGTCGGAGCTATATTGGGTTGGGTATGTTATATGCATGTTTGTGTGTGTGATTGTGTGTGTGCATTTGTGATCTCTGTTGGGGGCGGCACAGGTGGTGCCGCCATGAGGAAAGTGATGACCGGCGCTGGTAATGCGCCGGCGGGTTGTGATGATGGGTTTCTAGCAACCGAAGGTCGCCGGCCAAGCGTTTTGTTGAGGATGTGTGTTTATGTTTATACATGTGTGTCTGTGAGTATTGGGGTTTGGGAAGTGTTGATCTTGTAACGAAGATGTGGTAGTTTGGGACGATATAGCCGGGGGATCGGGAGGGGGAGATGCCGGGCAGCAACGGGGCAGTCGGGGAGGCTGCTGGGCGCGCTGGCGCGCGGTCGTGCCGGAGGGCACAGTCATGCCCCAGTCGGCAGAAGTTGCTGGAGGCTAGCGCACGGTCATGCTTGGGGAGCACGGTCGTGCACGACCAGGCCGAAGTTGCTGGAAGCTGGGGCACGGTCGTGCGCTGAGTGGGCGCGCCGGGAAAGGGTGCCGGGTGCGAGACGTGTGTCGGGTGACGCCGTGTTTCCAATCTTTTTCCGTTCCTTTTCCTTTGTATCCTTTATCATCGAGTCTTAGCCGACGGGAGGTTGTCGACCGAGGGTCGAGGGCCCGGTCGAAGTCAACCCTTGATACCAATTTACCTTCAAACTTATATACATCGTTGAACTCGTATCAACTCCGAACAAGCTCGTTTCTTATCCAATCTTTAGATCTCTCGTCTCGTCGCGTATTTAACAATCATCTTTCTTCCGGAGGAAATGTTTAACGCTTTAATTGTAATTAATAAGAATCTAAAGACATCGTAACTTGTGTAGGCTTTTTATTGGATTGAGCTTGAGTTACTGTTGGATTGACTTGTGTTATCAGACTTTTGAGACTAGCGACTCATGCGGGTAACCACCGAACAAGGTGGGGGTAATTTCTATCTCTTTATCTGTCTACTGTTTTCCCTAGAGAATACATGACTGAGGAATACTAAGTGTTGTGATTATAATTGTTGTGCCATATAACTGTGAAAGGACTGAGGTCCACTCTGTTCGTCCCCAGCTATTTTCTACTACTCTGTTGAGGTTTGGTGGTCCTCTGTTGACGCATAGCAATCTGGGCTTCCAAGTTGATGAGTTTCTCGTGTAACTCATCGAAGGAAATTAGGGTATCACGTGCTTGAATGATGTATGCTAATTCCCGATAATTGTCATCGAGACCGACAAGAACTCTTTGCACCAAATCTTCCAAGTCAACTGTAACACCCATCAAGAGAAATTCTTCAACAGTAGACTTTATCTCTAGCATAAACTCGGTGATGGGTCTAGTTCCCTTGAGTGGATTATGGAGGCGATGCTTGAGAGCGAGTATACGACCACGAGATGGCTTCACATACGTGTTCGAGAGCATTTACTAGGCATCGTGGGACGACTTGGAACTGGCGATGAATGGAATGATGGACGGTGAGATAGAGCTAACAATCGCGTTGATGAGAAGGTAGTCTTGTTGCAGCCAATGATCATGAGTAGGATTAGGGACGACAGTGCCGTTGGCAGTGGTGGTGGCTGACAGACACGGAAAAGTGCCATCAACGTAACCCATGAGTTTATATCCCATGAGGATAGTTTGAAATTGAAATTTCCAAGCCGTATAGTTGGTAGAATCAAGTTTGAGGGTGAGTTGAGAAGTGGTTGAGATGGCGATGATAGGAGGGAGAGCTGTGATGGCACCGGCAGAGGAAGAAGAGCGGTTGCCGTCAGAGGCCATCGAGAGAGAGAGAAAGGAGAAGGATCGAGAAGGGTTAGGGTTTTTGCCCTTGGTGGCTTCTTGATACCATATAAGATAATAAGAGGCGAGAAAATTTTCATTGCACAACAAGGTTACATATATACAAGAATAATCCCAAAAACAAGGGAGGAAAAGATACCAAAAGATACACAAAAGATATACAAAGATACAATAGATATCAGATAATAATTATTCCTAATACACTCCTTCATACTTTTATGGTACCAATTTAACAACAATTAATTATTTCTTAATTTATCATCAATCTTCGAGTATTGAGTAACACTTATGTGCACCAGTTGTACAGAAGTGAATTCGTGCAATCCATACCTTTATGTTATAAATGTAGTACCTTTATGTTATAAATGTAATACCTTTATGCATGTTCATTTTAAAAGATATGGATATTTATACATAAATGTACTACATTTATAACATAAAGGTTTTCTGTGCAACTGGTGCAGAGAAGTTTTTGTGTCGAGTATTTTATGAATAATTAGGGAAAGGGCAAAATGTGCTTGCGATTCGGGGGCTATTTATAGAGTTGAATGTAGGTTTTGGCATCGCCTATTGGGAATCCTTGAGTAGGCTTAGGGGTTTCAAATCCAATGAAGAGGAAGATAAATATTATTACGTCATAAAGTGTTGTGTATAAATTTTACCACATGAAGTATCTTTTTAGTATGTGAAGGAATATTAAGTCTGAAATCTCAATAGCCAGCCACAACAAATGGGAACTTAACTAATTTGTATGGTTACTCTAATTACATAACAATTATATATGTCTTACTTTTTGACAGTTGATAATAATTGTGTTCAATTCGTATTTGAATTGTGCTAAATATGTCATATATAAATATATATGGATGGGCAGTGTGGGAAAATTTTAGGTTCCATTCGATTCCAGTAGTGGTCTAGAATAGATGATCAAAATCACCCTTGCATTGCCCGGGTCTTGTTTAGGTGAAGCTTGGAATAATTGCTTCGAATTGATATGGAAAAATTAAGCTTCAAAATTGTGATGGCTTTGGGGTGGAAAGTTGAAAGGATAGGTTTGGCGACACAAATTTCAGAAGAGGAGCTATCTAAATGGATGGTCACAGATTGTATTGCTCTAAATTTCAGAAGAGGAGCTATCTAAATGGATGGTCACAGATTGTATTGCTCTAAGCATGATAGAGTATAGTAGAAACTCTATAAATTAATACTCATGGGACCACCAAAATTTATTAATTAAAAGAGTTATTAATTAATCGATAAATTAATAATTATTAATTTATATATTAATTAATATTTTATTAATTTATAATGAAATACTCAATTTACAAACAATTTTCAAACTTCCACTTAATTATTGTACAATGCATGTATGTACATATATCAAATGAAGGGCCCAATTTGAAAGAATCCTTCAATCTCCCTCCTTATTATGCTTCTTGTGTTCACATTGAATATTTTTTTGTTGAGCTATGAGAAAACAACATTAGAAGTTCTTACAATGATAAAGAAAATTAGAGACGAGATTCAAGGTGAAATTGATTTCAACAAAAAACAAAAGACAATTGAGTCATTTTTTCAAAAAACTTCATAAATCATTCATGCAATATGTAGTATATAAGGAATTATTAATTTATATTTTATATGTGGTCTGTAGAAATTATCAAAAATGTATTATCTTATAATTTTAGTGAATTATTAATTTAGCACCCTATCCTCGAGTCGGGACCGGCCAAAAAAATTATCTTAGAGAATTTATTAAATAATCGAGTATTAATTTATCGAGTTTCTACTGTACGTCTTGTACTCTTATATTAAATAAAAATCTTATTTTTTACAATAAAAATGAAAAAGTGGTTAGTGAAAAAAAAATTATATACATACATGCCTTTTTTTAAAAATATATATATATATACACACACATAATACTCAATGTACACAAATTTTCCCTTAATTAGTTTTCAAGTGACAACTTATATGCTAGTGCAGTGATTCCGTGACTTGTTGGTGAATTGATATAAAATGATAATATTATAATTATTACTCATAGTTATTTTACATCTTGTAACTAATAATACTTTTTCTTCTAATAATAACGAGGATTGTTCACGCTACAAACACGACCAATAACATCTACCAAGAAAAAAGATTGTAGATTAAAAAAAAAAAAAAACAACCAAACTATAATATACACACATTCAGTTTATCAAAGTAAAGAACAGGTAACACAATACCAATCATCTCGGATTCATTGATTTGCTCAGGAATTGAAATTTCACTAAACTGCTTCAACTGGAAAATATTTCTAGGAAAAATAGGATCATGAATCTCAGTCATTCTTGTCCTACTAATAAAAATCAACATGTAACGGTTGTTAGTAGTTCGAAAACGCATTCGGTTGTTGGTCACAACAAAAATTTTCACCGCATATAGTCCTCCTTCAGCAAATTCAATGTTCAGTCTAGGCATGAGTTCCGTTTTGATGGTTGCATGAATCCTCGTATTCTGCATGGTTCACAAAACAAAATATAAGTATAACCACTACACTGCATGGCATTACAAACAAACATATTTTTATTCGTATTCCTCATTACCCCAGCATCATGAAAGATGCACTCAGTACTTCGAAATCTCATTGGATTTCCATATGCAGGTACACGATAGCAGCAGATTAGCTTGACCTTCACAGCCCACTGAGTTTTCGAAGGCCCGATATCCCTCAACATGGTGAAGCAAGGTGCCATGCTGCACACATTTAAAATAGTGAGTGAAAAAGGTAACCATTATCACAATAAATAAACAAAAACACTATACATTATCACATGAACTCACATTATAACACTGATTACAACTGCTTTGTGACAGGGAAGAAAGTGAAATGAGTGAAGAAAGTTAACCACCAAAAAACGTCAGTGAGGCCTTTTATAAGAGCCAACATCAACAATTTCCATTTTTCATTTAATTTATTTTTCTACTGGAGCAGTGCAAAAAGTAAAAAAATCATTCCAATTTTGCATGCCTCTTCATGTCATTATCTTAATTTTCTATTTTTTTTAACCTCAAATTAAACTGTGATTGGCTGGGAATATGAGTAATATTTGGAAAATCTTTTAATTAGTCACTAATCTGCATCCCAGGATTGGTTTGATGGGTGGTGAGGTGGAAGACAAACCAAATTCTGTAATTTTAATCCTATTTTGTGAGGCAAATAATCATTGCCTAACCAAAAATTTTTGCATGCCATTGTATAATTAAAAAAAAAAAAATTCATTGGCGGAAATATAGGTGCAACCGCCATTTCCATTCTCCATGAATAAAATTAATCCAAAATGAAATTTATGTGTTCAAGTACTTAACATAGAAATAATAAAAACGCTGACCCACACATGCAAACTCATTTAAGCCATTTACAGATATGTTTTTTACAATGAAAATTTAATAATATAAATTTTCACCCAAATTCCAACAAAAGAAGAAGAAGATGATTTAGGTGGGAAGTGGCAAATGTGTAAATTTTGTCAACTTCTTTCATTTTATATATAGTATAGATATTACAATGGTAATTCTCTTTCTATATGCCCATGCATGTATGATAGCATGTATTATTATGAAAAGATGGTTTGAAACTCTCCAACATTTGACCCATCAAAATATATTGTATTTAGGCCCTCTTAACTTAACGATCAATTAAACATTCAATTGTTTTGTCAGTCAATTATGTCCTTATCTTTTTCATGTTGAACAAGCAATTAAACAATAACGCTCTTCTCTCAATCCCCTTTGTTAACATATATTATTTGTATATGATGTCAAGTAACAAAACCTACATAACTATCTTTTATTGTGTATTAGTTGATTTAAATTAATATTTGTTAAAATCCAATATTATAAACATACATAACGTTTTATTAAACAAAAAAAAAACAACTATAACAAGGTTTTTGTTTTTTCAATGACAATAATATAATTAATTGATTTATATAGTGTTGAGCAAGTTTGGGTGTATAAAGGTCAAAAATAGAAAAATAATAAATTTTGTTATAATTCAAGTTTCATCCAAATAAAATCAGTGAACGACCTTACAACATAATAATAACAATAATAATAACAACAACAATAATAATAATAATAATAATAATTATTATTATTATTATTATTATTGTTTTTTTTTTTTTTTTGTACCACGAGCTCATGGTTTAATTATTTTATTGCAAATGAGACAAGTCCATGAGGTGTTTCAAGCTTTGTGGTCAAAGAAATTGAAAAGAAGAAGACAAAAAAAAAAAAAAAAAAGGTTGAGCGAGTTCATTCTTTTGGGCCTCTTCAAGTTAGAGATTTAACGAAAAAAAAAATTGTTTATTGTTTTACAACTATAATAGGATATGTCAAAACCAGAAAATCACGAGGGGTCATTTTTTCGCATCAAACAAAAATGAGCGACTCTCTTGTGTCTAAGGATCCGTGCCCCCTGAACCGCGCCCCACATATATCCTTTTTTTTTTCTTCCATTTCTTCTTCTTCCTGCCCTACCTCACCCCTCTCTTTCTCTTTTTTTTTTTTCCTTCCTTTCCCTATGTAAATCGCGATCCCTCAACTGTGCGAATTGGGCCACAAAACCGACGGCGAAACCATTCAGTGGCTATTACAGCAATCAGAGCCGTCCATTATCGCCGCCACCGGCACCATCCCGGCCTCCGCCCTCACCTCCGTCTCCGAATAGGGCAGCTCCGTTTCCTCCGCTTTCTACTCACGATTGACTGAACCAGGGTTGAGGCCTGGTTTATCCATGGTTGACGAAGACGTGCTCGGGAGATCAATGGGGATTTGGCCTTCTTTCAACGGTTTCGGTTCTGGAATCTTCCACAACTCGGGTTGACTCAGGCCGCAACTCGTGTGAGTAAACTCGGGTTTCAGGGGTTTGAGTTCCGAAGTTCGGTGAGTCTGGGCCAACACATGCCAGGTTTGGAGCTCGGGCTTTCCCATGAGAGGCAAATTGGGGGGATTAATCTTCGGGCATTAACTCAGTTTTACCAGCAGATTGGGGGGCATAATGGGGATTCCAGCCATCACGAAGACCAAACTCATCATGCTAGGGATAATTCACAAGGGTCCAAACAGTAGGATGAGGATTATATATATATACTTTTTATGATAGGTTTTTTGATTTGGATTCTCTTTTTGATGGTTGATTATGGGATAACAAAGTGTACTTAACTTCAAATTATGTGTAAATAATAGTCAATCAATTGGAGAAAGAAACAAATTATCAGAAAGAAACAAATTATCAGAAAAAGAATGGAACTTTGAGAATCTTTCATATATGATTTATATATAAATACCTATAAAGTATTTATGTAATACCTGAAAGAAATATGTATGATATTTATAAGTTAGTTGTGGAATACCTGAAAGGAATTTATATAATACCTGAGAATAACATATACAAAAACATATAAGGTATTACTTGAAAGTAATATGTGTGTAATATTTAAAAGTTGTTTATATAATACCTGAGAATAACATATATAAAAACCTATAAGATATTTATATAATACCTGAAAGTAATGAGTGACACTCTTGTACACAAGGTGCACAAATCCAGATTTGTGCACAACAATACTATTATATTATATGAAGTAATACTGTTATATTATATGAGTGATACTGTTAAAATTATATATAATATAACAGTATCACTCATATAATATAACAGTATTACTTCATACAATATAATAATATTGTTGTGCACAGATTTGGATCCGTGCATCTTGTGCACAAAAGTTTTTGCCGAAAGTAATATGTGTGATACATAAAAGATACTTTGTGTAATACCTAAAAAGTATCTATGTAATACTTTATAGTAATATATACAAATACCTTTTATGTAATACTTTATAGTAACATATACAAATACCTATAAGGTATTTATGTAATACTTGAAAGTAATATGTGTGATACTTAAAAGATACTTGTGTAATACCTGAAAGTAATATATACAAATACCTATAAGGTGTTTATGTAATACTCGAAGGGAATATGTGTGATATACTTGTATAATACCTTAAATGTATTTATGTAATACCCCTGAGAGTAACATATACAAATACCTATTAGGTAATTATTTAATACTTTAAATGATTTCATGGCAATTTGAAGAAGAATAAGAAACAAGAAGATATGCAAGAAGATATACAAGAAGAATAAAAAGAAGAATGTACTTAAACAAATAAGAAGAATAACAAACCAATAAGAAAAGAGACTAAGAAGAAGGAGGAGAAAGAAGAAAAAAAAACAAAAAGAGGAAAAATAAGAATACCTTAAGGGTAGATATGTAATACCTGAAGAGTAAATATGTGATACCTGAAGATTAAATGTGTGATACCTGAAGAGTAAATCAGGTGATACCTAGAGAGAAAATCAGGTGCGCACACTATGGTGTGGGCGTGCGCTGGCGGGTTGGTTAGATCCGTGCCCCAGGGGTATATAATTTTTTGCCAACAAAAATAACATTTAATTTTAAAAAGGTAAAGAATAACGATTGTTCATGTTGTGTTTAGAAATGATAAATACATAGTTGATTTTTCGAAAAAATGTATAATTACAAAACAATTACATGAACCATTGCCCATCTCATGGGCGGATCTACACTTGAGCAGCACTGGGCTCCAGCCCAGTGCAAGTCTAGAATAAGCGTAATTCTATTCGCAGTCGCATTATTTCTCTCTACATCTATTAGAATTTTTTATTTTGACCTTTTAAATCAATTTTTTTTCTCTTTTCACAGTCTCCAACCACCATTTTTCTGTTCTCTTTATATGTACATAAAAAAATATTTTATGCACTCCAAATCTAATGTTTTTTTTAATTATTCAAAATTATTTCATTGGTCATTTAATTTCTCAATTTTTTTTTAATATCTCCAAATATTTCATTAAAATAATTAACATTATAAGAAAATTGAGTTTGTGAGGTAATAAATATTTTTTCATTAAAATAAATAAAAAAAATCGTTCCCACGTTGTGAAACACAGGACAATGCAAATTTTTTTATGTATTTATACAGTATAAATTAATCGAAATACCAAATGTAGAAAAAGAGAGAGTCATGGTTGTAGAGGGATATAAATTTTTTTAGAAAATTCTAAATCCAAAATAACTTCAAATAAAATGTATGGATACTAATAAAAAAAATTAATTATTCATTTCAATCTAAATATTATGTCGCAAATCATTGAAATTCATAGTTTATGGAATAATGGAGACTGAAACGAATGTTGTTTTTGTTTGGAGAAAGAGAGGGTTGACGGTTGTGATAATAAAGGTGGTGGAGATATGATGATTGTGAAAAGAATAAAAAATATTAAGGATAAAATAGAGAAATTATGGTTGTGGAGAGAAATATTGGTGATTGCGAATAAAATTACCCCTAGAATAATTTCTTATTTTTATATCTAAAATTGATATTTTAATTGAGTCTAGTCCAAAACAATTGCACAAGCCCACTAAAAGTAAAATCTCCAGGTTTAAATCCTTATTACTTGAGAATGACTAGTTATTAGCCGTGTGATACATGATCAAATTTTTTTGAATAATACAATTATATTGTAGTTAAAAAATTGTATTAAAATATGTAAATTTATGTTAGCATATATAAATTTCATGAAATAAAAATGTTTATTAATAGATTATATATTTTAAAAAATTGAGATTGATAAAAGAGATATTTATGTTTTGATATCTTATAACCCACAACTTAAGTGACAGTGAAATATTTTATTTTGTATAAATTTCAAAATACCAAAACATTTAATTTTCAGTCAATTCCACTATTAAATTCCGAATCCGCTCTTGGCCCATCTTGCGATTTAATTACAATTTTTTTGTTTTTACCATTTCTTTATAAAAGTTTAAGATACACATTTTGACTCATCTAGTAAAAATTAATGATTTTTGGTGACTTGCCTGTCGGAATCGACATATTGGATGTTGTATCAAACAACTACATGACAATAAGGATAAATATATAAAACAACATTCTTTATAAATATAAATTTTAATAGAAACATGACAGTGAGTTATTACTACTTGTCACGCCCCAAAATCTTTTCACATTTTATCAGAGTTTTACCATTGGGCGTGAAGATAGAAATAGCAAGGGACGCATACTCAACAGAAAGAATAAGCAAGGGATGACAGAAGAAGGAGGTAAGGGACGAAGTGAATCTCTCACTTATAAACATACAGCCTCTGCCGTTAGCAATCGGTCTCACTACCGATATAAAATATCATAGGCAGCGGAAATACCTTCAGGATCTCACATCCTTACATGTATCAAAATATTACAAAACACAAGTTATCCAAAACATAGTTTGAAAATGTTTAAGAGACCTCGTCTCATTACAACAAAGCCAGATACAGTACTTCCTCTCTCCTCTTAGGGTTCCTCATGCTCATCATCGCCTGTAGTGTGAGTACAGATTAAGGGGTGAGTGCGTGGAATACACTCGTGGGGATAATATCCACCTCGCACAACTCATGTCAGAATTAAATACTGAAAAGTTATCCTACTGTCACATTGTCACGGCACATATATATGCAAAGCAGATATTAGAAATGGTAAGAAGGAATAGGTGCGGGATTCCCCCGTCTTATCCTATATCGGTAGGTGCGGGATTCCCCCGTCTTATCCTATATCGGTATTTCACCGCTTGTGCATTTCAAGAGGCCCACGATACCTCCACAGAGTAGTAGAATAATAGCTGGGGACGCACAGAATGCATGATCGGAGGACCTCTGTCCTTCCACAGTTATATCATGGCACAACAAGTATAAACACAACACTTAGTATTCCTCATTCATGCAAGCGTTTACTTAGGAAAAACGGTAAACAGAAGAATAGTTAGAATTTACCCCCACCTTGTTCGGTGGTTACCACGTGATCAACAAGTACCGACGGATCAGATTTCACAAGCGAGTACCAAAGGATCCGATATCACAAGGCTCAACTCAACGAGTAGCCTGCATAAGTTATGACGTCCCTTAGATCCTTAATAAATTATATTTAAAGCTGTAAAAGGTTCCGTTGGAAATCAATCGTTAAATACGCGACAGATCGAGCGATCTAAAGATTGGGATTTAGGAAATAAGGCTGAAAGTTAAGTCTAAAGGACTGAGATGATAGGAAATGAAATTTGGGTCACGATGGAAAAAGAATGAGCTCGATCGGAGTTAAAACGAGCTTGAACGGAGCATTTTAAGTTTAGGGGTAAAATGATAATTTTGGTCAAAGGGTTGGCTTTGACCGGGCCCACGGACCCCGATCAACGACGTCTCGTCATCAACGACTCGATACGGATGAACGACGGAAAGAAAACGAGGTTCGGATCGAAAACACGGCGTCGGGTGCGCGTCGGCACCCGACGGGTGCGCATGGGCGCGCACGGTGCGAGCGCGGCTTCCCGATGCTCGGCAGCAACGTGACCCGGCTCGACGGTGGTCGAGTTTTCTCGGCCAGGCTTCCCGACACCCGACCAGCTGCCGAGTTTTCTCGGCAGCTCCTCTCTCGGCGCTCCTGGCGCCGGGCCTGACCAACATGCCACCTTCCCGGCGCCACCCGGCGCGGTGGCGCCGCCTCCTGCCGCTACCCCTGGGTTCGCCGGAAACCTCACACCGCCAGCTACCACCTCCGGCCGTCCATCGCCGAATTCCGATGATGAATAGTGTCTGAATCTTCGCCGTAAAAACCTTCGATGCTCAGTTTTTCGAAATCACCCCCAAGCTTCAAAACTCCGGCCGGCGACTTCCCGTCGCCGTCGACGACTCCCAACACCTCCGCCGGCGACCCCTCGTCGCCAGCAACCCTTCCCGACCAACCAAACACACACACACAGCCTATATATACACACGCATATACACACACACACGCTCAAACACACACACACTTCCCTCTCCTTGGCCTGCGGCCACCTGCCGCCGGTGACTCTTCCCCCCGCCACCTGAAACTCCGGCCGGCGACTTCCCGTCGCCGGCCACCCCTTACCAGCCGCGCATCACACACAACATGAAGATATACACACACACGCTCATATATATGTATACACACACCCACGTTTACAATCTGACCTGGCCGGCGGCCACCTGCCGTCGGCCACCACTGCCAAGCCTCGTCGGCGACCTCCCGTCGCCGGCCCACTGATCACACACGGCGGCGCCACCCGGCGCCGCCCCCACAGCGAGCTACACAACACACACACACTGATACACCTCCAAAAACACACACATGCACGTAAACATATATATATGTACTGTCCATCTCCGGCGCCGCCACCCACGGCGGCGCCGCCACTCCAGCGACGGGCCCCGACCCCCGGCGGCCTCCGACAGCAGCTTCGGCACGGTGGAGAGAGAAAACACAGAGGAGAGAGAAAGGGTGGTGCAAGGGTTAGGATTAGGGTTTCAAGGCTGTTTTTCACCGTTTTCCGGTGAACGAGAAATCGGATTTGAAATCTGAGACCTATTCTAGGTTCGTCTCGTCGAGACGAACGTCGTGTGTGAAAATCGTCCGATTCCGACAACGTTGAAATTTTTCGGCGATCGGCCGGCGACGGCGGCGCCGCGACGGCGGCAGCGCCGAAAATAGAAAGACGGAAATTAAAAGACGAGAAAGAAGGACTTACGTGTTTTCGTCGGGTTCAGCTCGATCGAAGAAATGGTGATTTTCGAATCGAAACTACCCCTATTTATAGAAATCCGGAAATTACTATTCACCGAAAATATCCGGATCACTATTCATCCAAAATATCTCCGTTACTATTCATCAATTGACTTTTCCAAATTACTATTCACGTAAATATCTTCATTTCCATTCACCGTAAATATCTTCCGATTTTTCGAAACTTCGAGTTTTGCCCTTTCCGTCACCGTTCGAGCTACGGGTCTCCGATTGACCCCTAGTTCATTTCTATTTTCTTGTCTTTCCAAGACGCATCTTATGGTATAAAAAAATATTCTATACACCATGTCCATGGAAATTATCCGTCTAAGTCATGCGTTAAACACGTATCTGAAACGCACATAATTAATTAGACAGTCAAAATATACGCACGTAATTATCAAGTCGTACGTTAAAATATTTAATTAATAAATTATGCTCGTTTTGATCCGGGGCGCTACATTACTACTAGCAAAGTTCTTCACCATCTCATTTTTCAACACTCGAGATTCTTCTTCCGAACATGTTTTTTTTTTTGAAGTTAAATATGATTTCTTGAGTTCTTTCGTCATAATACTACGTGATTTTATAATAAGTTATGCTAATTTTTACCTGCACAGTCATAAATTTTAGACTATAATTATATCATAGTTAAAGAAATATTGTTAATATATTTAAAATATGTAAATTTATGTTAGAGTATATAAATTTCATAAAATAAAAGTATTTATTAATAAATCATATATTTGAAATAATAGAGATTGATAAAAAAGAATTAATGGATGATGAAATAATGTAATACTCAAAATTAAGTAGATCGTAAAATTATAAGTCTAATTAATTTAAAATGACAAATAAAATGTAAAAGTTTTTGGTTTTTTATTAATTGAATTTCAAATATCAAATAAATATCACATTCTAGAAATGATGAAATACATTATATCAAATACAAAAATTCATGTGCAACAAGAGCACGGATTTATTCGGGTTGACCCAACCCAACACGACCCTCCACGTGCCAACACGTGCCCTAGAAAAGACACCACACACTTAGTTTATTTTCTGCATTTTTTAGAAAAATATTTATACATTTTATTTATAACTTTCATATATTTATGTTATAACATTTTTTAGACAAACATTAATATCTTTCATACATTTTAGTTATGTTAGTCATACATTTTAGTTGTGTAGTCATATATTTTAGTTATGTTAGATGTAAATTTATATATTACATAAATGCATGACTATATTGATATAAATGTATAAGTAATATCAACTAAAAATATGAATAATATCACATAAAGGTATATATGTACAAATTATGTTGAAATTCTTCTCTTTTTTTTGAAGTTAAAGAATTATATAAAGGTAATGTACTTAAAGGTCATACTAATATAAGATAAATGTCACACTAATATAACATAAATGTAACACATGAATAAAAAAAAAAGATATTTGTACATAAAAATCATAAATATCACATTAATATAACATAAAAGTAACACATGAATTAAATAAAAAAGACAAAAAAAACAAAAATGAAGTGCACAAATCTAGATCGACCCAGATCGACCTGATTACACTATTACACTAATTGCACAAGAGACTAACTCTATATCAAATAATTGAATTCCGTCAAGATATTGCTACTTTTTCGGACATATACATTGTTACCTATGGTTGATATATATTGTATGAAAATAAAATAATTATAATTGTCTAATAGATATCAAAATCAAATGCAGTCATCTATGTATGAGCATAAACTGTACCTATATGTACATTACATATTTTGAGGATATATATATATATTTTTTTTTTTGAGGATATATATATATATTATAATAAGAGTGAGTTTTATATGAGACCGTCTCAAGAATCATGTTACATGAGACGGGTCAACTCACAACTCATACTTCACATGAAATCGTCTCATGCAAGTTTTTGTGATATAATAATAGGATTATACAATTAAAATAACAAGTATGATTTTTCTGCTCAAATAATATATATATTTTTTTTAATAGGTTGACTTTTTTATTTCCATCTCATTAATGATTTGAAATTTTTTTAATGACTTGAAATTATTTTAACTTTTCAGTTTCCCGATTAATTAATGAAAAAGATTTTAATTATTGATAAAATAATTTTTTAAGTCAATATTAAAAGCCTATTTGCTTACAACTATTTAATATTTATATAATGATCTAAAAAACCCAAAATTTTAATCATCAATTTACTATGAATTAAAAAATAAATATGTTAGCCAGTTTTAGAAGTCCAAATTCTGAAAAATATTTTATAATAAGAAAAAAAATCAAGAATTGAAAATTTGTGAAAAAAAATCAAAAAATTGAAAGTTTTTCTTTTAAAAATCAAGTTTCAATCTAAATATTTCTCATCATCAATCAAAACTTAACATGTTTACTTGAACTTGAAATTTATTTCCAAAACTGAAATTTGTTTCCAAAATCTATAACTGAAAAACCATAAAGTTTATATCTACCTTGAACAACTAACATTATTTTGATTTTTTAATTTTTGTATTTATGTAGCAATTATGTTTGTAATTTTATTTATGTTCCAATCAATGTTGTAGAAAAAGAATGTTAAAAAAAATTGTAACTATTACTTCTTTTTTTTTAAACATATTGTTATAGACAATTTTATTATTAATTATTAAAAACAAAAAAATTCGGGGCTCAAAGCCTCAAATGCACGACATATTAATCTATTCATAACAATAACCATGAATCTGATAATTCAATTGATATCTCATCTAGCTTTTATTCTTTTCATTTCATTCCCTCAAACTCATTAAATAATAAAAAAAATAAAAATTTATTGATAACAATAGTACTGTCACGCCCCGTTTTCTTACATAAAACTTATCAGAGTTTTCCTTGCGGGCATGCAAGAAGAAATGATAAAAGACATTTACATATACAGAAGAAGGAGGTAGGAGACAATTATCAGAAGAATGAGGTAGGAGACGAGCGGAAGAATGAGATAGGAGACGAGCGGAAGAATGAGATAGAAGAACTACATATAAACCATCGGATTCAACCGATTAAATAAAACATTCGCAGCGGAAATTAAACCATCAGGATCCATCATTCATAGTACCATACTGTTATACTTACAAAACGTGAGTTATAAAATCATTGTTTAATTATTGTGTGACAACAGACTTAAAATAAACATGTTCGGATAGGGCACCATTCCTCTCCCTCTAAGGTTCAACATGCTCGTCATCTCCTATAATGTGAATTACAGAATAGGGGGTGAGTGCGTGGAATACACTCGTGGGGATAAATTCGCATCTTATAACATTCGACAGATATATAAAATAGAAATTTGTAACATGCGGCACGTTGTCACAGTACGTAAAATGCATATCACATATCTCATAACTCATCCTTTAGGTGTGGGAATTTCCCGTTTTACCCCATAAAAAGGTCTTAAATACCGTTGGTGCATTTACAGGACCACCAAACCTTCTAGGTAGTAGAGGAGGTAAGAGACAGTTTTTTTTACGGACCATAAGTCCCTCCGAACATGCAATATGGACCGTAGTCCTTTCACAATATATCATGAACATATAATCATAGCATATAATCACTGCATTTAGTATTCCTCAATCATGCTTCAAAATAGGGAAAACCGTAAACAAGTAAAGATTTAGAAATTACCCCCACCTTGTTCGATGGTTACCACGTGAGTAGTGAGTATCAAATATCAAAAAGCACGATCCAATTGATAGCCTACATAAATTTACAATGTTTCTTAGATCCTCAATATGTTAAATACGTATAATTAAAGGTGTAGACGGTGTCGGAAAAGGTATGATCGATAAAAACGAGACGGAACGGTAGATCTAAAGATTGAGGTTGAAGAAATGAGGGTGAAAGTTCAGTCCAATAGGCTGATATGAAAGAGGGTAAGATTTGGGTCGTAACAAAAAAAGAATGAGCTCAATCGGAGTTGAAACGAGCTCGAACGGAGCGTTTTAAGATTGAGGGGTATCTTGGTAAATTTAGTCAAAGGGTTGACTTTAACCGGGATCCACGACTCCCGGTCGATGACATCTCGTAGGCGACGACTCGATGATAACGTACAACAAAAAAAATGGGATTCATATCGAAATCACAGCGCCGCGCGCGTACCAGTCACACGGCATCGCGCGCGCTCGTTTTACGGTGTCCCGGCGTCGCACAGCGCGCGCCCAGCGCATGCCCGTGCCCTCCCGGAATGACCATGCGCTATCATCCAGTAGCTCCACCCGCGCACACGACCGCGTTGGCCGTACACGACCACGCGCGCCCAACGCCCTTCCGGCGCGCGCCAGCGCCCAGCAACTCCCAACAGCCTCCAGCTGCGGCGGCACCGCCCGGCGCCGCCTCCACCTAGTCCGGCGGCGACCTAGCTCCGACCACTACCATCTCCGACCACCCCCACCGGATTCCGACATGAATAGTGTCCTTCCCCAAACCCTTAAACACACACACACACATGCTTATATAAACACACACTTGTTCACAGCCTTGGCCGACGACCTCCCGCCACCGGCCAAACACCACCTGATCTCGCCGGTGCCGCACCAGCACCGGCCAACAGTAACCACGGCAGCGCTGCACGGTGCCGCCTCCACACCATGCATACATACACACGATTCACACTGTAGCGCCCCGGATCAAAACGAGCATAAATGATTAATTAAATATTTTAACACATGACTTAATGAGTAAGTGCGTTTATTTGGACTGTTTAATTTATTACGTGCGTTTCAGACACGTGTTTAATGCACGCTTTAGATGAGAGTTTCGGATCGATATTTTTCGTGGATATGGTATATAGAATATTTATATACCATTAGATGCGTATCGAGAAAACGGGAAGATAGAAACGAACTAGAGGTCAATCGGAGACCCGTAGCTCGAACGACGAAAGAAAGGGCAAAATCTGAAGTTTCGATCGGAAAATCGGAAGATATTATCGATGAATAGTAACTCGGAAAAGTCAACTCGTGAATAGTGCCAAGATATTTTGGATGAATAGTGTTTTTCCAAAATCTATAAATAGGGGCTCCTCCGATTCATTTTTCACCGTTTTTCCGAACGAGCCGAAAACTCGTAAGTCTCTCTCTCCTCCCTTCTCTCTTCGTTTCCTGCCGGCGCGGCGGCGCCGCCGTCGGTCGATCGCCGGAAAATTTCAATGTTGTCGGAATTGGACGATTTGCGCATACAACGTTCGTCTCGACGAGACGAATCTAGAATAGGTCTCGGATTTCAAATCCGATTTCTCGTTCGCCGGAAAATGGTGAAAAACAGCCTTGAAACCCTAAACCCCAACCCTTGATCACCCTTTCTCTCTCCTCTGTTCTTTCTCTCTCCACCGTGCCGGAGAAGCTGCCGGGGGTCGCTGGAGGTCGTGGCCAGATGCTGGAGTGCCGACTCCGCCGTGGGTGGCGGCGCCGGAGAAGGACAGTGGCTATATATATATGTATGCATGCATGTGTGTGTGATATATGGTGTATGAGTGTGTGTGTTCTTGCATGTTGTTGGAGGCGGCGCCGGGGGGCGCCGCCGTGAGGGAAAGAACGGCCGGCGACAGGAGGTCGCCGGTGAGGTGGAGGAGGAGGCAGCCGGCGGCTGGTGGCCGCCGGCCAAATATGGCAGTAGGGTAATATATATGTATATGTTGTACGCGTGTGTGTATGGGAGCTCCTGTGTGTGTGGTGCACGGCGGCTGGTGGTGGCCGACGACTGGGGGTCGCCGGCCAAGGTCACGGTGATGGGTGGTAGTCGCCGGCGGCAGGTGGCCGCCGGCCGGAACTGGAAATCAGTGTGTGTTTGCAAACGGGTGTGTGTGTGTGTATATATTGATTCTTGCATGTGTTGTGGCCGGAGTTAGGGGGTTGCCGGCGACAAGGAGGTCGCCGGCCGGTGTTTGGGGGTCGGGGGGATGGTCGCCGGCGACTGGGGTCGTCGGCCGGAGGAGTTTTGGTGAAGGTGGATTTTTGGAAAATCAGTGTATCGAAAGGTTTTGTGGCGTAATTTCCGGGCACTATTCATGATGGAATCCGGTGATGGACGGCCTGAGGTGGTAGCCGGAGGTGCAAGGTATCCGGCGAGGTAGGTGGTGGCGGCAGGAGGCGGCGCCGCCGCGCCGGGAAACGCTGGGAAGGTAGCGCGTCGAGCAGGCCCAAAGCCGGGGACCTGGGAGGGTGCTGGCCGAGAAAACTCGACCAGCTTGCCGAGCCGGGACGCCGCTGCCGAGAAATCTCGGCCACCTGCCAAGACGCGCGCCCGCCTGCTGAGAAAACTCAGCCCTTGCCGAGACGGACATGCCTGCTGTTGATAAAACTCGGCAGCTACCGAGCCATGCGCCGGGGCCGTCGGGTTTTCTATCTGGCGCCGGGTTCGTGCGTGCCGACGCGCACGCAACGTCGTGTTTTCGATCCGAACCCCGTTTTTTTCACCGATCGTCTTTTTCGAGTCGTCGCCAACGAGACATCGTTGACCCGGGTCCGTGGGCCCGGTCAAAGTCAACCCTTTGACCAAAATTACCATTTTATCCCTAAACTTAAAATGCTCCGTTTGAGCTTGTTTGAACTCCGATTGAGCTCATTCTTTTTCCGTTGTGACCCAAATTTCATTCTCTATCATCTCAGCCATATGGATTGGATATCCACTCTCGTTGCTTCAACTCCGATCTTTAGAGCTCTCGATCCATCGCGCCTTTAACGACCGTTTCTCCGCTGGAGTCTTTTAATGCTTTAATTATATTTATTAAGGGTTTAAGAATACTGTAACATATGTAGGCTATCAGTTGGATCGAACTCTGAGACACGAGATCTGAGACACGAGATTCGAGACACGAGATCTAAGACACGAAGTTTGCGACACGGGATCTAAGACACGAGATCTTCAGTACTTGCAATTCACGTGGTAACCACCGAACAAGGTGGGGGTACATTCTAAACCTTAAGCTTTAAGTTTCCGTTAATAAATGCATGAATGATGATAAACGAACGCGTGATATGTGAACCCGTACTTAATGAAATGAACCTCAATTGTGATGCTACATGAATCTATATGTTTATTGTTTTCCTTATTTGATGTATGAACTCTACGTGCGGTGTTTATATACCGTGTTTATCTTACGATGGTGCGATAGAGTTGGACAGAGTGTCCAGTGGGCTGTGTGTCCTTGGGCTGCGGGTCCAATAGTGGGTCGACAGAGTATCCAGTGGGCTGCATGTCCTTGGGCTGCGTGTCTAGTAGTGAGTTGACAGAGTGTCCAGTGGGCTGTGTGTCCTTGGGCTGTGGGTCTAGTAGTGAGTTGACAGAGTATCCAGTGGGCTGTGTGTCCTTGGGCTGCGGGTTTAGTAGTGAGTCGGTGGAGTGTCCCTTGGGCTTAGTGTCCATTGGGCTGCGAGTCCTTTTGTGAGTCATGGGTTGTGTGTCCGTTTATGAATCAAGTTATGTGTTTTGTATAATACGTGATGTGTTTAATTGTTGTTTTGTTATATATGTTTAATACGTGATCGGCTTGACAATGTTAAAACTTTGGAAAGTATCCCCACGAGTGTATTCAACGCACTCACCCCTATTCTGTACTCACACTACAGGAGATGAAAAAAACCTTGATGCGTAGAGAGAGGGGTGTCCTATCAGCTGTGACCTTTGTCCGAATTTGACTTTTAAAGTTATGTTGTTTGTTTGTAAAAGAAAACTGTATTTCTTCCTCTTTGTAAAAGATCCTGATGTTTTTCCGCAACGTATGGTTTCCAACTTCCTTTTATCAGTTGTATCCGATGTTTCAAGAGTTCTCTTCTTATCCTCTCCCTTTTCTTTCTATTTTATATCATGCTCGTCTTTTCCTTCTTTCTCTCTTCACGCCCGCTGAGAAAAACTCTGATATTTTTAACGAAAGATTTTGGGGCGTGACACACACACACACCTTGAAACACACACACACACACACTGTTGCAGCCCCAGCGCCGCCACCCACAGCGGCGCCACCCCTCCATTGTCACCCCCACACACCTAGGAGGCCATTCCGGCGTCAGAAAACAGAAGAGAAAATAGAAGAGAGAGGGAGAGAAAACAGAAGAGAGAGAAAAGGTGACAAGTTTAGGGTTTAGGGTTTGGCGGCGGTATTTTGCCGTTTTCCGGTGAACAAGACATCGAAATTGAAATCCGAGACCTATCCTAAACTCAACTTGACGAGACCTACAATCTGTGCGAAAATCGGCCGAAACCGACAAAATTGAATTTTCCGGCCATCGACGGTGGTGACGTGCCGGAGATAGAAAACAAAGGAGAGAGAAAAAAGAGGAGGAGAGAGAGACTTACGTGTTTTCGTCGCTTTAGGCTCATTCGGAAAAATGGTGATTTTTGATTTCAAAACACCCCTATATATAGAATTCTAGAAAACACTATTCATCGAAAAAATCTCGGTTACTATTCATGGTAAAAATCCTTGGTCACTATTCACGTAAAAATATTCTTGGGTTACTATTCACCGTAAATATCTTTCATTTTTCCGAATCTTCGTATTTTACCTTTTTCTTCGCCATTTGAGCTACGGGTCTCCGATTGACCTCTAATTCGTTTCTATCTTTTCATTTTTCCATTACGCATCTAATGGTAACATAACAATCTATGTTCCACGACTAACTTTTATTTTCATCTAAAACATGCATTAATCACGTATCTGAAATGCATATAATTAAATTAAACAGGCAAGATTAACGCACATAATAATTCAATTAAAGGTTTAATATTTAATTAATCAATTATGCTTCGTTTTTGGTCCGGGGCACTACATCCCTTACCCCTTAAAAGAATTTCGTCCTCGAAATTAAACGTGTACCTAGGAATGATAAGTTAGGATACTTCTTCAGGATTTCGTCTTCTAATTCTCACATCGCTTCTTCCTTTCCATGACGGCTCTATTGAACTTTCAATATAGCCACTCTCGATTTCTTAGTTGACGGTTCTATCTATCCAAGATGGCTACTGGGACTTCTTCATAAGTCAGATCTTTCTCAAATTCTATGCCTTCTTGTTCGATTATGTGGTTCGGATCGAATATGTACTTTCATAGCATAGATACATGAAAAACGTTGTGTACTCCGACGAAGTCCGACGGTAGAGCTAGACGGTACGCGATCTCCCCAACTCGATCCAAGATCTCGAATGGTCCTATGTACCTCGGCCTCAGCTTCCCTCTCTTCCCGAAACGATGAACCCCTTTAGTGGATGACACTTTTAGGAAAACCTTATCTCCCACTTCGAATCTCAGCTCCCTCTATCTTTTGTCTGCATATGCCTTTTGTCGATCTTGGGCCACTCGTATTCTTTCTCGAATTTTCTTTATCACTTCGACTGTTTGATCCACCAATTCGGGTCCCAACATTTTCTTTTCTCCTACTTCATCCCATCAGATAGGAGAATGACATTTCCTTCCGTAGAGAGCTTCATAGGGCGCCATACCAATTGTCGATTGGTAGTTGTTGTTGTCACGCCCCGTTTTCTTACATAAAATTCATCAGAGTTTTTCTTGCAGGCGTGCAAGAAAAAATGGTAAAAGACATTTACATATACAGAAGAAGAAGATAGGAGACAGTTATCAGAAGAATGAGGTAGGAGACAATCAGAATCATTTACATATCAACAATCGGATTCAACTGATTAACAAAAACATTCACAGCGGAAATAAAACATTAGGATCTATCATCCTTAACATAAACAAGATTATATTTACAAAATGTGAATTATAAAAATCATTGTTTAATTGTTGTGAGACAACGAACTTAAAATAAACATGTCCGGATAGGGTACCATTCCTCTCTCTCTAAGGTTCAACATGCTCGTCATCTTCTGTAACGTGAATTACAGAATAGGGGGTGAGTGCGTGGAATACACTAGTGGGGATAAACTCCGCATCTTATAACAATTGACAAATATATAAAACAGAAATTCGTAACATTCGGCACGTTGTCACAGCACGTAGAATGCATAGCACATATCTCGTAACTCATCCTTTGGGTGTGGGAATTACCCGTCTTACTCCATAAAACGGTCTTAAATACCGCTGGTGCATTTACAGGACCACCAAACCTTCCAGGTAGTAGAGGGGGTAAGAGACAGTTTTTTTACGGACCATAAGTCCCTTCGAACATGCAATGTGGACCGTAATCCTTTCACAGTATATCATGAACATATAATCATGCATTTAGTATTCCTCAATCATGTATTAAAATAGGAAAAACTATAAACAAATAAAGATTCAAAAATTACCCCCACCATGTTCAATGGTTACCACGTGAGTAGCGTGTATCAAATGTCAAGTATCACAAAGTACGATCCAACTGTTAGCCTACACAAGTTACGGTGTTTCTTAGATCCTTAATAAGTTTAATTAAAGATATAAATGATTTCGGAGAAGATACGATCGATAAAGACGAGACAGATCGAAAGATCTAAAGATTGAGATTGAAGAAACGAGAGTCAAAGTTCAGTTTATAAGGCTGATAAGAAAAAGGGCGAGATTTGGGTAATAACAAAAAAAGAATAAGCTCAATCAGAGTTAAAACGAGCTCGAATGGAGCGTTTTAAGATTGAGGGGTATTTTGGTAATTTTGGTCAAAGAGTTGACTTTAACCAGGACCCACGACTCCCAGTCGACGATATCTCATCGGCAACAACTCGATGATAACGTACGATGGAAAAATTTGATTTCGTTTGAAAACACGGCGTCGCGCGTGTTCCCGTCACACGGCGTTGCGCGCGTGCATACGAGCGCACCCAGCGTCGGGCACTTTTCTCGGTAGCCTCGGTAGGCTCGGTAGCATGCGTGCACCAGCACCCGACACTCCTCGACAGGTCTCGACAGCTCTGCACGTCAGCACTTGACGTCCCTCGGCAGCACCCGGCGTCCTCGGCAGGTGCGCGCTAGCACTCGACGTCGCTCGACCAGGCTCGGCAGCCTCAGCAGGCTTGCGCCCAGCGCCACCCGGTGTGGCACCCAACGCGCCTGGAACTTGCAGCAGCCACCTGCTGCGGCGGCGCCGTCCCCACTTGGTCCGCCGGCGAGCCAGCTCCGACCACCACCATCTCCGGCCACCCCTCCCCGGCTCTGGCGTGAATAGTACTCCCTCCCCCAAACCCTTAAACACACACATGCGCATGCATATAAACATACACCATTCTTCTCAGCCTTGGCCGGCGACCACCCGCTGCCGGCCACCACCATTAGACCTCATCGGCGTATCACCAGCGTCGGCCAACAGTACCCACGGCGGCGCTGCACAGATCCACCTCCAACAGTAAGCAAAACACACACACACGATCACACACACACACAACAAATCACACACACACACATACACTGCTGTACCGGTGCCGCCACCCACGATGGTGCCGCCCCTCCATCAACACACCTACACACCCAGGAGGTTCTCCGGCGGCTGTTCCGACGAGAAGAGGGAGAGAAACAGAAGAGAGAGAAAAGGTGACAAGTTTAGGGTTTAGGGTTTGGAGACAGTTTTTCACCATTTTTTCGGTGAACGAGACATCGGAATTGAAATCCGAGACCTATCCTAGACTCGTCTCAATGAGGCCTACGTTCTATGTGAAAATCGGCTGAAACTGATAAAGTTGAATTTTCCGGCCACTGGCGGCGGCGCGCCGGAGACAGAAAATAAAGAAGAGGAGGAGAGAGAGACTTACGTGTTTTCGTCGTTCTAGTCTCGTTCGGAAAAACTGTGATTTTTGAATCGAAAACGCCCATATTTATAGATTTTCCAAAAATCACTATTCATCCAAAAAATCTAAATTACTGTTAACGGTAAAAATCTTAGGTCACTATTCACCGTAAATATCTTTCATTTTTCCGAATCTTCGAATTTTGCCCTTTTCTTCGCCATTTGAGCTACGGGTCTCTGATTGACCTCTAGTTCGTTTCTATCTTCTCATTTTTCCATTACGCATCTAATGGTATAATTATAATCTACGTTCCGTGACTAGAAAAATATTTCCATCTAAAACATGCATTAAACACGTATCTGAAACGCACGTAATTAATTTAAATAGTTAAGATTAAAGCACATAATAATTCAATTAAGGGTTTAATATTTAATTAATCAATTTTACTTCATTTTTGGTCTGAGGCGCTACAGTTGTTGTAGGCAAACTCCACCAAGCACAAGTGGTCCTCCCAACTCTCGGGAAAATCCAAAACACATGCCCTCAACATATCTTCCAGGATTTGTATTGTCCTCTCTGACTGTCCGTCTATTTGTGGGTGAAAAGCCGTACTGAAGGCCAGCTTGGTCCCTAATTTCTTTTGTAGACTTTGCCAGAATCTGAAGGTGAACTGAGGATCTCTATCCGACACGATAGAAACCGGTACACCATGCAGTCGGACAATCTCCTCGAGATATATTTGTGTCAACTTATCCAGTCCGAAAGTCATCTTGATTGGTAAGAAATGAGTAGACTTCGTTAATCTTTCAACGATCACCCATACGACGTGGTTTCCTCATTTGGTTCTCGACAAACCGACCACGAAATCTATGACAATGTGTTCCCACTTCCATTCTGGTATTTCCAAAGGAGTTAGCATTCCAACTGGTCGTTGATGTTCTGTTTTCACTTGTTGACAAATGAGACATTTCTTGACGAACAGCCCTATGCTTTTCTTCATATTCCTCCACCAAAATTTTTCCTTCAAATCTCAGTATATCTTTATACCTCCAGGGTGTGTAGACATCAGTGTGCAATGTGCCTCTTCGAGGATTTCTTCTCTCAATTTCTCATCCTTGGGCACGTACATTCTTCCTCTGAAGATAAGAGCTACATCTGTTGCCAAAGAGAAACCTTCGGCTCTTCCATTATCCATATGAGCTTTCATCTTCGTTAGGAAGTTGTCCCTCTTCTGAGCCTCAACAATTCGGTCGTGAAGTGTGGGTTTCACGAATAACGCTGCCATCCTAGCTTCGATGTTGTTCGGAGACGTGACTATCTCCAGATTCAACTTTAACATCTCCTCGATCAGTTGGTGCTGACTGGTGATCATAGACATCACCATCCCCTTTCCTTTTCTGCTAAGGGCATCGACCACCAAGTTTGTTTTTCCAGGATGGTAGTGGATCGTAATATCATAATCCTTCACCAACTCTAGCTATCTTCTTTGTCTCATATTGAGCTCCTTCTATTCAAAGAAGTATTTCAGGCTCTTATGGTCGGTGTAGATCTCACACTTCACGCCATAAAGATAGTGTCTCCATATCTTAAGAGTGTGTACCACGACTGCTAGCTCCAGGTCGTGCGTTAGGTAGTTTTGTTCGTGAATCTTCAATTGGCGTGATGCATACGCTACTACTTTCCCTTGTTGCATCAAAACACACCCTAAACCCTATTTGGATGCGTCGCTGTAGATCACGAACTCCTTCGTTATATCTGGAACTATTAAGACCGGTGCTTCTGTTAGTCTCTTCTTTAGTTCCTGGAAACTACGCTCACATTGCTCACTCCATTGAAACTTCACGTCCTTCCTTGTCAAGCGAGTCATAGGAGTGGCAATCTTCAAAAATCCTTCTATAAATCTTCAGTAGTATCCAGCCAAGCCTATGAAACTCCGGACTTCTTTAACGTTCGTTGGAGTTTCCCACTTACTGACAGCTTCCACCTTTTCAGGATCTACTTCGATCCCTTGTGAAGAGACAATATATCCCAAAAAACCCACTTTGTCCATCCAGAATTCGTACTTCTTGAATTTTTCATAAAGCTTCTCATTTCTGAAAACCTCTAGTGCGATTTTGAGATGCTGTTCATGGTGCGTTATATAGCACGAATAGATGAGGATATTGTCAATGAACACGATGACGAAAAGATCAAGATATGGATGGAAGATGCGGTTCATCAAATCCATAAAGACAGTTCGAGCAATGCTAAGTCCAAATGGCATTACTACAAACTCGTAGTGGCCATATCTCGTCCTGAATGCTGTCTTTGATATATCTACATCTTTGACTTTCATCTGGTGATATCCAGACCTTAAGTTAATCTTCGAGAACACACTGGCACCTCTTAATTGATCAAAGAGATCTTCGATTCGAGAAAGTTTCTTTATTGTCCGCTTGTTCAGCTCTCGATAATCAATACACATCTGAAAGCTTCCATTCATCTTCTTCAAAAAGAGCACTGAGCTCCCCAAGGCGACACGCTTGGTCTAATGAAACCTTTGTCCAAAAGTTCTTGTAATTGGACCTTCAGTTCTTGTAATTCCTTTGGTGCCATCCGATAAGGAACTTTTAACACCGATGTTGATCCTAGGACAAGATCAATCTTGAAGATCACCTGTTGATCCGGTGGAGGACCAGGTAAATCCTCTGGAAAGACGTCCAAGTATTCTTTTATCACCGATACATTCTCGATAGAAGCCGACCCTTGCTCGAGATTCACCATGTTGACTAACTAAGCTTCGCAATTTCTTTTGCTAAGCATCTGGGTTGTCTTCATGACCGAGATAATCCTTGAGTCAACTTTAACTCATGTTCCATGGAATGTGAACTTCGGTTCTCCCGATGCTTGAAAGACAATCTCTCTCGCACAACACTTGATTACTGCGTGATTGGACTCTAGCCAGTCCATCCCTAGGATTATATCAAAATCCTTCATCTTCAAAGCATGAAGATCAGCTAGAAGAATCTTATCTTCAAAAGCGATCTTTAAGTGACGGTACATGTGTTTTGTCTTTACCGTCTTCTCTGAAGGAATACTAACCTCTAGGGTTTTAGCGACTATCCTACCGTCTTCATGTTTCAGAAAGTTACAGAAGTTGACAGATATAAAGGAGTGTGTCAATCCAGTATCAAATAGGATGAGAGCAGGTATATCACATACTAATAACATACCTGTCATCGTTTCTGATCCCTCAGCAGTTTCCGGTCGAGTAAGAGCGAAGGCCCGCTCTCTACCTGCTACTGGCCTCGAGTTTGGAGCTGTAGCTGGTGAGTTCCTCGTCCTCCAGCAGTTGGCCGCTATATGCCCCGGTGTTCCACATGTTTAGCAGTTCAATGTTCCTTGTTGACATGGTCCCACATGTATCTTTCCGCATCTAGCATGCGGGTTTCCAGACCTAGGAGTGGGAAGAAGGGGAGCATTACTTGCCCTTGGAAATTTGTTCTGGGTAAAACCCTAGCTCGGGCCAATCCATTTCCTTTTTACAGGAGTCGGAAAAGCTTTCTTGGGAGGTATAGCATCCAAACTCAAACGAGAGGCGATCTCCTGAGCTCTCTCGATAACACTTGCATATGTCATTGTCTCCTACCCAACCAAAATGGATTCAATCTCTGGATGAAGGCCCTTTTCAAATCGTCGAGCCTTCTTGATGTCGGTATCCACCAAGTGTGTGGCGTACCTGCTCAGATGATTGAACCGCTGCTTGTACTCTCCCACCATCGAGCTTCCCTGATGGAGATGTAGAAACTTCGTTTCTTTTTTATCAGGGTAGGATTGAGGAATGAAGTGATGAGAAACCACTTCCTTAAAATCCTCCCAGGTCATTTCCTCTCTTTGAGCTGGCAGTAGAGTTATCTCATACAAGTCCCACCAATGACTCACTTCGTCGGTAAGCTAGAAGATCGCACTGGAGACCTTCTATTCCTTGGTGCACATTAAGTGTCCAAATAATCGGTCGACTAACCTTAGCCACTCCTCCGCATCTGCTGGTTCTCCTTTCCTATCGAACATCGGTGGGTTAAATCGTCGAAACTGTTCGTATATTAGGTTAGGATCAAATCTTGCTGGCTGTGGGGTGGCTTGAGTTACCTCGAAGTGTTGTGCTAACCCCCTTAATACAGTTACTAAATATCCCACATTCGTATTTTTCTCACGCTCCGGCTGATTAGTCGGTTGTGCCTTCACGATCTTCCTCTTGACATAGTTCTGTTACAATATATATATATATATGTCGTTAAGATTCCACAATAATACTATAGATAAAGATATAAACGTGTTATACGTGAAGAGATATAAACGTATATTCCATAAGTTAGACGGGGAATTATACGTGCATAAAATACATAGAAGTAAAATAGGGTAGCCCTTACATCATAACAAAAAGGATTATGTACACTAACTATGAAATAAAAGCTATCACATACATATAGAAAGTATATTGTTTGTAGCATATATACACATATCATAAAAAAGTCATCTCCGAACATCTACACGACTGCAGCGGGAGGCGGCGGAGGCCCCGGTAGTCCTGGTGCCCCATCCCTCGGGTCGCCTACTTCCAGGTCAACCTCCTTAGGGTCTTCCTCGGGATCATCATCCTCCGGCTCAGAACTGCTACTGGATGGATCATAGGGTCCTGGCTTAGGGGCAGTCGGAAGGCCATGTCGGCCACACAGATCCAGCATCTATCTAGCCACGTTCCCGAAGTGGGCAATGGGTACGTGATCTACCAATGAGAATATGAGCTCATCCCGATAAACTAGACGTGCCCTAACCTCCCACTCACGTGGCAGAGTATGGATCATGTGTAAACAAGCCTGGACACCACTAATCCTACCTCCAGTACCCCCTATCTCCATCCAGCAGTGCAACAACCTAGCAACATGCTCACCGACCGACACGTCTTCTATCACTCTACTCTTATAGAAACATCATCTGAGTCTCTCATCACGCGTCTCTAGCGTCGGCACTTGCATCCTAGTGGTAAAACTAATCCTATTCATCCGTCAAGTATAAATTACACGAGTTTTTATCATCAAACTATATCCGTAACACCCCCTTCAAACCTTAATGGTTTATATCATTCTAGCAAGGTAACACATAACAGATAAACACTCTTTTTCTCAAGTCTTATGATCAGGGAGAGACTCCTATAGAGAAAGGATGGTGCTTACCCATTTCTTTTCGAAAACATCTTCACGTTTTAAAACACATTTTTGTCGTTTTCTCTTTATAAAACAAGTTTGAGCAAGTTCAAAATGATAGAACATTGCTCTGATACCAAACTGTCACACCTCATTTTTTTACATAAAAATTATCAGAGTTTTTCTTGCGGGCGTGCAAGAAGAAATGATAAAAGACATTTACATATACAGAAGAAGGAGGTAGGAGACAATTATCAAAAAAATGAGGTAGGAGACAGTTATCAGAAAAATGAGGTAGGAGACGAGCAGAAGAACTACATATAAACCATCGGATTCAACCAATTAAATAAAACATTCGCAGCGGAAATTAAACCATCAGGATCCATCATTCATAGTACCATACTATTATACTTACAAAACGTGAGTTATAAAATCATTGTTTAATTGTTATGTGACAACAGACTTAAAATAAACATGTCTGGATAGGGCACCATTCCTCTCCCTCTAAGGTTCAACATGCTCGTCATCTCCTGTAACGTGAATTACAGAATAGGGGGTGAGTGTGTGGAATACACTCATGGGGATAAATCCACATCTTATAACATTCAACAGATATATAAAACAGAAATTCGTAACATGTGGCACGTTGTCACAACACGTAAAATGCATAGCATGTATCTCGTAACTCATCCTTTAGGTGCGGGAATTTCCCGTCTTACCCCATAAAATGGTATTAAATATCGCTGGTGCATTTACAGAAACCTTCTAGGTAGTAGAGGAGGTAAGAGACAGTTTTTTTACGGACCATAAGTCCCTCCGAACATGCAATGTGGACCGTAGTCCTTTCACAGTATATCATGAACATAAAATCATAGCATATAATCACTGCATTTATTATTCCTCAATAATGCTTCAAAATAGGGAAAACTGTAAACAAGTAAAGATTTAGAAATTACCCCCACCTTGTTCGGTGGTTACCACGTGAGTAGCGAATATCAAATATCAAGTATCACAAAGCACGATTCAACTAATAGCCTACATAAATTTACAATGTTTCTTAGATCCTTAATATGTTAAATACGTATAATTAAAGGTGTAGACGGTGTCGGAGAAGGTACGATCGATAAAAATAAGACGGAATGGTAGATCTAAAGATTGAGGTTAAAGAAACGAGGGTGAAAATTCAGTCTAATAGGCTGATATGAAAGAGGGTAAGATTTGGGTCGCAACAAAAAAAGAATGAGCTCACTCGGAGTTGAAACAAGCTCGAACGAAGCGTTTTAAGATTGAAGGGTATCTTGGTAAATTTGGTCAAAGGGTTGACTTTGACCGGGACCCACGACTCCCGGTTGACGACATCTCATAGGCGACAACTTGATGATAACGTACAATGGAAAAAAATGGGATTCGTATCGAAACCACGGTGCCGCGCGCGCACCCATCACACGACGTCGCGCGTGCATTTCCCGTCTCCCGGCGTCACACAGCGCGCGCCCAACACCCATTGCTCGCTCCCGGCGCGCGCGCCCAACGTACGCCCATGCGCTCTCGGTACGACCGTGCGCCATCGTCCATTAGCTCCACCCGGTGCGCACACGACCGCGCACACCGTGCACGACCATGCGCGCCCGGCATCTCCCGGCGTTGCACGCCCAACGCACCCAGCTCCCTCCCGGCACGCGCTAGTGCCTAGCAACTCCCAGTAGCCTCTAGCTGCGGCGGCGCCGCCCGGCACCGCTCCCACCTAGTCCGCCTGTGACCCAACTCCGACCATCACCATCTCCGGCCACCCCCACCGGATTCCAGTATGAATAGTGCCCTTCCCCAAACCCTTAAACACACACACGCACATGCTTATATAAACACACATCTGTTCACAGCCTTGGCCGGCGGCCACCTACCATGGCGGCACTGTACAGCGCCGCATCCACAACATGCATACACACACACGATTCACACACACACCTCGAAACATACACACACACTGTTGCAGCTCCGGTGCCGCCACCCACGGCGGCGTCACCCCTCCATCGTCACCCCACACACCCAGGAGGCCACTTCGGCGTCAGCTCCGACGAGAGAGGGAGAGAAAATAGAAGAAAGAGAAAAGGTGACAAGTTTAGGGTTTAGGGTTTGGCGGCAGTATTTTATCATTTTCCAGCGAACGAGACATCGGAATTGAAATCTGAGACCTATCCTAAACTCGTCTCGATAAGATCTACGTTCTGTGCGATAATCGGCCGAAACCGACAAAATTGAATTTTCTAGCAACCGGCGGCGGCGCGACTTACGTGTTTTCATCACTTTAGCCTTGTTTGGAAAAACGATGATTTTTTATTCGAAAACACACCTATATATAGAATTCCAGAAAACACTATTCATCGAAAAAATCTTGGTTACTATTCATGATAAAAATCTTGGGTTACTATTCACTTAAAAAAAATCTTGGGTCACTATTCACCGTAAATATCTTTCGTTTTTCCGAATCTTCGTATTTTGCCCTTTTCTTCACCATTTGAGCTACGGGTCTCCGATTGACCTCTAATTCGTTTCTATCTTCTCGTTTTTCCATTATGCATCTAATGGTAACATAACAATCTATGTTCCACGACTAACTTTTATTTCCATCTAAAACATGCATTAATCACGTATCTAAAACACATATAATTAAATTAAATAGTAAAGATTAACGCACATAATAATTCAATTAAGGGTTTAATATTTAATTAATCAATTATGCTTCATTTTTGGTCCGGGATGCTACAATTACAAATGAATCTGATAATTCAACTGCTATCTCATCTATCTTTTATTCTTTTCATTTCATTCACTCGAACTCATATAAAAATAAAAATAAAAAAATTCTATTGACAACAGTATTACAAATTAGGGGTGAACATGGATCTTGGAGATAACCGAATTGTGGAGAAACCCAAACCGAAACAATCTGAATCAATAAAGAACCATTGATTATTTGACTTTATTCGAACTGAACCGCTTCGATTAAGTTGTGTCAAACCCGAATTGTAACGAACCGAAGAACCAATTCAGAACCGAATAGAATTGATTTCAAAGAAGTAACTATATACAAATTTGTATGTATCATTGAATTCATCTTTTTTATTGTTATATTAGATTAGTTACAAATTTGATTGAAGTTTATTATTATTATTATTATCATTATTATTATTATTATTATTATTATAAGTTTAAGACTTCATAGAATAAAATAACAATTAAATAATAAAATAAAATAATTTTAATGAATAATTTTGGGAGCACTTAAATTCTATTAACTACAATAGGTATTAATCAAATAATTGGTTTATAACTTATATAAAGTAATGCATAAGATATTTTGAAATATGAACTTTCTGATTACTACTTATGAGGTGTAGAATGAGAAGATTTCGAAGATTAAAATTTAAAGAAAAATTTGAATGTAATATTTGTTTTTGAGAAGAGACCTACTTCAGTAATTTATCAAATCTAATTTATTAGATTATGACTTGTTTTAATATATCAATTAAATAATGTTGTCCGACATATTTGTTTATTTATATTTTGCATTTTGTTTCAATGAATATTTATTTTAAATTATAAAAATCTAAATTTGTAAAACCCGAATTGATCCGCTCCAATTCTTTCCAAATCCCCGAAGGAACCGAACCAAAGTGACGGAGCAATTCCAGATATTTTTTTTCAAATTCTCCGAAAATCTCCAAACTTTGGAGCAATTCCATTATCCCCATATTGCTCCGGACCGTGCTCATCCCTATTACAAATGACGTCCTCGCCCAAAATACTACCTCCAGCTCCCAGTCTCTTCTTCAACAACCAAACCCTA
Organism: Scutellaria minor; assembly: GCA_954870855.1. Lineage (NCBI taxonomy): Eukaryota > Viridiplantae > Streptophyta > Magnoliopsida > Lamiales > Lamiaceae > Scutellaria > Scutellaria minor. The sequence goes on along the minus strand of OX940732.1, from coordinate 5,465,972 downwards.
GTTAGAGCATTTACAACAATAACCAAATTTTGAGTTATAGTTACATTATCTCTCCTCCATCTACCCCTCCACCTCAACATTCTATTAACTATAACTCACACTCCTTAACTCCTCCAACCATATCATTGGTTAAATACTATTTGGAAATCTACAATCAAATCACATTTTTGTCCAAATATTATTACATTTAATTTGATATTTTTAGAATTTTGGAAATATTATTGTTATATTTAATTTGATAATTGTTATCATCTAAAATAATTTTATATTTATAATAATGTGAATAAAATAAATATCAATTTTTTAAAATTTAGATTTTTTCAATATATTGTAAAAAAATTGATAAAATAAAATTATTTAATTAATTATATATTCAAAATTGAGCTAATAAGAAAAAAAAATTATTCATGGTTGTTTATCTCACAAAATTGGAAAAAATAAAAGAGGAATGGACAATATGGAATATACAATAAAAGAAATACAAAGCACTAAATAAAAATTAGGAAAAAGGAAAAAAAAAAGGCAAAGAGAGGCACGCACATGGGGCAGAAAAGAAAAATTTGTTTTTTTTTAAATTTTTCTGGGTTCACCATAGTGAACCAACCGTACAATTGAGTTATGAATCAGATTTGACAAAAAAGACTACAATGCACATGATATAAATGGAGAGAAGAGAGTGTATCTTATTCATACTCAAAGATTAGCTTAAATAGCCTTACAGGAAAAACAAACTCAGAGAAAATAGCAACTAATTCCTAAAGATAAGTATTCTAGTAAAGAAGAAGTCAAAGCACATCTCTAACAACTAAACTTATTAATCATGTGACAAACTAATAGCTTGATATCTAACACCCTCCCTTAAATTGAATGCCATTCAATCAATATATCATAGAACTTGAGCAAATTCCAAGCAACCCACGCAACTTTGCAAAGACTTCAACTTTTAATGGTTTAGTTAGAATGTCTGCAATCTGATCTTGACTTTGACAGTGAACCAACTCAACAACTCCTTCCTTTGCGAGGTCTCGAAGAAAATGAAATCTGATATCTATGTGTTTACTCCTTCCATGCAGAGCTGGATTTTTGGAGAGTTTGATTATAGAACTATTATCACAATATATCAGAGTAGGGTCCTTTTGAATACAACATATGTGTTCGAGTATTCTCCTCAACCATACAGCTTGACAAGCACAAGAAGCTGCTGCGATAAATTCGGCTTCTGTTGTAGACATAGTAACAATTGGTTGTTTCTTCGATGTCCATGAAACAGCTCCAGAACTTAATAAAAAAACATGACCTGATGTACTATTTCTATCTTCTAGGTCTTCAGTATAATTGCTATCACTAAATCCCATCAACCTCTCACTTTCACCACTTTTGTAAAATAAGCCATAATCAGCAGTGTCTTTTATGTAGCGAAGCACTCTTTTAGCAGCCTGATGATGAAACTCTGTTGGACTTTCCATAAACCTGCTAATCAAGCTAACTACGTACATTATATCAGGTCGAGTTGCTAATAGATACATAAGGCTTCCAATGATCTGCTTGTAATAAGTGTTGTCAATTTTCACTCCATCAAAGTCTTTAGTAAGCTTGGCACCTGGTATAATTGGACTTTGAACTGGATTACAATCAGCCATTTGAAATCTATCCAAAATTTCATAAGCATACTTCTTTTGACAAATGAAAATACCAACAGACGATTGAATAACCTCAATTCCAAGAAAGTAATGCATTTTTCCTAGATCAGACATGTCAAATTTTTCCATCATACACCTTTTAAGCTCAACAATCATGGCTTCATCATTTCCAGTATATATCAAATCATCTACGTACAAACACACAATTAAGAGTTTACCTCATTCTCCATATTTGACGAACAGGCTGTACTCATGAGGGCATTTTTTGAGTCCTATTTTTGAAAAATAAGTATTTATACGACTGTACCATGCTCGAGGTGCTTGTTTTAGTCCATATAGAGCCTTTTTGAGCATATAAACTTTGTGTTCATTTCCCTTTTAACCTGGAGGTTGATCAATGAAGACTTGCTCGTTCAATTCACCGTGCAAGAATGTTGATTTTACATCAAGTTGATAGATAAGCCATGAATTTTGAGTTGTTAATGATATAATCAATCGAATAGTGTCAAGCCTTGCAACTGGTGCAAAAACCTCAGCATAATCAATTTCATACTTCTACGTGTAGCCTTTCGCTACTAATCGAGCTTTATGTTTGGAAGTGTTCGAGTGCTCCTATGCAAGATAAAAAAAATAGAAACCAAATGTTGTGTATAATGTTGTCAACACCAAAGATAACATGCAGCGGAAAAAAAATCAAAGATAAAAATTAACAAGACAAGAAATTTATCCACGAGTATATAATGATACTCGTGGAATGCCTACAAGGCAAAAAGTGTCTTATTAGATTTATCTTTGTAATACACAACAAAAAGGAGGACTTGAAAGAACCTCTTCGAAAAGACACTTGAACACGTCTACTATAAAGAAACCTATAGACGTTTATCAAAAAAAACTATCGACCACCAACCAACCTATCTTGCTATAGAACTATAAAATAATTCTGTAAAGGAAATAGGAAAGCTGAAATAAAAAAGGTCGACAAAAACTACACAAGAAGAAGACTTGAATTGATAGGTATGATCGTGTTCTCTTGTGTACGAAAAAACTCGAAGTGTCTCTACAACCATCTTCAGTTCGTCTCTATTTATAGACATCTTTCTTCATCAAGGTTGAGCACTTCTCCATCATACATAATCTCCACTTCTTGATCCATTATCTTCTTTCATGCTCCATGATCATCCATGATCTTCAAATGTACTCCATGATCTTGTTTCTTCCTTGCTTATCACGTTCTTCATCTCCACATTCCATCTCTCTTGTATGTAGCAGCCCACGATCTCTAATCTTGAGATTGTGAAATAAGAAACACGTTTCTCACAAAAATAAATAAGATATAGACTAAAAATATTCAATCCCACAATATAAGATATGGTTAGGATATGAATAGACTAAGTCAAATCTAAAAAGATCATGTGAGAAAATAGATAAGATATGAAATATAACTAAATCCTAAAATATAGGACTTTAGTTATTAAAAAGATCTTCTCTCTTCTCTAGCAAATCTGCAACACGTGAGATATTTAATCATTGATAAACAAACTCCTACAAATAAGCTAAGTTAAAAAATTGATTTTAATTAATAAGAAAAAGGAAAAATACTAAGTTGACAAAGTCAACATTAACAGTGTTTATCGATCTCTCCTTTCTCGTTTAACTTTGTTTTATAGATCCATTTCACTCCAATTGTTTTCTCTCCTGGTGGGAGGTCTGTCAACACCAAAGTCTCATTTTTCTCGATTGCTTCTATTTCAGCGTCCATAGCTTTCTTCCATTTTGTATTATGGACAACATCACTAAAACTTATAGGATCACTATCTGCAAACAAAGCAAGATGAACAATAGGATCATCATCAAATAATTCATCACCACTTACATAATCAGACATCCAAAATGGTCTTTTTCTTGGCCGACGACCATCTGTGCTAACTGGTTGATCTTCATCTTCTTCAATTAAATGATCTCCATTTTCTCCACTTGGCTGATCTACATTTTCTTCAATCATCTCATCATTTGGTGGGTTTTCTCCAGGAGATTCTGTGTTCTCTCCGTTAGCATCAAACACGGCCGATATTGAATTATCTACTGTGATGTTCCGACACTAACTATTTTCTTCATCGAACATAACATCACGACTGATAATTATCTTTTAAGTAGTTGGGTTGTAAAGCCTGTAAGCTTTGGATTCTTCACTAACGCTAAGAAATGTGCACTTTATAGATTTGTCATCAAGTTTGCTCCTCTTCTGATCAGGTACATGTGCGTAAGCCAGGCATCCAAATATTTTGAAATGATCAACCGATGGCTTGATCCTCGACCATGCTTCCTCTGGTGTTATGTTTCTTACGGGAAGTGTAGGGCTCCTATTTAGAACATGAACACCCCAATTCACAGCTTCTGGCCAAAAGGTCTTAAGAGTGTTGTTTTTCACCAACATGCTTCATACCATGTTCATGATAGTACGATTTTTCCTCTCTGCTACGCCATTTTGTTGTGGTGTGTAAGCTGCAGTGAGTTGTCTACGAATACCATTCATTGCACAAAAGTTAGTAAATTCGTGTGATGTGAATTCCCCACCACGATCAGTACGAAAAACTCTTATGGATTTGCCAATCTCTTTTTCAACATGAGTCCGAAATCTTTTGAATGCAATAATAGCCTCAGACTTTTCTACCAAAAAATAAATCCATGTCTTTCTACTGTGGTTATCAATAAATGTAATAAAGTACCTTTTGTTGCCATTTGATATGGGGTTGATTGGTCACACAAATGTCTGAATGAACAAGTTGAAGTGCTTTTGTGGCTCTCCACGCGCTTTTCTTTGGAAATGGATTGCAATGCTATTTTCCAATGGTGCAATCTTCACATATCTTCTTTGGAGGCTGAATTTTAATGAGACCTCTTACTATTCTTTTTTGCTGCAAGAGTTTTAATCCGCTGAAACGTAAGTGCCCATATCTATATTGCCACAACCATCCGAGGTCTTGCACCATTGAGTTTAGACTTGTCTGATTACTAAGTTGAGCTGGAGCGTACAACGGAAACATTTGATTTCCTGTCATTTTAACCCATGCAATCATCCCTTTGTCTGGATGATGAATTTCAAAATATCCTTTTTGCAAGAAAACACCATATCTCTTGTCTTGTAACTGACCAAGACTTATTAAATTACTGTCTAGTTCGGGAACATAAACACATCAGTAATAGTCTGCATACCACCATTCATCTGAATTTTAATATTCCCTTTACCCATCACATAAATTCTAGCCATGTTTCCAAGTTTCACACGTTCTCGAAAAGTTTCATCTAATTCAGAGAATAAGAATTTGTTACCCGTCATATGATTGCTGCAAACAAAATCTAAATACCAAGTATCAGCTGATTGATGAGCTTCTATCTCGTCAATATATGCCAACAAAAGTATCTCTTCTTCAGTCTCAACAAAGTTTGTCCTTGCCTCTGTTTCGTTGTTTGGATACTCACTTTGGTAATGACCAAGCCTATGACAGCCGTAACATTCAACGTTTACTTTATTAAATCTACCACGTCCTCGATCTCTTCCACGAAATCCACCACGTCCTCGGCCTCTTCCTTGGAATGGTTCTCCTTAGGTACTAACTTTTAGAGCCTGTTCCTCTATAATATGGCTCATTATTCTTTGCTCATGAACGAACAACGAACTCTACAATTCATCAATCGAAAGATTATCAATGTCGTTCGATTCTTCAATGGAACATACCACGTAGTCGAAGTTGGGAGTCATTGAGCGAAGGATTTTCTCAATAACAACAACATCATCCATCTTCTCACCATGAATCCGCATTTTGTTCACTATTGCCAGCGTTTTACCAAAATAATCATTGACTAACTCCCCTTCCTTCATGTGGAGAGTCTCAAATTCTTTACGAAGAGCTTGTACTTGAGCACGTTTCACTCTCGCCGTGCCTTAGTACTTCTTCTTCATCGAGTCCCAAATATCTTTGGCACTATCCTTCTTGAGAATAGTTTCCAGGATAGCATGATCTATAACCTGAAAGAGGTAGTTTTTTGCTTTCAAATTCTTTAGCTTTTGTTCCTCCACAACCTTAGTTTGTGCATCAGTTAATGTCACTCCTTCCTTTTGTTTAGTGACATCATTCTCCACAACACTCAAATATTCTTTCGATCTCAGAAAATTTTCCATGAGCATGCTCCAATGATCATAATGACTATCGAAATGAGGAATAGCTGCCTACACAAATCCGTTATTTTCTGACGCCATTGAAACTTGTTGCTGCAAGTAAGAAGACTGCTACTTCTTTAATGATCAGGCCCCAAATGGAGCTTTGATACCAAATGTTAAAAACTTAACGTAAATATGAGAAATATATAAATGAAGAGGAGAGTGTATCTTATTCATACTCAAAGATTGGCTTAAATAGCCTTACAGGAAAACAAACTCAGAGAAAATATCAACTAATTCCAAAAGATAAGTATTCTAGTAAAGAAGAAGTGAAAGCACATCTCTAACAACTAAGGGTGTGCTTGGTACGCAACTTTACAACTAAGTAATGGAAAAGGAATGGAAAAAGAGTGTTTGGTAGACACCTTTGATTCCTTCAACCGTTATTTCAAATCCTAAAACTAAGGAATCATGATTCCCCAGGTTTTCCTAAGGAATGACTTTCATTCCACGACTCCATTCCCCAAAAAAGAGGCGCGCATAAGATATCTCATTCCCTCCATTTCTTTATTTTAATCATTTCTCTCTATTTCTTTATTTTCATTACAGATTTTTCACGTCTTCACTCATCTGTCAATTGTTCATACATTTTCCAGCCGCTGGTCAAGCGTCGTTGAGGTTAGCCCCTTATTTTTTTATCAGTAATTTTTTTAATTTATGAACCTATTTTCACTAGATTTCTCTCACATCTTCAAAGGCATTTTGCAATTGAGCCAGAAAAAAATCCCCAAAATTGATCGATTATAGGGTTTCCATTTGGATCCTACTTTTACAACTCCTCCTCGATGGAGGTCTCTAGAAGCAACATATAAATAATCAAGTTTATGATGATTTAAAATATATAATCAAGTCTCTAGAAGCAGCATATATATCATTACCACTTATACAAATATGATATGCTATATACGATGAGTAAACAAATTTAAGGATGTGTATAGGATATATTTCTTATAGGATATATCTCTGTTAAGAATATAAATAATCTTGCTTATTCAAATTCTCAGTTATATAGGATTACCTCTTTTGTCTTGCTTATATCTCAATTAAGAATATAGGATTATTATAGAGAGTAGGAGGTTGTGGGGGCCGAGGAGCCCGGGTTAGGAGAAAGGGGCTGAGCCGAGGCCCTTGTTGGTTTACAGGCGTCGGGGGCGGGCTTAGGCCCGTGGTCGTGGGCCTGGAATATTTTGGAGTATTATTATTTAATTTCTATTGCAGATTCATAGTGGGAATCTTTTCTATTTTTGGTAGGATTGCTGTTAGTATATAATCTGGTTTAATAAGGGTTTGAGATTATCAATAATATTAATCAGCTTTTGAGCCCCAGGCTGGCAAGCGGGAGTTTTCCGTTTGTTCTGTGATTTGCGTTTTTATCAATTTGACCAAAAAATCTTGCCTTTTAGCAAACAACTCATTTATACTCTGTTAGCAACTTTGTCATAGTTTTATCTATCTCCATAAATTGATGTAGTAATTGTCTACATATCACAATGTTATGATGTTTGATAAATGACACGTAGTAGTTATATTTATATAGCAGAGATAGTTAACTATTGCAAACTACATGAACCTGAATCTGCAATTACATGCTGATTTTTTTAAATGTAGATCAAAATGGCTCGGCCCTCCTTCAACGAAACATGTCGTAAACTAAAGCAACTTTTGGTGCTTCAGCATACAACAAACAATATGCTGTTTTTTCTATTTGTCATGTACTATGTAGTTATTTCTTTGTACCTTCAAAATAATGTTCGAGAAATCATAACAAAGGAAGAAAAAAGGATTAATCGAATGAAATGGATGTGCAAATTAACCCTCGACTCTGATGCTGCTTGCATTAGTGAGCTTCGTATGGATAGAGCAACCTTTAGGATATCGTGTGATATGGTAAAAGAAATTGGAGATTTAGAGCCCACTAAGAACACATCCATAGAAGAGGTTGTAGCAATGTTTATATATATTTTGGCTCATCACAAAAAAAGTAGGACAATTAGCTTACCTTTTTCGCGTAGTACAGAAACTGTGAGTCGACAATTCTATCAAGTTCTAGGTGCGATTTTGAGATTACATCATATTTTACTCAAGAAGCCAGAGCCTATTACCCAGGATTGTCAAGATGAGAGATGGAAAAGTTTTCAGGTACATCAACATATTACAATTATTATATAATATTTAATGGAATTTTTCTCTTATAATGAATTTTTAGCTCATATTTGTAGGTGTTAATTATCTCTTATTAAAATTATAGGGCTGTTTGGGAGCTTTAGATGGCACACTAATTAAAGTCACACCTCCTAATGAGGATAAACCCAGATATCGCACTCGAAAAGAATGTATTTCAACAAACGTTTTAGGTGTTTGTTGCCCAAACATGCAGTTTATATATGTATTGCCAGGTTGGGAGGGCTCTGCACATGATGGTCGTGTGCTTCGAGATGCAATCTCAAGACAACATGGTTTGAAAGTTACTCAAGGTAAATCTGTAATTTAATTTCTAGTTGGCTAATTGATTCTCAAATTTTCTTCTTCTATGAGAATCAACCATAAATTGTTTATGTAATTGAAGGTTGCTATTACTTGGTTGACTCTGGATATTGCAATGCAAATGGATTTCTTGCTCTATATCGAGGTCAACGATATCACCTCAAAGAATTTGGTGGTCATCGACCAAAGACAACAGAGGAATATTTCAACATGAAGCATGCCAAAGCAAGGAATGTAATTGAGAGATGTTTTGGTTTGTTAAAAGGAAGATGGAAGATCCTCGCATCCCCTTCATTTTTCCCAATCCAAACTCAAACTCACATTATAGTGGCTTGTTGTCTTCTACATAATTTAATTCGTAGGTTTATGAGCTTCGATCCACAAGAGTTGATTATTGAAGGAGAAGAAGAAGAGATCGAGGAAGATGAAAGTAAAGAAGATGATGAAGTAGAATATATTAGACATATAAGTCCAAATAATGAATGGCTAGCATTTAGGAATAACATGGCAACCAACATGTAAAACCTATGGAGAGTTAGGTCTAGTGACAATTATTAGGACTTTGTTTGGTTCCACAACTATAAACATGTTTTACGATCTTTTGTATTAAATATTTTTATCTTATAAGTTATTGTCATATTACTTTTGAAACACACTAATCATATTTATATTACTCTTTGGTATTTTTACATTTTATGATAGGAATGGCTGCAGCTATACCTGCCCGTGGAAGAGGGAAGAACAAACAATTCTGGAAAGATGAGGAGGTTGAAGCTTTAGTTGACACTTTGCAAGAACTAGCTGCGGATCCATTATGGAAAGTGGATGGGGGGTTTAAGAATAACTACATGGTTGAAGTGCACAAGATGATGTTAACCAAGGTACCCAATTTCGATAAAGAAGTTGATCCTCATATAAACTTTAAGATCAAATGGTTACGAGATAAGTATAATCCAATTTCTGAGATGTTGCTGCAAAGTGGGTGTTAATGGGATGATGTTGAGCACAAAATTAACTATGAAAAACAATGGTTTGATGATTGGTGCTTGGTAAGAACATCTAACCTCAATAATGATTTTGCTCTTGGTTTTTTTTAGCATATGTTTTAATACTTTTTATTCTAAAATTGTTTAATACAGAATCACAAGAATGCTGCTGGATTATGGAATTTTAGATTCCCATATTTACAGAAATTTGACATGGTGTGGGGGAGAGACAGAGCCACGGGACTTAAAGCTGAGGATGTGGTCGAAGTGGGCACTAATGCAAATTATCAAACGAAAACAATTGTGTGTTCTTCTTCGGATAGTGATGGTGAACTTGAAATGGTCTCTAATGCACAAGGATCTCATGCTAATCCAACAAGCAGCCATGCATCAAAGAAACGCAAAAAACTTTCACCAGAAGGGGAAATTTTACACAAAAAAAAGGAAATCAACAACATTTCAGCAAAAAGTTGATTCAAGGTTAGACAATTTTACTACTAAATTTGAGTCAATTTGTAATCAAATGGCAACACAATATACTGTTATCACAAATGCTTTAATTATGGAGTCTAAATCTGAATCACTAACTGATGAGAAAATGCAAGAGATTATAAATGAACTTATTAGTTTGGGATTATCTCCAATGGATATCGGTAGAGCTGCTGAAGTTTGCTGCAATGATCTGCCAAAGTACAAGTCATGTTTCCTTTACCAAGTCATTTGAGAAGTTCTTTTGTGCTTGGATTCCTCTATCCATCTCCTAATCCATGAATCTCAAAACATATTTCTTTTGCTTTATCAAACTTTTGTAAGTAATGTGAACTTGTAATCTTGGTTATATTCATCATTTGAACTTTGAAGTCTCTCATATTATATTTAGGTGTGATATTTTGCATCATTTGGGTTCATATAATATATAGATTGTAATGTTGTATTTTTGTTAAATTCTTTTGTCGGGTTTCTAATTCTGATGAAAGTGGAGTAAATAATGTTGTGATCAGCAAAATTTTATATATGTTTACCTGGACAAGGTAAAACTTTAGAAAAATGAGTATGATGATAATACCATGGGGAAAAAATGGTGGAAACATCTGACCAAATAAATGAATGATGTGCCCTATTGTAAAATTAAAGTCCATTAACCCTCTTTATACTCTATTTTCATAAATAAAATGTCATTAAAATAATATTATTTTCTAAAACAAGAAATTAATTAAGTTGATTCTATTTCTAAAGAATTTTGATAAACCAAACGAAATTAATGGTTATGATAGTCATTCCCATTATCAACCAAACAAAACAAATTTTAAAGAGAATATCATTTTATTCCTCACTACTATTATTACTATTCATTTTCCCATTTCTTGAAACATACCAAGCGGTCCCTAAAATTTATTAATCACGTGACAAACTAGATATCTAACACATGAGTTATAGTTAGATAACTATAACTCAATTTTTTTTAGCATTGTAAATGCTCTTATACGTCATACCTATTATTCTCAATTTACATTTCCTAAACTTTTCAATCGCTGTCGATGCTCTCATTCATCGACGAAAGGACAAGGTTAGTATAATTTCTTGTAATCATGATTCTTTAAGAACGCAGCATTAATCCAACAGGCAGCGAAATCTTGGGAATTTGAGTTGTTTATCAGGATGCAATCTTGTTAAGTCTCAAACTTACGGATTCTACTCTTTCTAGACCTGTAATTATTATTCTGTGGTTAATATGTAATTCAAATATGATGAATCCTGCTTTCACCGTTTTCAAAATTGAAGTTAATTTATTTGAATAGGTAGTTCATTTGGCAGTATATATTGTGTTTGGCCGGAAATTTCTGTGTGATTTCTGAAAAGGTGGTTGGTGAAATTGGTAATAAAGGTAATTTATTGTTGCAGGTAGTTCCCAATTTAGCAAGAAATTTGAGAATAGTTTTAGGGTGATCTGTGAAAAGGTCATTGATGAAATTGTTGTATCCAGGCACCATTTCTATCTTGTTTTATTTTACTATATCCATTGCGTGTAATGATGAATAAAACATAAAGCACAGAATTGAAACAAAATATGAATAGATTATAGATAGTGTCGTCTGTACATGCTATAAGTTGTATCATGATACATGATCTTATGACATAGGAAGCTTTTATAGGATGAGGATGAAATATTACTATTTTAGCCTCGGTATCTCTTAACTTCGGTCTTTAATTTGAAAACGGAGCCACTTGAATCCCATATGAAAACAGGGTATAAGGCGTAACATCATTTGGAACAGAGGATGTAGTAGTGCACAAAGTAACCCTCCTCATTTGGACAACTCCAAAAGCAGTTAAAATACACATATTTAGTTCCCATAAGCCATCTGATGTGAACAGGTTAGTTATTAAGTACTTAAAATTTATGTTGCGTGTGAATTTGTTGTGACTTTTGAGCATGTTAATGATGTTAGATCCTCTGTTGCAAAGTAGTTTTTATTCTCGTCTTTCTTTTTTACTTGTGCATACATGCAATATGGTGCAGTGATTACATCATTACCATCTATATGGTGTGCATTGGTAAAAGAGTATATGATACGATGAATGAATATTTTTTTTAAGGAATTAATAGTTTAAGTCCTATATAAATGTAATATCAGTGCATATAAATGTTGATATTGGTAAACATAAGACAAAAGAAGCTAAAAATGCTTGTCATTGTGTTATCTAGGCATAGTCTGAGACTCTGAAATGCTTACCGCCCATTCACCAGACAATGGGGAAGTTGAAATTCTTGAAATAGACTGGAAAATGTCATCCATGTTTGGGCGATCTGATGGATCCTTCTTGAGGCAATTATCAATCATTCTGAATAATAAAAGGGCAAGCTCCGATGGATAGCTAACTTGTAAAAAAGGATCAATAAGGTTTCCTAGATTTTCCTGTCCATTTTCCGACAACACCTGGGTTAAGACCTCTGATAATTGCACATTTATCTCTTCATACAAAACGGAGACTTCTTTTCCAGTGAGAATCTCCAACATGAGAACTCCAAATGCATACACATCAAGCTTTGTAGAGACTATTCCATTCTCCAAATACTCTGGAGCCATGTAACCTTTTGTCCCTACAATGTGCCTTGTCAGGGCAAATTGACCTTCTTGCCCCTCTGCAGATCTTGCCAGACTAAAGTTGGTGATTTTAGCTCTAAAATCACTATCTAGAAGGATGTTGCTACTATTTAGATCTTTGTGGATATGGGGTGGGGATGTGTAATGATGGAGATAATTTAGCCCTGCGGCTACATCCAGAGCAATTTGTAGTCTCTTGTTCCAGTTCAGAATCCTTCGAGCACTCTTTTCATGAATCCAATCACTTAGCGATCCGTTAGAAGCATACTCGTAAACAAGATACCAGTTGCCTTCATTAAATGAAACACCAGAGAGACGAATTAGATTGAAGTGATTAATCCTGTTCAACAGATCGATTTCTTTTGAGACATCTCCATTGATTTTCTTGATGGCAGCGAAATCCCCATTAATTGTTCCCCTATAAACGGATCCTTTAATCCAGGAACTGGGACTGAAATCTTCCGTTGCAGCTTTAAGCTGCTCAAAAGAGTAAACTTTTAGAGACTGTGCTATGCTGGAAATACTTTCCAGAAAATCTTGTGAGTCTTCATCATCAGCCTCTTTCATTGGTTTCTCAACAGATTCAAAGCTCTGTGATGATGCAACTGGTTCAGCACCCTTCTTCGTCTTTTTACGAAAGCACAGACAGAAAACCATGGCCCCAACAGCTGATGCTAGAAGAAGCCCCCCAACGACGCCAAACACTGCATACATCCACATTTTGCTCGAACCACCGCTAGGTGGCGGAGGGACAGACTCTGGTGGGCGGATTGACGGCGGCGGCGGAGGCTGAGGAGCTGTAACTTGAGAGCTCGTTGGTGGGTCCTGAAGGGGAACCAGAAGAGTAGTGAAAGGGTAAATGGTATAATCATTTTCAGATAGGCCATTGGCTGCAAGAGTTCTCACTGTATCAACGTTAAACAGTGTACTTATTATCGAAACAAACTGGCCCCAGGTTACTAAATAACTCAACAGATACCTGACACCATTATCACTTTGATTTTTTGTTGGACAGGCACATCTGAGTGGAACAGTCAATCTTGTTCCGATAAACAAATCCCCGACAGAATTGCTCTTCTGAACCTGGAGAGCTTGGCAGGTTGACAATCCCTGGAAAGTGTTGTTGGCGATTCCGAAATAGGTGTCGTCCTTTTGAACGACGTAAGAAACATTAACCTGATAATTTTGTCCAGAACATGAACATGTCACAGGAACGAGAACCATCCGATCCGTCTCGAAGATGGCGTTTTCTGGAACTGAATTGAGTTGAGCTAATTGAGATGAATCGACGGCCAAGAGAGTGGATATGGTGGAAACAGAGTTGTATGGTGATCGAGCCCTGTATGTGAGATAAGCTTGGCACCTTCGTCTTAAGCCATTGCAGGTGTAGCCAAGAACAGATGTTGAATTATCTCTGCTGTCACATATTGTCGTCGCCTTCGCGATGTATGGCTGCTGAGCAAGAACCAGAGGAAAAAAAGATAATATAAAGATAGAAATTGCAGAAATGAATTGGGATTTGGTCATTTGGATTTGGAGAAGAATGTAGGACTTGGAAGAGGTGTTGTTATGTTGATGTATAGATGTACATTTTCTTCTTCATATATTTTAAGGAAGTTTCTTAATTGTAGCTGAAAGTCAAAAGAGGTATGAAAATAATGGTGGGTGAGGAGTTGAAGGAGCACAAATTTCATTAGAATACAGTTTAAGAGTTGAATGGTCTCAATTATTATGTATATCTGTTTTCTTAAAAATATTCTTCTTTTTAGTAATGTCATTGTCATGAATAGGGGTGGGTAATATACCGAAAATACCGGTATACCGCACTTACCGTACCGAAAAAATACCGAAAATTTCGGTAAGGTATGATACCGTACCGGTAAATTTCGGTACGGTAACGGTATGAATTTTATTTTTTTTCGGTCGGTATACCGGTATAAAAATAAATATCAATATTATTTTTTAATAATTCTAATACAAAAGGATGTTCGGTATACCGGTATAAAAATAAATATCAATATTATTTTTTAATAATTCTAATACAAAAATCCTTTTCGGTAATACAAAAATCATTTTCGGTATGGAACGGTATGCCGGTCCATTCCAGTATACCGGTATGGAACGGTATGTCGGTATGGAACGGTATGCCGGTCCATTCGGTATACCGGTATGGAACGGTATGCCGGTCCATTTCGGTATACCGAAACGACGGTATGGTAACGGTATGAACTTTTCTTATACCGAAATTTCGGTATACCGAAGGTACGGTATACCGAAATTTTCGGTAAGGAAACGGTATGAAATTTTGGTATACCGAAATTTTCGGTACGGTAACGGTATGGCGAGAAATTTTCGGTATACCATACCGAACCACCCCTAGTCATGAACATGAAGAGTGATATTTATGGGCAACTGAGATGACTATGCTAAAGAACTACAATAATATATATTATTGTACTCATTATCTTAAATTGATTATTATGTTTTGCCTAATTTTATGTTATTGCATTCTCCGTTTGATTATTTTGTTTTGTTTCGTCACTATGTGTAATGTGTACAGTTATGATTTGATTTTGCAATATAAAGAACTTGTGCAAAGGTTGTTATCTTTAGAAAATGACAGATAAAAAGATCATTAAAATACTGCAATAATCAGACCTTTTCTTTTAGATGATTACAATTTAAAACTAATAATTTTAAATGTATATTTTAATCTTTCTGAATCTAAATAAATAAATAAATATGAAATTAATTTGTAAATACCTATCTATATATTTCAGAGAGGAGTAAACCGAGTAATATCCTATATGTTTATATGTTTACATACAGACACATTAATTAAACAGTATTTTAATATTTAAAATGGAGAATTCAAATTAAATTTATTCTTCATGACAAGAAGGAAAATATTTGGTCAACGTGGTGCCCACCGTGCAAGTTGAGAAAATGGTGTGGAATATTGACTTGGATACGATAAGATATACACACATTAGAGTTTACAAAGTCGTGAGTGGAAGTACTCAAACTGTAATGTTACCCAAACTTGCATTTCTCTTGTGCAACTATTTATAGTAAAATTATAAAATTATTTTCATATGAGACTAAAACCTTCATATTGGATAAAAATTAAAAAAACATCTATAATAATTACAAAAATAATTAATAATTATATATTTTAAAGGCTTATTCATTTTCAAAATTAACTATACATAAATATTTACAAATATAGTTAATATATAAATACAAAAAAAAAAAGCCTATAATTAAAATTTTAGATATTTTAACTTTAAATTTATGTAATTCTAAGGGTATGTTTGTTTTGGGTTTATGTAGGATTGGAGAAATCCGATTTTGAAATCTTGGGATTTATAAATAAAGGTGAATAGTTAAAATTTGTGTTTGTTATGAGATTTAATAGGGTAAGATTATTACTGTAGATGTCAAATCAATGCTGGAAAAGTTAGTAAGTGTAATATTATATTATTAGTTGATGTAATAGGTTGGAGTATATGATTAATTATAGTGTTTTTTTTTAAATAGAGTAGGATTTTGGTAGATTTCATAATCCTTGACTTAGTCCGTAAACAAACAAAGATTTAAGATTTTAAAATCCCAAATCCGAACTTGTGAAACCCAAAACAAACATACCCTAAGTTTCTAACCAAATTAATATTGCATCATACATTGAAGCTAAAAGCAGGTTTAAAGAACCTAAAAAAGTCAAAGCTCTCTTTCCAACCCAATACACCCAAACATCACCCTCATAGGTATTTTATATATATATATATATATATATATATTAAAATATATATAAATTAAAAAAAACATCTAGGTTCTTTAAACCTACTTTTAGCTTGTATGATGCAATATTAATTTGGTTAGAAATTTAGAATTACATAAATTTAAAGTTAAAATATCTAAAATTTTAATTATAGGCCATTTTTTTTAATTTTATTTATGTATTAACTATATTAATACATAAATTAATATTGCATCATACAAGCTAAAAAGTAGGTTTAAAGAACCTAGAAAAGTCAAAGCTCTCTTTCCAACCCAATACACCCAACCATCACCCTCATAATTATATATATATATATATATATATATATATATATATTATCAAATTCCATAAATCTCTTCCCATTATTTAATCTAATCTATCTATCTAATACTATTATAAAGGTGTCTTAATTTCGGTCAATTTTTGTGATACCAATAATAATCATATAAATGTTAAATTTTAAGGATAATAAAAGATTTAATATTTAGATATTTTTATTTAACTATAAAAGGTAAAATAATATTCCCTACCCATTGTGGGCATACCTTAAAATGTCTATCGATGATGTGTAAAGATTTGAGCCCTTTAAATATTGGGACTTGAATTTAATGATTATGTTGTATTTTTAAGACATTAGCGGTTGACACATTAATATATGTCTATGCTGGATAGGTATCAATCCTGATAAAAGGTAAGAGTCCTGCTACAATCACAACTCGACATATTAATTTTTTTTACATGGTTTGTTTCTTCTTTTTCTAAACTATTGAATACTTTGAATATTTAATTAAAATTAGTTTCATATTAATATAGATTTAAAGAGTTTTCCGATGATATATTATAAACATATATAAAGCAAATCATATCTAATACTTTTATTTTTTTATTAAAATATTCGATTATATAAAATTGTGGTCATATGTTTTAGTTTTTTTTATGCAAAAAAAAAAGTTTCAATCAATTGGTTATTCAACTCATCAACTACTCCATGGACTAAGTCGAATGTATAGCCTCAACATGATTAGATTCAAGAATATACGATACACACAAATCCTGAAAAATATCAAAATCAAGCAACTCTAAATAATTAAATGGGGTTAATTGCGCGAAATCCTCTTGTGGTTTAGAAAATCGGTTTGAAATTCCCTTGTGCTTTCAAAAATGCGTGAAACCCCCATATGGTTTTCTAAATATAGCCCGAAATCTCCAACTCCGTTAAGGTTAACGGAAGTGCTATGCACGCGCTCTTCATGCGTTTTTTGGTGGTTTTTTTGACTTTTTTGCTATAAAATGACATATTTACTCATTTTTTATTATAATAAAACACTAATTCTTTTGTGGGGGGTTTCTTACAATTACAAACACTTTCTTCAAACTTGTTTTCTGTAGCGCCCGGGATAAAAACGAAGCATAATTGATTAATTAAATAATTAAACCCTTAATCGATTTATTTTATATTGTGTGTTAACCCTTGATTGTTTAATTTAATTATATGCGTTTCAGAAATACGATAAATGCATGTTTTAAATAGAAGTATAATTTAGTCGCGAAACATAGATTACAATTTTACCATAAGATGCGTAATGAAAAAATGAGAAGATAGAAATGAATTAGAGGTCAATCGGAGACTCGTAGCTCAAATGACGAAGAAAAGGACAAAATACGAAGATTCGGAAAAACGAAAGATATTTACGGTGAATAGTAACCCAAGATTTTTACATGAATAGTGACCCAAGATTTTTACCGTGAATAGTAACTAAGATTTTTTCGATGAATAGTGTTTTTCCGGAAATCTATATATAGGGGCATTTTCGAGCCAGAAGATCACCGTTTTTTTGAATGAGGCTAAATCGACGAAAACACGTTAGTCTCTCTCTCCTCCCTCTCTCTCTCTCCTCTGTTTTCTGTCTCCGGCGCGCTGCCGACAGCGCCGCTGCCGGAGCTGGAAAATCAATTTTGTCGGTTTCGGCTGATTTTCGCATAGAACGTAGGTCTCGTCGAGACGAGTCTAGAACAGGTCTCGAATTTCCATTCCGATGTCTACTCCGCCGGCAACGGCCGGTCAAACCTTTCTCTCTCCTCTCTTTTCTCTTTCTTCCTCTCTGTTTCTCTCCCTCTCTGTGATCTCTCTCTCTCCCTCCCTCCCTCCCCTGCCTTCTTGCCGCCGCCGCCGTCGGAGGAGGATAGCCGGTGAGCGGCGGGCTCTCCTCTCTTCTCCTCCCTTTCTTCCCCTTCTCCTCTCCCTCACTATCTCTTTCTCTCTCCTCTGTGTGGGTGTTTGAATTTGTGTGTGCGTGTGTGCGATGAAGAGGGTGGCGGCGTCGTGAGTGGCGGTGCCGTGTGATTGTGACGGTCGTGTGGTTGGGATCGCCGACGATGGGAGTCGCTGACCGTGAGGTTGCTGCTGTCTGTGTGTGTATATATGCGTGTATATGTGTGTGTGTATGTAAACTGTGTGTGTGTGTTGATGGTGGGGGAGCCGCCGTGCGTGACGGCTCCGTGCTCGGTGGAGAGTGGCCGACGCGGTGGTCGCGCCGGCGTGTGTGAGTGGTTGCCAGATGGTCGTCGGTGATGTGGCAGTGGTGGTGGTGAGGGTGAGACGACGGGAAAGAGTATTTGGGGGTTGGGGATGTGTTTTGTATATTAGGTTAAGTTTAGGGGCTTAGTTGCAAAGCTTCAATTTAAGTTTATTTACAATTTAGTCCCTAGGGTTTTGTTTATCTTGTTTTTACCCCCAAAGGTTTTGGACATTCCTCTTTGACCCTGGAACTTTTGGATATCTCATTTAGACCCCAAAAACTTCTCTAAAATTACATTTATACCCCTGGTGAAAGTCAATCTTTGACCAAAAATTATCAAAACGCCCCTCAATCTTAAAACGCTTCGTTTGAGCACGTTTTAACTCCGATTGAGCTCATTCTTTTTCCATAGCAACCCTAATCTTTCCCTCTTTCTCATCCTTTTTACCAAAATTACCAAAATACCCCTCAATCTTAATACGCTTCATTCGAGCTCGTTTCAACTCCGATTGAGCTCATTCTTTTTTTATTGCGACCCAAATCTTACTCTCTTTCATATCAGCTTATTGGACTGAACTTCCACTCTCATTTCTTCAACCTCAATCTTTAGGTCTTCCATTTCATCTCGTCTTTATCGATCGTATCTTCTCCGATATCGTCTATACCTTTATTTATACGTATTTAACGTATTAAGAATCTAAGAAACATTGTAACTTGTGTAGGCTATCAGTCGGATCACACATCTTGATACTTAATACTTGTTACTCGACAACTCACGTGGTAACCACCGAACAAGGTGGAGATAACTTCTAATTCTTAATAATTATACATTTCTGTATTTAACGCGAAATGATGATATATGAATGCATGCTTATGAACTTGATATTAAATGAATTGTTGAACTTTATGTGTTGTGATTATATGCTATGATTAATGTGTTCATGCATGGTTTATGATGATGTTGTGAAAGGACGAAAGTCCATATTTATATGAAGAGACAAAGGTCTATATTCATGATTGAATGGACGAAGGTCTACTTTCATATTAGGGGGGAACTAGAGACCCGTACAATAAGTCGGGGAGTACCCGCACCTGGGGTCAACGGGGAGTACCCGCTCTCGCTGCAGATATGACCTCTATGGGACTACGTGTCCATAAAGGATTCGATTTATGTGCTATGCATTCTATATGATGTGTCTATTTGCCGAACTTGTATATGTTTGATTTGTTATACTTACCTAATAATTGTTAAAAATATGGAAAGTATCCTCACGAGCCTATTCAAAGCACTCACCCCCTATTCTGTAATTCACATTACAGGAGATGACGAGCATGTTGAACCTTAGAGAGGGAGTGATGGTGCCCTATCTGGACTTTCTATCTTTAAGTCTTTTATTCCACTACAATTAAACAATGTTTTTACAATTCACGTTTTGTAAGTATAACTTCGTAATTACTATGGATGATGGATCTTGAAAGGTTTATTTCCACTGCTAAGGTTTTTAATTTATTGGTTGTAACCGAAGGTTGATATGTAATATTTCTGATCATCTCTTACTTCCTTCTATTTTTTTTCATGCACGTCTTTTTCCCTTCTTTCTTCACGCCCAAAATGAAAACTCTAATAATTTTTAAGAATGAAAAACGGGGCGTGACAGATGGTATCAGAGCAATGTTCTATCATTTTTTAAACTTGCTCAAACTTGTTTTATAAAAAGAAAACGAGAAAAACTTTTTTTAAACGAGAAAATATTTTAAAAAAGAAATGGATAAGCACCATCCTCTCTCTATAGGTGTCTCTCCCTGATCATAAGACTTGAGAAAAAAAGTGTGTATCTGTTATGTGTTACCTTGTTAGTATGATACAAACCGTTTAGGTTTGAAGGAGTGTTAAGGATATAGTTTCACGGTAAAAAGATCTTTAAAAAAAAACCTCTTGATGTCACTACAATCGACACACTACTCTGAGTCACCCCTACAAAGACGTTGACTGCAGCAGCGTGAGCTAGTGTGCGAGTATGGCCGTTCGCAGGAGTTGATGTTGTGTTACAAAGAGTTGACACCTAATGGGTGTGTTTTTCTTAATTCGTGGTTATGATACGTAGAGTCGCTGTTAATACTTGAGGTCTATGGAGACCATATGAGGATGTCCGTGATATGTTCCATGATGTACTACTTATGATGTACATAACTGGTTGGTTTACGCAAGTTGAGTATACGCTATCATACAGGACTACATTCATGTCTCTTATCTCATTTCTTTTATAAACTGTTTTTTCCCTCATTTCTTCTATAAACTGTCTCTTACCTCATTTCTTCTATAAACTGTCTCTTACCTCCTTTCTTCTATAGCAATTGTTTCTTACTCTACAACATTATGCTAACATGATAAACGAATAATAGAGAATCTATTGAGATTATTATATAATTTATGGAGTAACGTTTATCGGTACCATGATACTTGTTATTAGTTTATCTATTGTTATAGATTGTTGGGTCACGTGGGGTATATTATAAGGGTTAGTTTTCGTATGTTGTCTTTAGAATAATATACCGCGAGGTTGACCACATAAGAGACCAACCGTCAATGGAGAATCCGTCTGAAAATGATGTGGACACCGCGAGGGGAGACTTGGAGTCTGTACTGAGGGGCTTGCCTTGACATTACGAGACCGCACAAGCTGTGCCGCCACCGTCGTTGATATGGTCGAACTAAGTCGAACCGAGTTTTTGGTCGAACTGAGTCGAACCGAGTCTTCTCTTGAAAACCGGAATGAAGTCAAAGTAAACGTATCTCAAGGGTTTAAAGAAACAAACAGTTCGGACACCGTTGGAGCGAACTAAGAAAATGCGAACTAATGCAGCCTTGAAGTACAAAGACAAACTGGTTGATGGTGAGAAGTGACGAACAGGTTTTGAATCCAACTAATGCAGCCCATATCCCACGTTTTTTGGGATAAATCTCAACCAACACGTATTCCAGGGAGTCTATATATACCTCTTATATTCATTCTTCTATTTTTTATGCACAATTATAACAAAAACACACACGTATACGTTTTCTCTCTAGAATCAATTATTCTCTTGACTGACTTGAGCGTTGGAGTCCCATCGCCGGGAACCTCTCCTGGTGTTTGTTTTGCAGGTTTTTGGATCCAAGATTTCGAGTTTTTGGTTGAAGAAGAAGAAGGTTGGATCGGAGCAACATCAATTGGCGCCGTCTGTGGGAAATTAGAGTTTTAAGACGTTGAAGTATTGAAGATGGTGAATACTAGAGGATCTAGGAGGAGGATGGAAGTAGGTGGAATGTCAAGAGGCCAAGAAGAGGGTAACCGGAGTCCTACTCCGGTGGAACCCCATCGTACTATTGTGTTAATGCCGGAAGAACTTGAAGATCTGATATCGGCGACTGTACAAAAAGCTTTGGGAAAGCAGAGAGTTGAGTCACAACAAGACAACGTTGAGGTCAATAAGGAAAAAAGATTAGATAATAAATCACAGACAGATGAAATGGAAAGTCAGTTTGACAATCCTCGAGGTCAGAAGTGGGAACATGACAAGCTGTCGGAGAAAGTTGATGATCTCAAGAGGGAACTACGGGAAGTCCAACGGAATATCCGACGAGTTTCGAGGAGTTCAAGAGGAAATCCCTTTTCAGAGGAAGTGATGGAGGATGAATTACCGGCCTCTTTTCGGCCAGTGAATTTTGACTACGATGGTACCACTGATCCGTGGGATCATCTATGCCGGTTTGAGAATACCGCCCTCTTACATCGATATTCAGATGGTATTAAGTGTAGGGTGTTTGCTACTACCCTCACCAAGGCAGCTCAGACCTGGTTTAGTCAATTGAGTAATGGAGCCATTAATGACTTTCCATAATTATCCGAGCTGTTCTTGCATCAGTTTGCG
Source organism: Scutellaria minor (assembly GCA_954870855.1). Classification (NCBI taxonomy): domain Eukaryota; kingdom Viridiplantae; phylum Streptophyta; class Magnoliopsida; order Lamiales; family Lamiaceae; genus Scutellaria; species Scutellaria minor. The sequence goes on along the minus strand of OX940732.1, from coordinate 5,443,324 downwards.
AGTGCTAGGAGACAACGGCGCTCTACCCAGACTTTGTTCGAAGTAAAACAGAAGACGGATGAGATGTTGAGAGATTACGTCAAAAAATTCACAGCCGCAACTTTGGAAGCTCCAGATGCTTCCGATGACCTGATAGTTAATGCCTTTATACAAGGCTTGAGAGAGGGCGACCTTCACACTTCTTTGGTTAAAAAGACGCCTAAGAATTTTAACGACTTATTGCAACAAGCTACCAAGTATATCAACTTGGAAGAAGCAGTTCGAATAAAGAAAGGTGAGAGCTCTAGTCGAGCGAACAAGTCACATGAGCAAGAGGTTACAAGGAAGAAAGAGATAGGTGAGTCACGAGTGAAGTTCGCACACCCATCTTTGCGAGATTACAGGGTTGGAAGGAGGTATGACCAGTATACACCATTGGCTATTTCTCCCGAGCAAGTGTTGATGGAAATCTGGAATTGGCCTCAACTGAGATGGCCAACGACTTGGAGTTCGACTCCTAAGAAGCCATCTACCTTTGGAAATGGCAAACTTTGTCGATTTCATAATGAGTATGGGCATGGTACTGATGAATGCCTACACCTGAGGGATGAATTGGAAAGATTAGTTAGAGAAAATAGACTTGCTCGGTATGTTCGTCAACAACGACAAGATAGCAGAGGGCAACAGAATGTTTGAGAGGAACCTAGAAGGGAAAGGGGACAGGAGCAACCTGAATTACCTCACATCCGCCACTCCCACAGCGAAATAGGCCTGAGAGGGAAAAGAGACCTACCATTCATATGATTATGGGAGGACCAACAGATGGAGATTCAAACAAAGCTCGTAAAACAAGATTAAATTCAATTCGACAGAAAGGAAGTGAAGTCCAAACGATCTTTAATGTAGTTGTGGAGTTTGGAGCTCGGGATAAAGTGGCCATTCAAAGTCCACAGTTCGATGCTATGGTGATCAATGCTGAGATAGGAGGTTTTAATGTTGAGCGAGTATTCATCGACACAGGCAGTTCGGTGGACATCATGTTCATGGATTGCTTCAGAAAGATGAGATCGTCGGTTGAGGTCAAACGTGTAGAAACTTCTCTTTATGGTTTTGTAGGGGAAACAGTGACGGTATTCGGCTAGGTGCAATTACCCATGGTTTTAGGAGAGGGAGAATGGAGGTAGAATAAGACAATAACTTTCTTACTGGTGGATGCACCTTCGCAATACAACGTGATACTGGGTCGTCCATCTTTGAGTACCTATGCGGCGATCATCTCACCTGCACATTTGATGATGAAGTTCCCTGTGGGAGTAGGAGTAGTTCATGGTGACCAACAGACAGCTCGACGTTGCTATGTCACTGCAGTTCGCTATTCAGAGTCCCGAAAGCGTCACACTGAACAAAGATACGATATTGATTGAAAAAACGACCAAAGCCGGAAGAAAGGGAAAAAGGCAAACACAGCAGAATTTGAAGAAGGAGAACTGATGAGTGTCGAATTAATTCCAGAACAGCCTGGGCATTTAGTTCGTGTAGACAACCATCTATCTGAGCCAATTCAAAAAGAGATAATACGGGTGTTGAAAGAAAATGTAGATTTGTTCGCATGGAAGCCTAAGGATATGAAGGGTATAAATCCAGACGTAGTAGTGCACAGGTTGAACATTAAGCCGGAAGTCCGACCTGTTAAGCAGAAGTTGAGACATTTTGGGAATGAACAGAATGAGATTATAGAAAAAGAAGTGGAGAAGTTGTTAGAGATAGGGCACATCGAAAAGATTTAGTACCCTCAGTGGTTGGCTAATGTAGTGTTAGTGTCTAAACCTGGAAACAAATGGCAACTGTGTATTGATTTCCGGGATTTGAACAAAGCTTGCCCAAAAGATCACTACCCACTCCCCCGAATTGATAAGTTGGTGGACTCAACATCCGGTTGTGAACTTCTCAGTATGATGGATGCTGCACAAAGATATCACCAAATTTTATTACATCCGGAAGAGAAGCCCAAAGTTGCTTTCATCACTTCGTCAGGGACATATTGTTATATAGTGATGCTGTTTGGGTTGAAAAACGCAGGAGCTACTTATCAGAGGATGGTGGATAAAGTGTTCAAGAATCAGTTAGGTCGGAACATGGAAGCTTATGTGGATGACATGTTGGTAAAAAGCGTCCAAGCAAATAGTCATGCAACAGACTTGACGGAAACTATGGCAACAGTTCGAAGGTACGGAATGAGGCTAAATCTGGCAAAGTGTTCGTTCGGAGTAAAGGCAGGGAAGTTATTGGGGTATATGGTTACGGAGAGAGGAATAGAAGTTAATCCTACCAAAATTCGAGCTATACAGGAAATGTCCCCTCCTCGAACTATAAAAGAGGTACAAACTCTAACTGGCCGTATGGTTGCTTTAAGCAGGTTTATATCAAGACTGGCTGATAGAGGCTTGCCCTTCTTCAAAATTCTGAGAAAATGTGGCCAGTTCGGTGGAATGAACAATGTCAGAAGGCATTCGAAGACTTGAAAGGTTTCCTATCTTCGCTTCCTTTATTGAAACAACCAATGCAGGGAGGCACGTTGGTGGTATACTTAGCAACTGGTGAAGAATCGGTCAGTTTGGTTCTTGTGCGAGAAGAAGGAAAGGAGCAGTTCCTTGTTTACTTTGTCAGTAAAGTTCTTCAAGGGGCTGAAACGCGGTACACTGAGATTGAAAAGGTGGCCTATGCACTCGTTACTACCGCCAGAAGGTTGCGACCATACTTTCTGGGTTATGCTATAATTGTGCGAACTGATCATTCGTTGGGCGTTATTTTGGGAAAGCCCGATGCATCGGGAAGGTTAGTCAAATGGGCTGTCGAACTGGGTCAGTTTGACATCAAGTATGAGCCTCGAACAACAATTAAAGGTCAAGCTTTGGCGGATTTTATTCAAGAAACCACCAGGGTACAGGAAAAGAAGGAATGCGAATTGTTCGTAGATGGATCCTCATCCCATCAAGGGGCTGGAGGGGGGATATTGCTGATCAGTCCGGAAAAAGATGAATTACAGTTCACCATAAAATTCTTATTTAATGCATCTAACAATGAGACAGAATATGAAGCTTTTTTGCAGGGCTTAAAGATAGCCGAACAGGCAGGGGCTCGCCACTTAACAGTAAAATCGGACTCATAGTTAGTAACTCAACAACTCTAGAATCAATATGAAGTCAAGGAAGATCGCATGATTTCTTATGTAGAAAAAATTAGGGATATGGAGAACAAGTTTGAAAGGCTTAAAATCAAGCAGATTCCCAGAAGTGAAAATCAGAAGGCGGACTTCTTGTCGAAAATAGGCAGTTCGTTACGGGATTGTTCGCAGAGAAGTATAACAGTGATGGGCGTTGGGAGAGAGAATGAAGTTATGAATATTGACAAGGCAAAGTCCAATTGGAGAACTCCTATTTTGCATTTTCTGAAAGACAAAAGGGAAGGGACAACGAAAGAATCGGAAAGGTTAGAAAGGCAAGTTCGATTCTATTATATTATCAATGGACTGTTATACAGAAAAACCTTTTTACCGACGGACGCAAGATGCTTATCCCAAGAGGAAGGGATCAAGGTTCTAAAAGAAGCTCATGAGGGAGGATGTGCCGAACATTCAGGAGCAAGAGCTCTAGCTCGAAAAGTAGTACGGGCTGGTTTTTATTGGCCCACGATGAAGAATGATGCCGGGGAGCTAGTAAGAAAGTGTGAATCTTGCCAGAAACACGGGTGACGGATACACACGCCAGCTTCGGATATGTTAACCACTTGTTCGCCTTGCCCTTTTGCTAGATGGGAGATTGATATAGTTGGTCTGTTTGTTAAAACTAGAGGAAGTAAACAATTCTTCGTGGTAGCAGTGGATTATTTCACTAAGTGGGTCGAAGCTGAACCTTTGGCCAGGATTACGGAGGCTAACATGATTTATTTTATTTGGAGGAATATCTGTTGCAGGTTTGGTTTGGCGAGAATCTTGGTGTCGGACAATGGAGCTCAGTTTCGAGGAAAGAAAATTACTGAATGGTGCGAAGAGATGAAAATTTTATAAGTATTTACCGCAGTGTCACATCCACAGTTGAATGGGCAGGTCGAAGTGGTGAATCGGATCATATTAGATGGACTTAAAAAATGGCTTGAGTCCGAAAAATTGAACTGGGTGGACGAATTGCCATCAGTATTATGGGCTTATCGAACATCATCTAGATCGACGATAGGAGAGAGTCTTTTCAGTTTGGTGTTCGGAATGGAAGCGGTAGTTCCAGCGGAAATTCAAGAAGAAGCTTTGCGGATCACCAATTTTGAACCACAAGAAAATGAAGAGTTGATCAGAACTGATTTAATGTTTTTAGATGAACTGATGGATGAAGCCTGAGTTCGTCATGAACTCTATAAAAGGCGCATTCAAGCAGCATTCAATAAGAAAGTTCGTAAAAGAGAATTCCAAGTAGGAGATATGGTGTTAAGACAGTCAGATGCCCTGGTCGAAATCGGAAAGCTGGATGCTACTTGGGAAAGACCGTATATCATCTCAAAGATTCTTTCAGGAGGATCCTACGAACTTATAGATAAAGATGGGAAGAGGTTGCCAAGACCATGGCATGTGAGTCATCTGAAGAAGTTTTATGCTTGAAGTGCCATTCTTCTGTATGTTACTTATTACTTTTTTCAATTCCTGTTACTTAATAAAACGAGAAACATTTACTCTCCGTGGACGTAGGTCAATTCGACCGAACCACGTTATATCGCTGTGTCACTTTTTTCTCTGCTTTATTTTTATATTGCTATTATACTTGATGATTAAGCGAACCGAAACATTCCTTTGGAATGTCCTGATTAAGCGAACCGAAACATTCTCTCGGAATGTCCCGATTAAGCGAACCGAAACATTCCCCTCAGAATGTCCTGATTAAGCGAACTGAAACATTCCCTCGGAATGTCCTGATTAAACGAACTAGAACATTCCCTCGGAATGACTCGATTCAAACAAAACTTGATTTTAGCAAGTTGAAGTTTTCTTATGAATGATCGGGTTCAGCGAACTATAACGAATATTATAACATGAATTACAAATGCAAGCATTTAAAGTAAACATTGATAACATTCAATACGAACAGAAGACAGTTACAGATATAGAAGAAAGTAAAACGTTCAGCTAAGGTAGAGTGGGAGGTTCTTCAGGAGGAATCGAAGAAAAGGGATCAGTAGGAGGAGATGGGGGCACGGGAGCGAACATGTCGTCAGGCAGATCAGCGACCAATCTCGAAGTCGTTTCCCCGAGCTGATTCGAACCGGTACTTGGGGGAAGTATTTCAGAAATGGCTTGCTCTAAGAGAGGCCAGCCCACCACTTGGTATCAACAAGCTCGCTAGGGTCTCCGCACCAACCAGGAGGAGTGGGGAAGGATTGCCCTAACTTCTTACCTAGCGAAGAGAGACGGAAGCGGAGTTGGGACTCGGGCATAGTTTCTGTCACCTCTTCCTGGCACAGGCGAACACCCTCCTTAAAATAGGCCTCGGCCATGGGAGCGACTTTAGAGAGAAAGAGGACTGAATTCCATAAGCGCCTGAAGAGACTCTCATGGAACTCTTCAGCTATTAGCTCCATCTCTGGACTCCGAGCGAATTGATGGAAGCCCTCTATAATCCCAGCTCGGAATCCCTTCTCCCTCATATCTTCCGCAAATTGAAGCCGCATATTCTTCTCCTGCTCCAACTCCTCCCTTAACTTTCTAAGTTCCGCCTTAGCCCCGAGGAACTCTTTCTGCTTCTCCATGACGAACTGCTCTTTTGCCACGAGCAGTTCCTCTCTTTTCGATACCTCGGATCGAGCTGTAGCGAGCTCAATCTCGTATTGCTTTAACCAAGCAGATAACTCAGTAGCTCGGCCGGAGTGGATCACCAAATCGCTCTCCAGGGTTTTCTTCTCTTCCTCTCTCTCTTGCACAAGGTAACGATAATTTCGTGCTTGGTCTCGCCGCCGAAGGGCCCTCCTGCTCAAACCCTCAAAAAATTTCTTTGCGTTGGCCAAACGCGTGAGATTTAGTCGAATCTCTTTTTTCTCGGCATCCTTTTCGCCCTCTGCCGACTTTCCCTTCCGCACCGCCGCCTCCTCCGGAACCTCTGAAATGACTGGCGGCTCCTCAACGGTCTTCTATTTTTTGCTCGCGGACCGCTGTGAGCTGCCAGACCCCTTTCTTTTCTGTTGGCAGGAAGAGCCGGTTCCGAGTGCCTCCCTCGCAGCATCTTCAGTCAAATCTATAGGCTCGGGTGAACGAGCCATGAGCGGAGGCAAACTGGCGGAAGCTTCGGCGGCAGGCAGTATGATAAGAGGGGGAGAAGCCGACAAGGTAGCCTCCGATCCCTCGGGGAGAACACCTTCTGCCTCGTGAACCACATGCTCGGTCGAGCCAGGAGTTTTGTTGGCCAGTTCAACAAGACGAGTTTCCTCCATCTGCTTGAAGGCTACAGCTAGGTCGGTGTTCACACAATGCTGGGAAGGTGAGTACGGGGTCCTCTCCTCATCAGAGACCTCATCTGCAAAGCTGAAGAACTGATTCATCTTTTTATCTGCAAAAAGAAACAAATTGGGTAAGCCATCATGTACTCAAACAAGTTCGAATTAACACTGAATAGGATGAGAAAAAGAAAATCGACCTAAATTAAATCGAGAAAAAACACGGCTGTTCGGATAAAACCCCCAGAATGACAGTAACGACTCGCAAGAGCTTAATTGGACGATATCGAACCACCCCTTTGCAAAAATTCTGTTCAAAACAGAGATCTGGTAGTCAGGGGAAGGAGGGGGATCAGACTGAACAGTGGTTTGAACCCAGGGTAAAGAATAGAAGGATTGGTTTGCTGGTCCGCGAATGAAAAAATAGTATTGCTCCCAAGTGCTAACCTTCTTGTCACCAGGAGACAAAAAAGCCGCTCGCCTCGCACCCCCGCGAGGGCTTAAATAAAAACGAAAAGGATTACTGTTTTTAAGGATGAAGCAAGAACGAAATCGATTAAAAGAGGGTTTGACTCCTATCCATTTACATATCATGTAAAAAGATACTATATAGCTTATAGAATTTGGGTGTAATTGGTTCGGGCATATTCCGAAGCCCGAACCAATTTCTAAGAAGAAAGGGGTGAATGGGAGGAACCAATCCCAGGGTGACATGTTTCAAAAACCATGTCTGATGACCATGGGGAGCTCGGTGAGGTCGGTCCTCGGGATTGGGGATTACTATAGAGTAACCGCCCACCATAAGCGAACTAAGGAGTATTAGATGGGTTTGGGTGGTTTTAGTGGAGGAAAATACTGTATCTACGGTTTTTCTCCTAGATTTCTTAGAAGCCTGAACTATGGGGCGAGAAGATGCCATTGGAAATATAAGGATAAAGGAGAAGAAGATGGGTACCTGATATAATTGAAGAAACCTAGAAATTGGAGAGGAAAAACCCTTGATTGATGAGAGAAAAATTGTTTAAGTGAAGCTACAGTGATTGGTTGCGCAAGAAGTATTTCTGGTGTGATGGAGGAGATATATATAGAGAGAGGATTCCTCGGTTTTGGGGGGAAAAGTGAAAGGTCGCGAACTCTCGGCCGTTAGATGCAAAAAAATCCAATGGTGGAAGATGAAAGGACACTGGGCGGGAAATCTACCCTACCACGTGTTGCGTAGGTGGGATTAGCGCAGTTAAAGGGACATCTCGCCTCGAAAAGATACGTCAAGTGTTCGTATAACATATTAACGAACTGTACTAGTGCGTGTAAACATGCACTTCAAAGGGGGGGAGTACTTGATATGGTCGAACTAAGTGGAATCGAGTTTTTAGTCGAACTGAGTCGAACCGAGTCTTCTCTTGAAAACCGGAATGAAGTCAAAGTCAACGTATCTCAAGGGTTTAAAAAAACAAATAGTTCGGACACTGTTGGAGCAAACTAAGGAAATGCGAACTAATGCAACCTTGAAGTACAAAGACGAACTGGTTGATGGTGAGAAGTGACGAACAGGTTTTGAATCCAACTAATCCCTATTTTTGTGAAGCCAGTAGCCCATATCCCACGTTTTTGGGATAAATCTCAACCAACACGTATTCCAGGGAGTCTATATATACCTCTTATATTCATTATTCTATTTTTTATGCACAATTATAACAAAAACACACACGTATAGGTTTTCTCTCTAGAATCAATTATTCTCTTGACTGACTTGAGCGTCGGAGTCCCATCATCGGGAACCCCTCCCGGTGTTTGTTTTGCAGGTTTTTGGATCCAAGATTTTGAGTTTTTAGTTGAAGAAGAAGAAGGTTGGATCGGAGCAACATCAGTCGTCAAGGAACGATGCGAACCGAATCATTGAGCGGTTCAAATGTTTCAATCTACCGATCTTCAACGGAAAAGGAGAATCGACCGAGGCTGAAGAATGGCTAAGGTCATTGGATCGAATTTTTGGACATCTAACATGCACAAAGGAGTAGAAGATCTCATGTGCCGTGTTTCAACTCATCGAAGAGGCTAGCTATTGGTGGCAGACACACCAAAGGACTATGTCACCGGAACATAAGAGGGTTATGTCTTGGGGAACCTTCAAAGAGGTGGTTAGAAAGAAATTCCTACCTCAGTCGTATCTTGACCGAAAAGAAGCAGATTTCCTACATATTCGTCAAGGAACTGCCTCCGTAGAAGAGTACGAGAGGAAATTCAATCAGTTGAGCAGATATGTGCCTCATCTGGTGGACACCGATACTAAAAAGACCAAACATTTCGAAAGAGGCCTTCGCCTAGAGATCGGTTCTATTTTGGCTGGTCAGAGGACCATGATGTATGCTGAAGTCGTTGAAAGAGCCCAGAAAGTTGCTTTTCATCTACACTCGGTTGTCACACCGCGTGAGAGGATCGTAGGGATGTCCAAAAAAAGGAAATGGACTGGTCCGGGTCAGAGCTTTAATCAGAATAAACACCCAAGGACTAATAGTGCTCCGCTCTTCCCAACCCCTAAGCCGGGAAACGCGTGTGCCAAGTGTGGAAAGACCCATATAGGACCATGTCTTCTAGGGACCAAGGTTTGCTTTAGGTGTAAAGAATCAGGACACATTATAGCCAACTATCAGAGGTTCAGAAACACAACAATGACGAAGAAGCCGAGGTTACAAATAAGCAAGACTCGGAACTGTTACAGGTGTGGAGAACCTGGACATATCACGTTTCACTGTCGGAGGTTCGGGAACCCAGCAACTGCAACACGAAGGCCAAGGCCAGGAGCAGGCCAGGCACGAGCATTTGCTCTCCCTCGCTTAGAGACTGCTGAGAGATAGATTACGGATGATGAACTTTTAGTATTATATATGTAGATAAATATGAAGTGGCTCTTACTTGTAATAGTGTACATGATCATTTTGTAAAATGTATGAGCTACCCATCTTTTGCTTATATATATATAGGATACCAACTTGTCTTTTGCTAATCGATGGAATCCACATATACTTCTCTCCTCACGATTCGTGTTTATTCTTCTCACCTATAGTATTGTTGTGACACCGGATCTGTTGAAACATGAGAAAGATAAGGTAGTCGCTAAAACTCTGGAAGTTAGTATCTCATTGGGAAGGACGAGATTCCACCTTCTTATCAGAAATCGGAAAAGGAGAAGTTAAGAACGCACCTTGGATGATCCTTGGCTTGTGGTGTTAATCTTAGAAGAAGGAAGAAGAGAGTTTACACACTGGACGAAGGTTGTAGGTTCGGGCATTGACTCTGCTCATTACTCAACAAGATATGATAAAGTAAACAAGAAACCAAAAGTCCCCAACTAATCGGTTGTTACATGTAACCATCCCATTTGTTTTCTCAGATACCACCAGAGAATCTAAGAATCGCCTTTTTCATTCGTACCTCGAACATTTCATCATAGAGTTCGTCAATGACACTCTGGTTTACTCGTGTGGTAAGACATCCCGAATAGCATCTCAGGAACGTGTTGGAAATTCTGCGAAAGGAGTTACGCATGCAGCTAATTCCTCCTGTTGGATGCGATAACTTTTCCCCCGTCTCTACAACTCTCTTTCTCTCTCTCTCTCTTTTCTTTGACTTTGTCGAAAACGTACTTACTTCTTTGACTAAGGAATACGACTCTCCAGCGCCAACTGTTTCTCACTCTACTTCACAAGTAAAATGGTGAAAACGAGAAGTAAATGGGATGCATACTATAGTTGAAGAGGAAGCAATGGACGTTGTGATTGAGGAAGGTCTCTAAAAGTCGAACCAGAGAATGCAAAACAGACACATAATAATGATGTTTGTGTTGATATGGATAACTAGGATGATCCAGAGGTGTCTGATGAGGTTTATAGAATGGGTGAATCTCTATCTCGTGTATCGACGGATGGTTCCTCTTCCTCGAGTGATGATGAATGTGAAAACGAGGATGTAAAGCAAACAAGTAGCAAAATGAGTGTGAGAAAAGAAAGTGATCGAAAATAGATGATGTGATGATTATCATTAATGACAAGAAGACGATTTCCAGTGGAAGAGTGAAAGTGAAACTGAAGTCAATAAGGGTTGTCATGATAAAACGAGTATGGGTTGGAAAAATGAGAAGCAGAAGTGCGATTCAATTAGGAAGGTTCGAGAAAGAATTGGATAAGCTCAGGACTGACAAAAGTTCTGAACATTGAGCTTAGCCAAATAATCGAGGCCTGCAAGTTCCTTGACGAGAAATGGAAAAAATGAAACAACATGGGAATAAGAGGATGAGATTCTGGCAAAGTACCCAATCTTGTCGTTTCTAAGTACACATCTAATTTCGAGGACGAAATTCTTTTAAGGGGTAAAGGATGTAGCACCCAGGACAAAAACGAAGCATAATTGATTAATTAAATAATTAAACCCTTAATCGAATTATTTTATATTGTGTGTTAACCCTTGATTGTTTAATTTAATTATATGCGTTCCAGAAATACGATAAATGTATGTTTTAAATGGAAGTATAATTTAGTCGCGAAACATAGATTATAATTTTACCATAAGATACGTAATGGAAAAAAGAGAAGATAGAAATGAATTAGAGGTCAATCGGAGACTCGTAGCTCAAATAGCGAAGAAAAGGGTAATATACGAAGATTCGAAAAAACGAAAGATATTTACGGTGAATAGTAACCCAAGATTTTTACATGAATAGTGACCCAAGATTTTTACCGTGAATAGTAAATAAGATTTTTTCGATGAATAGTGTTTTTCCGGAAATCTATATATAGGGGCGTTTTCGAGTCGGAAGATCACCGTTTTTCTGAACGAGGCTAAATCGACAAAAACACGTTAGTCACTCTCTCCTCTGTTTTTTGTCTCCGGCGTGCCGCCGCCGGAGCAGGAAAATCAATTATGTTGATTCGGTCGATTTTCACATAGAACGTAGGTCTCGTCGAGATGAGTGTAGAACAGGTCTTGAATTACCATTCCAATGTCTATTCCACCGGCAACGGGCGGTCAAACCTTTCTCTCTCTTCCTCTCTGTTTCTCTCTTTCTCTATGATCTCTCTCTCCCACCCTCCCCTGCCTTCTCGCCGCCACCGCCGTCATCGGAGGAGGACGACTCTCCTCTCTTTTCCTCCCTTTCTTCCCCTTCTCCTCTCCCTCACTGTCTCTTTCTCTCTCCTCTGTGTGGGTGTTTGAATTTGTGTGTGTGTGATGAAGAGGGTGGTGGCGCCGTGAGGTTGTGACGGTCGTGTGGTTAGGATCGTCGGCGACGGGAGTCGCCGGCCGTGAGGTTGCAGCTGTTTGTGTGTGTATATATGCATGTATATGTGTGTGTGTATGTAAATTGTGTGTGTGTTGATGGTGGGGGAGCCGCCGTGCGTGGCGGCTCCGTACTTGATGAAGAGTGGCCGGCATGGTGGTCGCGCCGGCATATGTGAGTGGTCGCCGGATGGTCGTCGGCGATGTGGCAGTGGTGGTGGTGAGGGGGAGACAACAGGAAATAGGGTTTGGGGGTTGGGGATGTGTTTTGTAAATTAGGTTAAGTTTAGGGGCTTAGTTGCAAAGCCTCAATTTAAGTTTATTTACAATTTAGTCCCTAGGGTTTTGTTTATCTTATTTTTACCCCCAACGGTTTTGGACATTCCTTTTTGACCCTGGAACTTTTGGATATCTCATTTAGACCCCCAAAACTTCTCTAAAATTACATTTATACCCTTGGTCAAAGTCAATCTTTGACTAAAAATTACTAAAACGCCTCTTAATCTTAAAATGCTCCATTTGAGCTCGTTTCAACTCCGATTGAGCTCATTCTTTTTCCATAGCAACCCTAATCTTTCCCTCTTTCTAATCTTTTTTACCAAAATTACCAAAATACCCCCCAATCTTAAAACGCTCCGTTCGAGCTCGTTTCAACTCCGATTGAGCTCATTCTTCTTTTGTTGCGACCCAAATCTTACCCTCTTTCATATCAGCCTATTGGACTGAACTTCCACTCTTGTTTCTTCAACCTCAATCTCTAAATCTTTCATTCTATCTCGTCTTTATCGATCGTATCTTCTTCGATATTGTCTATACCTTTATTTATACGTATTTAACGTATTAAGAATCTAAGAAACATTGTAACTTGTGTAGGCTATCAGTCGGATCATACATCTTGATACTTAATACTTGTTACTCGACAACTCTCGTTGTAACCACCGAACAAGGTGGGGGTAACTTCTAATCCTTAATAATTATACGTTTTTGTATTTAACGCAAAATAATGATATATGAACGCATGCTTATGAACTTGATATTAAATAAATTGTTGAACTTTATGTGTTGTGATTATATGTTATGATTAATGTGTTCATGCATAGTTTATGATGATGTTGTGAAAGGACGAAAGTCCATATTTATATGAAGAGACAAAGGTCCACATTCATAATTGAATGGACGAAGGTCTACTTTCATATTACGGGGAACTAGAGACCCGTACAATAAGTCGGGGAGTACCCGCACCTGGGGTCAATGGGGAGTACCCGCCCTCGCTGCAGATATGAGCTCTATGGGACTACGTGTCCATAAAGGATCCGATTTATGTGCTATGCATTCTATATGCCGTGTCTATTTGCCGAACTTGTATATGTTTGATTTGTTATATTTACCTAATAATTGTTAAAAATATGGAAAGTATCCCCACGAGCCTATTCAAAGCACTCACCTCCTATTCTGTAATTCACATTACAGGAGATGACGAGCATGTTGAACCTTAGAGAGGGAGTGATGGTGCCCTATCTTGACTTTCTATCTTTAAGTCTTTTATTCCACTACAAGTAAACAATATTTTTACAATTCACTTTTTGTAAGTATAACTTCGTAATTACTATAGATGATGGATCCTGAAAGGTTTATTTCCGCTGCTAAGGTTTTCAATTTATCGGTTGTAACCGAAGGTTGATATGTAATATTTCTGATCGTCTCTTACCTCCTTTTTTATTCCATGCACGTCTTTTCCCCTTCTTTCTTCACACCCAAAAAGAAAACTCTGATAATTTTTAAGAACGAAAAATGGGGCGTGACATTTTCTACATTAACACCTATGTATTATTTGTTTTTTTTTCAATTAATTTTTTTACAATGTTAATTTTTTATTTAGTTATTTATTTTATTTTTATTAATGCTAATAGTTGGTATGTATTTTTTTTTCTTTTGTTTTCTTCCATTCATTTTTTTTGCAACGTTAATTTTTATTTAGTTATTTATTTTATTGTTATTAATGACAATTGCTACGTATGTTTCTTTATTTACTTTTGGTTATTTCGGTTCTTTTTTTATAATGTTCATTTTTTATTTTATTGATATTAATGTCGACTATTGATGAGGAGGATGTGGAAATATTTGATAATATATTATTTTCACATCAAATTAACCCTAAAATGTAATTAACGAGACTCTAAATATAATTAGTTTATTATCTTGCTTCAAAAAAATATTCGATGTTCATAAAAAAAAATAAAAATTCATTGAATTTCTTGGAGAAATATAGATGATTAATGGCATGAACAATGAGAAATTTACTGTTGATGTACTTTTTTTTTTTAGAATGAGAACCTGAAACTAGTAAAAGATATGTTCCAAGGTTTTTGATATAATCTTTTTTATCTTATGTTTGTAGTTACAAATTGGTATGTTCCAAGTTTTCTTGCATAATAATAATAATAATAATAATAATAATAATAATTATTATTATTATTATTATTTTGTTTATGATAAATTGGTATGTTAATTATTTCTTGGTATGGTTAATTTTTTAGTATGTTAATTTTTCTTGGTATGGTTAATTTTGTTTGTTATACCTAACAATTATTAAATAATGAGTCTTTTATTTATTTCTTTTATGTTTTCCTTAATATCGAGTCTTATTTATTTAATATAATTTTCATAAATAGTTGAGTTAATAACAATAAAAAATTTAGCATTTTGAAAAAATGAACTGAAAAAAAAGTAAAGAAAGAAATATATGTATCAATTATTGCAAAACAATAAAATTAATTGAACAATAAAAGAAAAGAAATAAAAATCATTAATAACAATAATATAAATAACTAAATAAATATCAGTATTGAAAAAAAAATTGAAATAAACAAAAGTAAAAAAGAAACATACGTACCAACTGTTAGTATTAAAAACAATAAAATAAATAACTAAATATAAAATTAAAATTAGGGTTAATTGCACGAAATCCCCTCGTGGTTTGGGAAATCAACGTGAAACCCCCCTCTGCTTTCAAAAATACGCGAAACTCCCTTATGGTTTTCTAAATGTAGCCCGAAATCTCCAACTCTATTAAGGTTAACAGAAGTGCTATGCACGCGCTCTTCATGCATTTTTTTTGATTTTTTTGCTATAAAATGATATATATATATACCTTGTTTTGACTATATTAAAAGATTAATTATCGTGTGGGGTTTCTTGCAATTGCATACACTTCCTTCTATCTGATTTTTTACATTAACAATTATGTATTATTTGTTTTTTTTCAATTAAATATTTTATAATTAAATGTGAAGATTTTGAAACTAGATCTGTACATTAACAACTATGTATTATTTGTTTTTTTTTCAATTAATTTTTTTATAATTAAATGTGAAGATTTTGAAACTGGATCTGTAAATTTTTGAATCTTTTTGGTGTATTTTTTGTAGCACCCTGGACCAAAAACGATGCATAGTTTATTAATTAAATATTTAAACCCATAATTTAATAATTATGTGCGTATATTTTGACTGTTTAATTTAATTACGTGCATTTCAGATAAGTGTTTAATGCATGATTTAGATGGATATTTTTCTTAGACATGGAATATAGAATATTTTTATACCATTAGATATGTATTGGAAAAACAAGAAGATAGAAATGAACTAGAGGTCAATCGGAGACCTGTAGCTCAAACGATGACAAAAAAGGCAAAACCTGAAGTTTCGGAAAACCAAAAGATATTACGGTGAATAGTAACGAAGATTTTTATGTGAATAGTAACAAAGAATTTTCAACCGTGAACAGTAACTTGGAGATTTTTTACGTGAATAGTGTTTTCCGGGATTTCTATAAATAGGGGCATTTTCGATTCAAAAATCACCGTTTTTTCGAACGAGCTGAAAGCGACGAAAACTTGTAAGTCTCTCTCTCTTCTCTTTCTTTTTTCCATTTTCTGTCCCCAACGTGCTGCTACTGTTGGTGGCTGGAAAATTTCAAAGTTGTTGGTTTCAGCCGATTTTCGCACACAACGTAGGTCTCGACAAGACGAGTCTAAAATAGGTCTCGGATTTTGATTCCGATTTCTCGTTCACCGGAAAACGGCGAAAAACGCTCTCCAAACCTTAAACCCTAATTTCTACCATCTTTTCTCTCTCTTCCTGTTTTCTCACTCCTCCTCGCCGGAGTTGTTGCCGGAGCGACGCCTGGTGGTGAGGGGGTGATAAAGAAGGGGCGGCGCCGGAGCAACAGGCTGTGTGTGTATAGTGTGTGTATATGTGTTCGCTGTTGGGGGCGATGCTGGTGGTGCCGCCGTGAGCTGTTGGTGGCGGACACTGGTGTTGCGCCGGTGAGGCCTGGGTGGTGGTGGCTGCCGGCCAAAGCTGTGTGTGGTATGTGTTATATGCGTGTGCGTGTTAGCATGCGTGTGTATATATATATGTTGTGGTTGTGTTGCGATGGCTTGGGAAGGTTGCCGGCGACTGGAAGTCGCCGGCCGGGTGTTTGGGAAGGGTCGCCGGTCGGAGTTGGGGAAGGAGGGTGAGAGAGAAAGAAAGCGTGAGGGATGGGGTGTGTTTGGGGCTGTTTTTCCGACACTGTTCATGGCTGGAATCCGATGAGGGTGGCCGGAGGTGGTAGCCGGCGGTGTAGGGTTGCCGGCAGACAAGGTGGCGGCGGCGCTGGGCGGCGTCGGGAAGTGCAGCAGGTGAGTAGGGTCGACACCGGGAGCGCTGGGCGCGCTGGGCGCCGAGGCTGTCGAGAAAAGCTACTGAGAAACCTTGGCCACTGCCGGGGAAAGCTGTGCAGTTGCCGAGAAGTGCCGACCCACTGCCAAGGAACACACGTGCTGGGCGCTGAGGCTTGCCGAAGTTGGGTGCACACGCGCGCCCGCGCCCTGTCGGGTGACGGGTGCACATGCGACGCTGTGTTTTCAATCCGAATCCTATTTTTTCCATCGTACGTCATCATCGAGTCATCGCCAATGAGATGTCATTGACCGGGGTTCGTGGGCCCGGTCAAAGTCAACCCTTTGACCAAAATTACCAAAATACCCCTACACTTAAAATACTCCGTTCGAGCTCGTTTCAACTCCAATTGAGCTCATTCTTTTTCCGTTGTGATCCAAATTTCATCCGCTATCATCTTAGCTTTATAAACTGATTATCCACTCTTATTTCTTTAATCCCAATCTTTAGATCTCTCGATCCATTGTGTCTTTAACGATCGTTTTTCCTCCGGAATCATTTATAGTGTTAATTATAATTATTAAGGATCTAAGAAACACCGTACTCTTGTAGGCTACTTGTTGGATTGAGCGTTGTGATATTTGATTTTTGGTACTTGCTACTCACACGGAAACCACCGAACAAGGTGGGGGTAATTTCTAATTCTATACCTATTTACAGTTTTCCTTAATCTGAAGCATGATTGAGAAATACTAAATGTTATGGTTATATGCTATGATTATGTGTTCATGTTATACTGTGAAAGGACTTCGGTTCATATTGCATGGTCGGAGGATCTTATGGACCGTAAAAAAACTGTCTCTTATCTCTTCTACCACCTGAAAGGTCTGGCGGTCCTGTAAATGCGCTAGCGGTATTGAGACTGTTTTAGGGGATAAGACGGGAAAATCCCGCACCTCATGGATGAGTTACGAGATACGTGTCTTGCATTATATGTGTTGTGACAACGTGACGGAATGCTACATTTCCAGTATTTTTATATCTGTTGTCTGTTATAAGAGGCGGATTTCATCCCTACGAGTGTATTCCACGCACTCACCCCCTATTCTGTAATTCAAGTTGCAGGAGATGATGAGCATGATGAACCCTAGATGGAGAGAGGAGGTGCTATATCTGGGCTTGTATTTTTAGGAAGATGACCTACAAACAGTTCCAAATAATGTTTTAATTAATTCACGTTTTGTAATAATTTTTGTATATGATTCGGATGTTGGATCCTGATGATATTTTCCGCTGTGAATGTTGTAATTATCGATTGAAACCGAATGTTGATATGTGAATGATTCACATCATCCCTTACCTCATTCTTCTGTCGTCTCCTATCCCCTTTTTCTATTTGTGAAAGATATCTCTTACCATTTCTTTCTTCACGCCCGTGAGAAAAACTCTGATATTTTTATGAAAGAAAATGGGTCGTGACAGATGGTATCAGAGCCATGTTCTAATGTTATGAACTTGCTCGAACTGGTTTAAAAATGAGAAAAATGTGTTTCTAAAGCGTGAAAAGTTTTTTGAAAAGAGATAGATAGACACTATCCTCTCAAGATAGGAGTCTCTCGCTGATTATAAGATGTGGAAATGAGTGATTACCTGATATGTGTTACCTTGATAATATGATATAAACTGATTAGGACTGACGGGGTGTTAAGGATATTATTTCACGATGAAAAGATCTTTTAAAACCCTCTTGGCGTCACTACAACTACGATAAAAAGATCTTATAAAAACCTCTTGATGTCACTACAATCGACACACTGCTCTAAGCCACCGCCACAAAGCCACTAACTGCAGTAGTGTGAGCTCGTGTGCGAGTATGGCCGTTCGCAGGAGTTGACGTCGTGTGACTAAAAGTTAAAACTACCATGGACCCTTGTTTATAACAGGGTGTGCTAATGAGTGAGTTTTCCCAGTTCATGGTTGTAATGCATAAGATTGGTTTTGATAGTTTGAGGTCTATGAGAACTCTGTGAGAATGTCAGTAATGTGAATTATAATGTTTTGCGTATGATGCATTTTTTTGATTGGTTTATGCGAGTTGAGTATATGCTATCATACATGATAAACGAATAATAGAAAATCTATTGAGGCTATTATATGATTTATGGAGTAGCATTTATTGGTACCATGATATTTGTTATTAGTTTATCGATTGTTATAGATTATTGGTTTACGTGGGTATATTATAAGGGTTAGTTTCGTATGTCGTCTATAGAATGATATGCCACGAGGTCGACCACGAAGGGATAAGCCATCAATGGAGAATTCATCTTATCACGACGTGAACACCCCGAGAAGAGACTTGGAGTCCGTACTGGGAGGCTTGGCTTGACAATATGAGACTGCACAAGCTATGCCGCCACCATCATTTAGAAATGATGCTAACCGAATTATTGAATAGTTCCGATGATTCGATCCATCGACCTTCAACGGAATAGGAGAACCGATCGAAGCTGAGGAGTGGCCAAGGATGTTGGATCAACTCTTTGGACATTTGGCATGCACAGAAGAGCAGAAGATCTCCTGTGCCGTTTTACAACTCACCGAAAGAGCCAACTATTGGTGGGAGACACAAGAAAGGACTATGTCGCCGGAATTTAGGAGCGTTATGTCTTGGGGAGTCTTCAAAGAGGTTGTTAAACAGGAATTCCTGCCTCAGTCGTTCCGTGACAAAAAAGAGGTAGATTTCATACGTATTCATCAAGAGACCACCTTTGTAGAAGAATACGTGAAGAGATTCAACCGACTAAGTAGGTACGCGCCCCATCTGGTGGACACAAATGCCAAGAAGATCCGACACTTTGAGAGGGGTCTTCATTGGGAGATCGGTTCCATTCTGGCGGGATATGGTGAAATGTCTTATGCCGAGGTCATAGAGAGAGCCCAAGAGATCTCATCTCGTCTACGCTTGGACGTTTCACCACCCAAGGAGAATAATGAGATAACCGAAAAAAGAAAGTGGACCGGTCCTAGTCAAGACTCCTACCAGCGCAAGTTCCCACGGGCCAACAATGCCCCATTTTTCCCTACTCCCAGGCCAAGGAACTTATGTTTCAAGTGTGGAAAGTCGCATGTGGGACCCTGCCTCTATGGAACCCGGAAATATTACCGGTGTAGAGAACCTAGACAATTAGCACACAACTGCCAGAAGTTTAGGAATCCGGTGGCTACATTACCGAGGCCAGGAAACTCATGTTCTAAGTGTGGAAAATTACATAGGAGACCATGTCAACATGAGACACGGAGTTGCTACCGGTGTAGAGTGCCAAGACACATCTCCACAAACTGTCCAAGGACTGGAAACTCACCAGCTACCACACCAAATTCGAGGCCAGGAGCAGACTAGGCTTGAACATACGTCCTCACTCGTACAGAGGCTGTCGAGAGATAGATTGAGACAATGAGCTTTTAATATTATATATGTATAGATAAATATGTAGTAACTCATACCTTGTAGTAGTATACGAAATCCTTTTGAATAATGTACGAGCTGCCCATCCTTTGTCTATATATATATATATTCTATACCAGATCGTCTTTTACTATTCGATAAAATCCATGTTTACTTCTCTTCACATTTTAAGATTTATTTCTTCATCTATAGTATTGTGGTAGCACCGGATCTGTTAAGGTATAAGAACAATTTGGTAGTCGTTAAAAACTTTAGAAGTTAGTATTCCATCGGGAAAAATGATACGAACAAAACACCTTTGTCTGGGTCTAAAGATCGCGCTTGGGAGTAGAATTCTTTTAGCCGAGCTGTGTGTGTTGGAGAGAAAGGACTTTGATGTGATTATGGAAATGGATTGGCTTAAGGTAAAATCACACGGTAATTAAGTGTCGTATGAAGGAAATCATCTTTCAAGCACCCGGAGAATCGGAGTTCACCTTTCATGGGACCCGAGTAAAGTTGACCCAAGGATTATCTCGGTCATGAAGGTAATCCAGATGCTTAGCAAAAGAAATTGCGAAGCTTGGTGGGTCAACATAGTGAACCCCGAGCAAGGATCGACTTCTATCGAGAAGGGCCGGTGATAAAGGAATACATGGATGTATTTCCAGAGGATTTACCTGGTCCTCCGCCGGATCGATAGGTGACCTTTAAGATCGATCTCATCCTAGGATCAACACCGGTGTCGAAAGCTTCATAATGGATGGCTCCGAAGGAATCACAAGAACTGAAGGTCCAGTTACAAGAACTTTTGGACAAAGGCTTTGTTAGACCGAGCGTGTCGTCTTGAGGAGCTCCAGTGTTTTTTCTGAAAAAGAAAGATGGGAGCTTTCAGATGTGTATTGATTACCGAGAGATGAACAGACGGACCATAAAGAACAAGTATCCACTGCCTCAAATTGAAGATCTTTTTGATCAATTAAGAGATGCCAGTGTGTTCTCTAAGATTGACATAAGGTCTGGATATCACCAGATGAAAGTCAAAGATGCGGATATATCTAAGACAATATTCAAGACGAGATATGGCCACTACGAGTTGTAGTAATGCCATTTGGACTTAGCAATGCTCTAGCTATTTTTATGGACTTGATGAATCGTATTTTCCATCCGTATCTCGATCTTTTCATCATCATGTTCAATGACGTTATCCTCATCTATTCTTGCGATACCATGCACCACAAATAGGATCTCAGGAACGCGTTGGAAATTTCTACGAAAGGGATTACGCATGCAGCTAATTCCTTCTGTTGGATGCGACAACTTTTCCCCCGTCTCTTCAACTCTCTCTCTCTCTCTCTCTCTCTCTTTTCTTTATCTTTGTCAAAAACGTACTTACATCTTTGACTGAGGAATACGACTCTCCAGCACCAACTACTCCTCACCCTACTCCGCAAGTAAAATGGTGAAAACAAGAGGTATATAGGATGATTATTACAACAATCGGTACTATGAGTTGAAGAAGAAGAAGGATGAGAGACAGAAGTATGATTCGGTTAGGAAGGTTCGAGAAAGAATTGGAAAAGCTCAGGACCGACAAAAGTTCTGAACATTGAGCTTAGCCAAATAATCTAGGCCTACAAGTTCCTTGACGAGAAATAGAAAGAAAGAAGCAACACGGAGGTAAGAGGATGAGAGTTTTGGCAAAGTATCTAGCTTTACCGTTCTAGTGCACGTTTAATTTCGAGGACGAAATTCTTTTAAGGGGTAAGGGATGTAGCATCCCGGACCAAAAACGATGCATAATTTATTAATTAAATATTTAAACCCATAATTTAATAATTATGTGCTTATATTTTGACTGTTTAATTTAATTACGTGCGTTTCAAATACGTATTTAATGCATGATTTAGATGGATATTTTTCTTAGACATGGAACATAGAATATTTTTATACCATTAGATGCGTATTGGAAAAACGAGAAGATAGAAATGAACTAGAGGTCAATCGGAGACCCGTAGCTCAAACGGCGACAAAAAGGGCAAAACCCGAAGTTTCGGAAAACCGAAAGATATTACGGTGAATAGTAACGAAGATTTTACGTGAATACTAATGAAGAATTTTCAACCGTGAATAGTAACTTGGAGATTTTTTACATGAATAGTATTTTTTGGGATTTCTATAAATAGGGGCGTTTTCGATTCAAAAATCACTGTTTTCCGAACAAGCCGAAAGTGACGAAAACTTGTAAGTCTCTCTCTTCTTTCTTTCTCTTTTCCGTTTTCCATCCCCGGTGCGCTGCAGCCGACGCCACCACGCCACACCACTGCCGTCGGTGGCTGGAAAATTTCAAAGTTATCGGTTTCGGCTGATTTTCACACACAACGTAGGCCTCGACGAGATAAGTCTAGAATAGGTCTCGGATTTCAATTCCGATTTCTTATTCGCCGAAAAAATCGCAAAAAACGCTCTCCAAACCTTAAACCCTAATTTCTACCACATTTTCTCTCTCTTCCTGTTTTCTCACTCCTCCTCGCTGTAGTTGCTGCCGGAGCGACGCCTGGTGGTCTGGGGGTGACAAAGGAGGGGTGGCGTCGCCATGGGTGGCGGCGCCGGAGCAACAGGCTGTGTGTGTGTATATATCGCATATGTGTGTGTATTGTGTATGTGTGTGTGTATGTTTTTGCTGTTGGGGTTGGCGCTGGTAGCCGGCGCTGGTGATGCACCGGCGAGGCCTGGGTGGTGGTGGTCGGCCAAGGCTCTATGTGGTGTGTGTTATATGTGTTTGTATGTTATCATGCATGTGTATATATATATTCTGTGGTTGTGTTGCGATGGCTTGAAAGGTTGCCGGCGACTTCCAGTCACCGGCCGGGGGTTTGGGAAGGGTCACCAGCCGTAGCTGGGGAAGGAGGGTGAGAGAGGAAGAAAGCGTGAGGGATGGGGTGTGTTCGGGGCTGTTTTTTCGGCACGGTTCATAGTCAGAATTCGGCGAGGGTGGCCGGAGGTGGTATCCGGCGGTGCAGGGTTGCCGACGGATAAGGTGGCGGCGACGCTGGGCGGCGCCGCCGCAGCTAGCGGCACCAGGAAGTACAGCAGGCGAGCAGGATCGACACCGGGAGCATTGGGCGCCGAGGCTGTTGAGAAACCTTGGCCGTTGCCAAGGAAAGTTGCCGAGCTGCCGAGGAAAGCCGCGCAGCTGCTAAGAAGTGCCGACCCGCTACCGAGGAACGCATGCGCTGGGCACCGAGGCCTGCCGAGCTACCGAGAAATCCACCTGACGCCGGGTGCGCACTCGCACCCCATCGGGTGATGAGTGCACGTGCGATGTCGTGTTTTCGATCTGAATCCTGTTTTTTCCATCGTACGTCATCATTGAGTCATCGCCAACGAGATGTCATTGATGAGGGTTTGTGGGCCCGTTCAAAGTAAACCCTTTGACCAAAATACCCCTAAACTTAAAATGCTCCGTTCGAGCTTGTTTCAACTCCAATTGAGCTCATTGTTTTTCCATTGTGATCCAAATTTCATCCTCTATCATCGTAGCCTTATAAACTGATTATCCACTCTCGTTTATTTAATCCCAATCTTTAAATCTCTCTATCCGTCGCGTCTTTAACGATCGTTTTTCCTCCGGAATCATTTATAACTTTAATTATAATTATTAAGGATTTAAGAAACACTGTAATCGTGTAGGCTACTTGTTGGATTGAGCATTGAGATATTTGATCTTTGGTACTTGCTACTCACGCGGAAACCACCGAACAAGGTGGGGGTAATTTCTAATTCTTTACCTGTTTACAGTTTTCCTTATTCTGAAGTATAAGTGAGAAATACTAAATGTTGTGGTTATATGCTATGATTATGTGTTCATGTTATACTGTGAAAGGACTTCGGTTCACATTGCATGTGTAGCGCCCAGGACAAAACGAAGCATAATTGGATAATTAAATAATTAAACTCGAAATTGAAATAATTCTATGTGTGTTAATTTTGAGTGTTTAAGTTTATTTATGTGCATTACAAATATGTGTTTGATACTGATTTAGAAGAACATAATTTTTAGATATGGAACCTAGAAGATTTTTATATTATGAGATGTGTAACGGAAAAACGAGAAAATAGAAACGAACTAGAGGTCGATCGGAGTTTCGTAGCTCGAGTAGTGAAGAAAACAGTGGAACGAAGAATACGACGTATACGAGACGTATGCGAAGGGTAGAATACGGGATATTTATGTGAATAGTAGCCATGTTTGGAGGAGTATATATAGCTTAGTTTTAAATCGATAAGTCGTGCGAGCTCATAATCGAAAAACACGTAAGTTTCTCTCCTTCTTCTCTTTCTCTTTCCGGTGGTCGCCGCCGCCGGTGGCCGGAAAAGTCAACCATCTCGCTATCGAACGGTTTTCACATAGGTCGTAGCTCTCGTCGAGACGAGTCTAGTGACGGTCTTATTTCTCCGTTCCGACGGTCGAATCGCCGGTAAATCGCCGGTCAACCGCCGGGAAAACCTTATTTTGGTCCATCACCTTTTCTCTCTCCTCGTTTCTTGCTTTCTCTCTCTCGTCTTCCTTTCCAGAGTGGTAAATAACCATTCTGGGGTGTTTGTCCTCGGGTTGGAGGTGGTGGAGCCGCCGGAGGGGCGGTGTGGCCGGAGTTGGGTTTGTGTGGTTTTTGGGGTGGAATAGCTTGGGTTTGGTGTGTGTGTTGTGTGTGTGATGTTCTTGCTTGGGTTGTTGTGTTGTGTGTTGTTGGAGGTTGCCGGTTATAGTGGTAGAGGTGTTGCCGGTGACGGGAGTCGCCGGCCCAAAGCTAGAGGAAAAAGATAGTGATGGTGGCGCTGCTGTGTAGGCTGCTGCGCGCAAGACCGTGCACTGGGGCACGACCGTGCGCCAGGGGTGAGTGACCGTGCGTGGCCACTGGAAGGTGGCGCATGGTCAAGTGTTGTGGGGCACGGTCAAGTGCAGTTTTTGCATGACCGTGCGAGGAGTGTTGTGTGTAGGGTTTTAT
This sequence comes from Scutellaria minor, assembly GCA_954870855.1. Taxonomy (NCBI): domain Eukaryota; kingdom Viridiplantae; phylum Streptophyta; class Magnoliopsida; order Lamiales; family Lamiaceae; genus Scutellaria; species Scutellaria minor. The sequence goes on along the minus strand of OX940732.1, from coordinate 5,418,482 downwards.
CGGGTTTTGCTGGGTGCGTCGTGGGCGCACCGGCGAGTGTTGTCGTGGGTTGTTTCGAGTCGTTTGTTTTCGTTGCTTTGTCGGGAGTCGGGGGTCTCGGTCGAGTCAACCCTTTTTACCAGTTTACCTTTCACACGTCTCGATAGCCTTAATCTTCGAGTCTTCCTTATCCGTCCCGTCTTCTCGATCATTCGTTTCCTTTATTTTTATATCCGTCTTTTAATCTCTTAAGGATCTAAGATATCGCGGTACTTTTGTAGGCAATCTGTTGGATCGTACGCATTAGGCTTGACTCTTTATCCTGTCAGAACACGTGATAACCTCTTATCGAGGTGGGGGTATCTTCTAATTCTTAACTTGTTTACTGTTTTCCCTATTTTTTATGCTTGTTTGAGAAATGCTAAATGTTGTGTACTATAAGTGTTGTGCCATATTATTATTGTGCATGGGCTGCGGTCCACCTCTGATCATGCATTTTTGTCCTCACTCTTTTCTACTACTCCAAAGGGTTGGGTGGTCCTGAAAATACACCTACGGTAATGAGACCGTTTCTATAGGATAAGACGGGGAACACCCGCACCTATTTGTCCCCTACCATTTCTAATGTCTGCTGTGAATTTTACGTGTTGTGACAACGTGTCTCCTTGTTGTGAACTTTCGAATTACTATATATATATCCTTGTTGAATGTTATAAGATGCAGAATTTATCTCCACCAGTGTATTCCATGCACTGACCCTTTAATCTGTACTCACACTACAGGAGATGACGAACAGTAGAGCAGTAGAGAGAGAGATGGTGCCATTCTTTTGGGATTTTCATAAAATGTCTTTTAAGAAGTTTGAGAAACAATGATCACAATCTTTTGTAATGTATATATTATTACTGTAATCTCTGATGACAATGGATCTTGATGATGTTTATTCCGCTGTGATGACATTTTGAGATTCGACTGTGACCGATGTTTTGAATGATATGGAATCGGCTGAGTCCGATATGTTATGAGAAAGATTCTGATGTCTTCTATCATCTTCTTCTTCTGTTTGTCCCTTGTCTCCTTCTTCTTTTGCACGCCTCTGTTTTTAATTAAAACTCTGATATATTTGTATGGAAGAAACTGGGGCGTGACAGCATGTTCGGAGGGTCTTATGGACCGTAAAAAAATTGTCTCTTATCTTTTCTACCACCTGAAAGGTCTGGCGGTCCTGTAAATGCGCTAGCGGTATTGAGACTGTTTTAGGGGATAAGACGGGAAAATCCCGCACCTCATGGATGAGTTACGAGATACGTGTCTTGCATTATATGTGTTGTGACAACGTGACTAAATGTTACATTTCCCGTATTTTTATATCTGTTGTCTACTATAAAAGGCGGATTTCATCCCCACGAGTATATTCCACGCACTCACCCCCCATTCTGTAATTCACGTTACAAGAGATGATGAGCATGATGAACCCTAGATGGAGAGAGGAGGTGCTATATCTGGGCTTGTATTTTTAGGAAGATGACCTACAAACATTTCCAAACAATGTTTTAATTAATTCACGTTTTGTAATAATTTTTGTATATGATTCGGATGTTGGATCCTGATGATATTTTCTGCTGCGAATGTTGTAATTATCGGTTGAACCGAATGTTGATATGTGAATGATTCACATCGTCCCTTACCTCATTCTTCTGTCGTCTCCTATCCCCTTCTTCTATTTGTGAAAGATGTCTCTTACCATTTATTTCTTCATGCCCGTGAGAAAAACTCTGATATTTTTATGAAATAAAACGGGGCATGACATTTTTTCTCCAATGGTAGATGGTTGATATTGTTATTAAGGGATAATTGCACGAAATCCCCTAGTGGTTTGGAAAATCAACATGAAACCTCCCTATATTTTAAAAATTACGCGAAACTCCCTTATGGTTTTCTAAATGTAGCTCGAAATCTCTAACCTCATTAAGGTTAACAAAAGTGCTATGCACGCGCTCTTCATGCATATTTTTGGTGTTTTTTCTCACTTGTTTGCTATAAAATGACATATTTACGCTTTTTTGACTACATTAAAAAACTAATTCTCTTGTGGGGGTTTCTAGTAATTGTAAACACTTTCTTCAAACTTATTTTCTACGTTAACACCTACTTCTTTATTTTTATTTTTTCAATTAAATTTTTTTATAATGTTAATTTTGTATTTAGTTATTATTTTATTGTTATTAATACTAACGGTTGGTATGTATGTTTCTTTTTTAATTTTGTTTATTTCAATTATTATTTTTCAATATTGATTTTTATTTAATTATTTATATTATTGTTATTAATAATTTTTCAGTTAGTTTTTTTTTTGCAACGATTGATTCGTAGATTTCTTTCTTTACTTTTATTTTTTTTTCATTTCATTTTTTACAATGTTAATTTTTATTTAGTTATTTTTTATTGTTATTAATTCAACTATTGATGAATATTATATTAAAAAAATAATACTTGATATTAAGAAAAATATAAAAAAAAAAAAAACTTATTATTTAAGATTTTTTAGATATAACAAACAAAATTAATCATACTAAAAAATAATTAACATACCAATTTGTTAGAAACAAACAAATAATAATAATTATTATTATATAAGAAAATTTGGAACATACCAATTTTAACTACAAACAAAAGATAAAAAAGATTATATCAGAAAACTTGGAACATACCTTGTACTTGCTTCAGATTCTCATTCTAAAAAAAATGTACCTCAATAGAAAAAAAATTCATTGTTCAAGCTTTTAATCATCTAGATTTCTACAAGAAATTCAACGGATTTTAATTTTTTTTTTGTATGGACATCGAATATTTTTTTTAAGAAAAATAGTAAACTAATTATATTTAGGGTCTCGTAATTATGCTTTGGGGTTAATTTGATGTGAAAATAATATACTATCGAATATTTCCATCCTCCTCATCAATAGTCTACATTAATATTAATAAAATAGAAATTAATATTGTAAAAGAATGAACTGAAAAAATCAAAAGCAAATAAAGAAACATACGTTGAAATTAAATAAATAAAGAAACATAATGTTATCATTAATAACAATAAAATAAATAACTAAATTAAAATTAACATTGAACAAAAATGAAAGGAAGAAAGCCAAAGTAAAAAAGAAACACATATATCAACAAATAACATTAATAACAATAAAATAAATAACTTAATAAAAAATTAACATTATGAAAAAATTAATTGAAAAAAAAAACAAATAAAGACATGTGTTAGTGTAGAAAATAAGTTTTGAAGGAAGTGTTTACAATTGCAAGAAATCCTCACAAGAGAAATAGACTTTAATATAGTCAAAATAGACTAAATATGTCATTTTATATCAAAAAAATGATTAAAAAAAACACCAAAAAATGCAAAAAGAGCACGTGCATAGCACTTCCGTTAACATTAACGGAGTTGGGGATTTCAAGCTATATTAAATAAACCACAAGAGGATTTCGCGTAATTTTTAAAACACGAGGGGACTTCACACCGATTTTGCAAACCACAAGGGGATTTTGAGCAATTATCCCTTTTTTATTAATATAACTCTATTAAATGATTTGTATCGATTTTGAATTGGTTGTCATGCATATCATGACTACTTCAGGTAAATATTTCAACTTAATTTTATTTGGAAAATATTTTGGGATTTTTTTTTAAAGCACATAGATTATTAAAAAAACAATTATTACATGCACATCAATTTCTGTAATGTTTATAATATCATCAATGAGTTTTAAAAATTTAGGATGCTTAGGTAATTCTAAAAAAATTAGATAAACACGACAATAAATAAATAAAAATATAAAGAAGAAAAATAATACCATTGAAAATAAAAAATAAGCAGAAATATATGTAATCCTAATAATTAGGCAAAGAAGGATTTGGTACTAAAATTAATTTAAAAGGATAAATTTATAGTGTATTGTATTCAAACATAATTTCCTTCAAAAACATTCTTTAAAAATATTTTTGGCATGTTGATAAAGGTTAATGAGTGCAGAAAGATATTGGTGACCAAACAAATTCTCAATTAATACGAAAGATCACACCACCATGAACAAAGAGTAAGTAACAACGTCCATTTGTTTACTTTATCAAACACATTATTATACTATATCTTTCAGAAAAATGGCAATGTTACAACTCTGTTGGAATATATGGCGAAAATAAAATGACATGTTTTGGAACAAAGTTTGGAAATAAAACTGATCATAGCAATTACAAAGTCTTTGTAAAAAAAAAAACATGATTAAGTTAAATTTTTTTTATTGATCAACAAACTCAACACTTCATTGGTAACAGAAGACGTACAAAGTTATGAGATATTGCAAATGCAAATCTCAACCACAGTTCCACAAGGAAATAGGGAAACAGAGAAAAAAAAAAAGAATCGCGGGTAAAAATTCTCATCTAGATAAGTGACTGCTTGCACTTTCTAAAGAAACATAGAATAAGACATTTGATGCTTCTGTCACACCTCGTTTTTTTACATAAAAATATTAGAGTTTTTCTTTGGGCGTGAAGAAAGAAATAGAAAGAGACATTTTGCATAAACAGATGAAGGAGATAGGAGACGTCAGAAGAATGAGGTAGGAGACGATGTGAATCATTCACATATCAACATTCGGTTTCAACCGATAATTACAACATAGCAGCGGAATGTATCATCAAGATCTAACATCCGAAACATATACAAAATTATTACAAAACGTGAGTTAATTAAAACATTGTTTGAAAATGTTTGTGGGACATCATCCTAAAAAATACAAGTGCAGATATAGCACCACCTCTCTCCCTCTAGGGTTCATCATGCTCGTCATCTCCTGTAACGTGAATTACAGAATAGGGGGTGAGTGCGTGGAATACACTCGTAGGGTTGAAATCCGCCTCTTATAACAGTCAACAGATATATATATATATATATATATATATTATAGGAAAAGTAACATTCAGTCACGTTGTCACAACACGTAAAATGCAAGACACGTATCTCGTAACTCATCCATGAGGTGCGGGAATTTTCCGTCTAGCGCATTTACAGGACCGCCAGACCTTTCAGGTGGTAGAAGAGGTAAGAGATAGTTTTTTTACGGTCCATAAGACCCTCCGAACATGCAATGTGAACCGAAGTCCTTTCACAGTATAACATGAACACATATACAAAGCGTATAATCACTGCATTTAGTATTCCTCAATCATGCATATTAATAAGGAAAACTGTAAACAGATAAAAAGTTAGAAATTACCCCCTCCTTGTTCAGTGGTTTTCGCGTGAGTAGCAAGTACCAAAGATCAAATATCTCTAAGCTCAATCCAACTGATAGCCTACACAATTACGGTGTTTCTTAGATCCTTAATAAGTATAATTAAAACTATAAATAATTCCGGAGGAAAAATGATCATTAAAGACGCGACGGATTGAAAGATCTAAAGATTGGGATTGATGAAACGAGAGTGGATGTTCAGGCTAAAAGGCTGAGATGATAGAGGATGAAATTTGGATCACAACGGAAAAAGAATGAGCTCAATCGGAGTTGAAACGAGCTCGAACGGAGCATTTTAAGTTTGGGTATTTTGGTAATTATTGTCAAAGGGTTGACTTTGACCGGGCCCACGAACCCCGGTCAACGACATCTCATCGGCGACGACTCGATGATGACATACGGTGGAAAAAATGGGATTCGGATCGAAAACACGACGTCGCGTGCGCACCCAATGTCTGGTGGAAAACTCGACAGCTCGACAGGCGCCCACGGCAGCGGGCGCGGTTTCTCAGTAGCTGCATGCATTTCTTGGCAGCTTCGGCAGGCGCCCTCGGCAACGGGTCGGCACTTCCCGGTGGCCTCAGCGCCCAGCACGCGTGTTCCTCGGCAGCCTCGGCGGACTCGGCCAGCGCCACCCGGCGCCTGGCACCCAGCGCGCCCAACCTGTGCGCAGTTTCCCCCGGCTGCTTCCAGCAGTCACCTACTGTGGTGGCGCCGCCCGGCGCCTGGTCCATCGGCGACCTCAGCTCCGGCCGCGACCACATCCGGCCACCTTCACTGGTTTTCCAGCTATGAATAGTACTTTTTCAGCAAACCCTTCCCAAACCCCCACACACACGTGCATAAACAAACACTACCCTTCCTAGCTTCGTCCGGCGACTGGACTGACCCTTGGCTAGCGACTTCCAGTCGCCGGCAACCTTCCAAACCCGGCCACAACACACAGCAACATATAAATACACACACATGCATGCTTAACACACACACATACTTGCAACAACCTTGGCCGGCGACCACCACCCTGGCCTCCTGGCGCATCACCAGCACCGGCCCAACAGTAGCTCACAACGGCGCCACCAGTGCCACCCCCAACAGTGAACACAGACACACACACAAACACACACTCACACACGCATATACACACATAGAGCCCATAACAGCCACGACAGCGCCACCCCTCCAGTGACCCATCCAGACCACCAGCAGCTTCTCCGGTGACTGATCCGGTTAGAGGAGGGAGAAAACAGGAAGAGAGAGAAAAGGTGGCAAAAGTTAGGGTTTAGGGTTTGGAGAAGGTTTTTCGCTGTTTTTCAACGAACGAGAAATCAGAATAGAAATCCGAGACCTATCCTAGATTCGCCTCGTCGAGACCTACGTTGTGTGTGAAAATCGGCCGAAACCGATAACTTTGAAATTTTCCGGCCACCGGCGGCGGCAGCGCGCTGGAGGTAGAAAACAAAAAAGAGAGAAAGATGAGAGACTTACAAGTTTTCGTCACTTTCGGCTCGTTCGGAAAAATGATAATTTTGGAATCGAAAATGCCCCTATTTATAGAAATCCCAGAAAATACTATTCACTCTCCAAGTTACTGTTCACGGTAAAAAGTCTTGGTTACTATTCATGTAAAAATCTCCGTTAGTATTCACCGTAAATATCTTTCGGTTTTTCGAAACTACGTGTTTTGCCCTTTTTGTCGCCGTTTGAGCTACGGGTCTCCGATTAACCCCTAGTTCATTTCTATCTTCTCGTTTTTCCAATACACATCTAATGGTATAAAAATATTCTATGTTCCATGTCCAAAAAAATTATCCATCTAAATCATGCATTAAACACGTATCTGAAACGCACGTAATTAAATTAAACAATCAAAATATACGCACATAATTATTAAATCATGTGTTTAAATATTTAATTAATAAATTATGATTCATTTTTGGTCCAGGGTGCTACATCTCTTACCCCCTAAAAGAATTTCGTCCTCGAAATTAAACGCGTACCTAGGAAGAAAATTAAACGTGTACCTAGGATAGGTAAGTCGGGATACTTTCTTAGGATTATGTCTTCCAGTTCCCAGGTTGCTTCTTTCTTTCCGTGACGGCTCCACTGAACCTTCACTATAGCCATCTCTCGATTTTTTAGTTGTCGTTTCTTTCTATCCAAGATGGCTATCGGGACTTCTTCATATGTCAGATCCTTCTCAAGTTCTATGCCTTCTTGTTCGATTATATGATTTGGATTGAATATATACTTTCGTAGCATAGACACGTGAAAAACATTGTGTACTCCAGAGAAGTCCGGCGGCAGTGCTAGATGATATGTGACCTTCCCAACTCGATCTAGAATTTCGAATGATCCCACGTACCTCGGCTATAGCTTCCCTCTCTTTCCAAAACGATGGACCCCTTTAGTGGGCGACACTTTGAGGAAAACTTTGTCTCCTACTTCAAACTTCAGCTCCCTTCTTCTTTTGTCTGCATATGCTTTTTATCGATCTTAAGTTACTCGTATTCTCTAACGAATCTTCTTTATCACCTTGACCGTTTAATCCACCAATTTGGGTCCCAAGATTTTCCTTTCGCCCATTTCATCCCAGTAGATAGGTGAGCGGCATTTTCTTCCATAGAGAGCTTCATAGGGCATCATACCAATTGTTGATTTGTAGCTATTGTTGTAGGCAAACTCCACTAAGCACAGGTGGTCTTTCCAGCTTTCGAGAAAATCTAAAACGCATGCCCGCAACATATCCTCTAGGATTTGTATGGTCCTTTCTGATTGTCCGTCAGTTTGAGGGTGAAAAGTTATGCTGGAAAACAGCTTGGTCCCTAACTCCTTTTGCAAGCTTTGCCAGAATCTGGAGGTGAACCGTGGAACTCTATCCGATATGATAGAAACTGGTATGCCATGCAATCGAACGATCTCCTCGAGATATATACTTGCCAACTTGTCCAGTCCGAAGGTCATCTTGATGGGCAAAAAATGGGTAGATTTTGTTAATCTATCAACAATTACCCATACAACGTGGTTTCCTCATTTGGTTGTCGGCAGACTAACCACGAAATCTATGGCTATGTGTTCCCATTTCCATTCAGGTATCTCCAAAGGAGTTAGCATCCCAGCTGGTCGTTGATGCTCTGCTTTCACTTGTTGACAGATGAGACACTTCTTGACAAACAGCCCTATACTTCTCTTTATGTTTCTCCACAAAAAATTCATCCTTAAATCTCGATACATTTTTATACCTCTAGAGTGTGCAGACATTAGTGTGCCATGTGTCTCTTTGAGGATTTCTTCTGTCAATTCTTCATTCTTAGGCACGTACATTCTTCCTCTGAAGATCAGAGCTCCATCCGTAACCAAAGAGAAACCTTCGGCTCTTCCATTATCCATAAGAGCTTTAATCTTTATTAGGAAGTTATCCCTCTTCTGGGCTTCTACAATTCGGTAGCGCAGCGTGGGTTTTACGAATAATACTGCCATCTTGGATTCGATGCTGATTTGAGACGTGATATCTCCAGATTTAGCTTTGACATCTCCTCGATCAGTTGGTGCTGATTGGTGATCATAGATGTCACCACTCCCTTCCCTTTTCTGCTAAGGGCGTCAGCAACCACGTTCACTTTTCCAGGATGGTAGTGGATCATAATATCGTAATCTTTCACCAACTCCAGCCATCTTCTTTGTCTCATATTGAGCTCCTTCTGTTCAAAGAAGTATTTCAGGCTCTTGTGGCCGGTGTAGATTTCGCGCTTCACACCATAGAGATAGTGTCTCCATATCTTGAGGGCATGTACAACAGCTGCTAGTTCCAGATCATGCGTTGGGTAGTTCTGTTCGTGAATCTTCAATTGGCGTGATGTGTACGCCACTACTTTTCCTTGTTGCATCAAAACACATCCCAAACCCTGTTTGGATGCATCACTGTAGATCACGAACTCCTTAGTTACGTCTAAAACTATGAAGACTGGTGTTTCTGTCAGTCTTTTCTTTAGTTTCTGGAAACTACGCTCACATTGCTCACTCCATTGAAACTTCACATCCTTTCTTGTCAAGCGAGTCATTGGAGTAGAAATCTTCAAAAATCCTTCTATGAATCTTCGGTAGTATCCAGCCAGGCCGATGAAAATCTGGACTTCCTTAACGTTTGTTGGAGTTTTCCACTTACTGACAGCTTCCACCTTTTCAGGATCTACTTCGATCCCCTGTGAAGAGACGATATGGCCCAAGAAGCCCACTTTGTCCATCCAGAATTCGCACTTCTTGTATTTTATGTAAAGCTTCTCTTTCTTTAGAACCTCTAGTGTGATTCTGAGATATTGTTCATGGTGCGCTCTATCGCACGAATAGATGAGAATATCATCAATGAACACGATGACAAAACGATCAAGATAAGAATAGAAGACGCGATTCATCAAGTCCATAAAGACAGCTAGAGCATTACTCAGTCCGAATGACATTACTATAAACTCGTAGTGGCCATATCTCATTCTGAATGTTGTCTTAGATATATCCGCGTCTTTGACTTTCATCTGGTGATATTCAGACCTTAAGTCAATCTTCGAGAACACACTAGCACCTCTTAATTGATCAAAGAGATCTTCAATTCAAGGCAGTGGATACTTATTCTTTATTGTCCTCTTGTTCAGCTCTCGGTAATTGATACATATCCGAAAGCTGCCATTCTTCTTCTTCACAAACAACACTGGAGCTTCCCAGGGTGACACACTCAGTCTAATAAAACCTTTGTCCAGAAGTTCCTGTAATTAGACCTTCAGTTCCTGCAATTCTTTTGGTGTCATCCGATAAGGAGCTTTTAACACCGGTGCTGATCCTGGAATGAGATCTATCTAGAAGGTCACCTATCGATCCGGTGGAGGACCAGGTAAATCCTCAGGAAACACATCCATGAATTCATTTATCACCAACACCTTCTTAATAGTAGTCGATTCCTTCTCAGGGTTCACCATATTGACCAACCAAGCTTCGCAATCTCTTTTGCTAAGCATCTGGGTTGCTTTCATGGCTGAGATAATCCTTGAGTCGACTTTGACTTGCGTCCCATGAAATGTGAACTCCGGCTCTCTTGGTGCTTGAAAGACGATCTCCCTTGCACGACACTTGATTACCGCGTGATTGGACTCTAGCCAATCCATTCCTAGAATTATGTCAAAATCCTTCATCTCCAAAGCGTGAAGATCAGCTAGAAGGATCTTATCTTCAAAGATGATCTTAAGGTGACAGTATAGGTGTTTTGTCGGAGATGAAGGAACTCTGTTTCCTTATTGTCTCGGTAGGATTGAGGGATGAAGTGATGAGAAACCACTTCTTTAAACTCTTCCCACGTCATTCTCTCTCTTTGAACGGGTAGTAGAGTTCGCTCATACGAGTCCCACCAGTGACTCGCCTCGTCGGTGAGCTGGAAGATCGCACAGCTGACCATCTGTTCTTTGGAGCACGTTAAGTGCCCAAATAATCGATCGAGTGACCTTAGCCCTTCTTCCGCATCTGTTGGTTCCCCCTTCCCATTGAAAGTCGGCGGGTTAAATCGCTGGAACTGTTCGTATATGAGGTTTGGGTCAGTTCTTGCTGGTTGTGGGGTGACTCGGGTTACCTCAAAGTGTTGTGCTAACCCCCTTAGCACTATAACCAAATCTTCCACATTTGCATTCTCCTCTTGCTCCGGCTAATTAACCGATTGTGGTTGCTCCTTTCGCGGTCTTCCTCTCGATATAATTCTGTTACGATATATATATATAAGTCATTAAGATTACACAATAGTACTATAGGTATAAATATAAACACGATACATGTGAAGAGGCATAAGCATATACTCCATAAGATAAGCAAGAAGTTATACGTGCATAATATACATAGAAGTAGAATAAGGGTAGCCCTACACCATAACAAAAGGTGTGTGTACACTATCTATGAGATAAAAGCTATCCTGTACATATAGAATATAGTATCGTTTGTAGCATAATATATACATGTCATAAAAGTTTTCTCATATCATCTACAGTACTGCAGCGGGAGGCGGCGGAGGCCCCGGTAATCCTGGTGCCCCGTCTCTAGGGTCGTCCATCTCCGGGTCGTCCTCCTCAGGATCGTCGTCCTTCGGCTCGGAGCTACTACTGGATGGATCATAAGGTCCCGGCTCAGGAGAAGTCGGAAGGCCATGTCGGTCCCATAGCTCCAGCATTTATCTTGTCATGTTCCCGAAGTCAGTGATGGATACGTGATCTACTGACGAGAATACTAGCTCATCCCAATAGACTAAGCAGGCCCTAATCTCCCACTCTCGTGGTAAAGTATGGATCATGTGCAAACACTCCTGAACGCCACTGATCCTACCTCCCGTACCTCCTATCTCTCTCCAGCAGTGTAAAAGTCTGACGACGTGCTCACCCACCGATATATCACCCGTCATCCTACTCTCGTAAAAATGACATCGAAGCCTCTCCTCTCGAGTCTCTATAATCGGTACTTTCCTCTACCGGCAACATAAATCCTATTTATCTGTCAAGTTTAATTTACACGAGTTTCTTATCATATGTCTATATCTGTAACGCACCCTTCAAAACTTAACGGTTTAAGGTAAAATATCACATAACAGGTAAGAACTCATATTCCGCAAGTCTTATAATCAGGGAGAAACTCCTATAGAGAGAGGATGGTGCCAATCTATTTATTTTCGAAAACCAAATAATGTTTTAAAACACGTTTCTCGCATTTTTCTATTTATAAAGCAAGTTGAGCAAGTTCAAAATCATTAGAACGTTGCTTTGATACCAAACTGTCATGCCCCGTTTTCTTACATAAAAATATTAGAGTTTTTCTTTGGGCATGAAGAAAGAAATAGAAAGAGACATTTTGCATAAACAGATGAAAGAGATAGGAGACGTCAGAAGAATAAGGTAGGAGACGATGTGAATCATTCACATATCAACATTCGGTTTCAACCGATAATTACAACATAGCAGCGGAATGTATCATCAAGATCCAACATCCGAAACATATACAAAATTATTACAAAACGTGAGTTAATTAAAACATTGTTTGAAAATGTTTGTGGGACATCATCCTAAAAAATACAAGTGCAGATATAACACCATCTCTCTCCCTCTAGGGTTCATCATGCTCGTCATCTCCTGTAACGTGAATTACAAAATAGGGGGTGAGTGCGTGGAATACACTCGTAGGGTTGAAATCCACTCTTATAACAGTCAACAGATATATATATATATATTATAGGAAAAGTAACATTCAGTCACGTTGTCACAGCACGTAAAATGTAAGGCACGTATCTTGTAACTCATATATAAGGTGCGGGAATTTTCCATCTTACCCTCCAAAACGGTCTCAATACCGCTAGCGCATTTATAGGATCGTCAGACCTTTCAGGTGGTAGAAGAGGTAAGAGACAGTTTTTTTACGGTCCATAAGACCCTCCGAACATGCAATGTGAACGAAGTCCTTTCACTGTATAACATGAACACATATACAAATCGTATAATCACTGCATTTAGTATTCCTCAATCATGCATATTAATAGGGAAAACTGTAAACAGATAAAGAGTTAGAAATTACCCCATCTTGTTCGGTGGTTTCCACGTGAGTAGCAAGTACCAAAGATCAAATATCTCAAAGCTCAATCCAACTGATAGCCTACATAATTACGATGTTTCTAAGATCCTTAATAAGTATAATTAAAACTATAAATGATTTCGGAGGAAAAACGATCGTTAAAGACACGACAAATCGAAAGATCTAAAGATTGGGATTGAAGAAACGATAGTAGATGTTCAGTCTAAAAGGTTGAGATGATAGAGGATGAAATTTGGAACACAACGGAAAAAGAATGAGCTCAATCGGAGTTGAAACGAGCTTGAACGGAGCATTTTAAGTTTTGGCGTATTTTGGTAATTTTGGTCAAAGGGTTGACTTTGACCGGGCCCACGAACCCTGGTCAACAACATCTCATCGGTGATGACTCGATGATGACGTATGATGGAAAAAATGGGATTCGGATCGAAAACACGACGTAACGTGCGCATCCGGCATCGGGTGAAAAACTCGGCAGCTTGGCAGGCGCCCTCGGCAAATCGACACTTCTCGGCAGCCTCGGCGCCCAACGCGCGCGTCCCTCGGCAGCCTCAGCGGACTCAGCCAGCGCCACCCGGTGCTTAGCGCCCAGTGCACCCAACCTACGTGCAGCTTCCCTCGGCTGCTTATAGCAGCCACCTGCTACGGCGGCGCCGCCCCCACTTGGTCCACTGGTGACCCCAGCTCCGGCCGCCACCACCTCCGGCCACCCTCGCCGGTTTTCCGGCCGTGAATAGTACTTTTTCAGCAAACCCTTCCCAAACCCCCATACACACATGCATAAACAAACCCTACCCTTCCCAACTCCCACCGGCGACATCCAGTCACCGGCGACCCTTCCCTAACCCTTTGGCCGGCGACTTTCAGTCGCCGACAACCTTCCAAACGCAGCCACAAAACACAGCAACATATACACACACACACACGCATGCTTAACACACACACACACTTGCAACAACCTTGTCCGACGACTTCTAGTCGCCGGCGACCACCACCCTAGCCTCACCGACGCATCACCAGCGCCAGCCCAACAGTAGCTCACGGCGGTGCCACCAGCGCCGCCCCCAACAGCGAACACACACACATACACAAACACACACTCACACATGCATATACACACGTAGAGCCCATAACAGCCCCGGCGCCACCACCCACGACGGCGCCACCCCTCCGACGACCCATCCAGACCACCAGTAGCTTCTCCGGTGGCTGCTCTGGCAAGAGGAGGGAGAAAACAGGAAGAGAAAGAAAAGGTGATAAAAGTTAGGGTTTAGGGTTTAGAGAGGGTTTTTCATCATTTTTCGACGAATGAGAAATCGGAATAGAAATCCGAGACCTATCCTAGATTCGTCTCGTCGAGACCTACGTTGTGTACGAAAATCAGCCAAAACCGACAACTTTGAAATTTTTCGGCCACCGGCGGCGGCGGCGCGCCGGAGGCAGAAAACGGAAAAGAGAGAGAGAGGAGAAAGAGACTTACAAGTTTTCGTCGCTTTCGGCTCGTTCGAAAAAATGGTACTTTTTGAATCTAAAACGCCCCTATTTATAGAAATCCTATAAAACACTATTCACTCTCCAAGTTACTGTTCACGATGAAAAGTCTTGGTTACTATTCACGTAAAACTCTCCGTTACTATTCACCATAAATATCTTTCGGTTTTCCAAAACTTCGTGTTTTGCCCTTTTTGTCACCGTTTGAGCTACGGGTCTCCGATTGACCCCTAGTTCATTTTTATCTTGTCGTTTTTCCAATACACATCTAATTGTATAAAAATATTCTATGTTCCATGTCCAAGAAAATTATCCATCTAAATCATGCATTAAACACGTATCTGAAACCACGTAATTAAATTAAACAGTCAAAATATACGCACATAATTATTAAATCATGTGTTTAAATATTTAATTAATAAATTATGTTTCGTTTTTTGTCCGGGGTGCTACAGCTTCAAATACTAATTTTGGAGAAAGCTCAACATTCTTCAAACCCACTCTGAGATGAAAAACCAACTTCCATACAGAACATTCACCACAACTTCAGATCTAGTCTTCAAATGAAAGTTGATCTTCAATTGAAGCCCAAGGAAACCATCTTCCATAAAGAAAGAAAACAACTTCTATAGAGGGATGAAAAAGCTCCCACAAAGGGGGGATAAACATGAACATCCAAAAAAAAAAAAAGAGGAGCAAAAAGCAAGAGAAGAGGAAGAATACACCTCCCCTATCTGTAACACCTAGAATAAAATGATGAATAATTGATTTAATTAAATAATTCAATCCATAATTGTTTGATTTTATTATGTGTGTTTTAGAAAAATGAAATTATGCATAGGTTAGTAATCGAGCTATAATTTATAATCGAACGATGTTATATGTCGAAGCCCTAGATTTATTGTTAAATGGATGGCCCATTAGGGGCCCATGGCCCAAAATCGGAACATATAAGGAAAATTAGATCACCAAAGAAGTAAAATTAGATCTATTGAAAACAAGTATTTTTCTCTTTCTCTCTCCTCTCTCTTTCTCGTTCCTCTCTCTTATTTCTCCCTCTCTCCTTTCTCCCTCTCTACGTGTAGCTTCTCCTCCTTTTCTGTTGCTTTGCCGCCGATGTGACTGTTCTCCGCCGGCCTCCTCGAGTGGCCCAATAGAAAGCTCTTGCTGAGCTAGCTACGATTCTGGACTTGGCAGTCTTCGCCGTAAATCACCGTTATCCTTCTTCTTCCCTTTCGTTTTCTTCTCTCATCTCCCTCTCTCTCTCTCTCTTCTCCCTAAGCTGTTCTCTGCGCCCTCCACTGTGTGTAAGGATGGCAATGGGGTGGGGTGGGGCCGGAAGAGCATTCCCCATCCCCATCCCCGCGATCTCGGGGAATCCCCGTCCCTGTCCCCGCCAACTTAACGGGAAAAATTCCCCACCCGTGTCCACCTCCACCACTAAACGGGGAAAATTCCCCACCTCCCACGTCTCATGGGGATTCTCCGCCCTGCCCCGCGGGGATGCCCCGCTCCATTTTTTTTTTTAAGTACAAATTAATACATAACAACAATCCATACAATTACATATAAATAAAATGTCAACAAAAACATAAAAAATGACTCATAATCCGAATAAAAGATGAAAACACAATTTAATCCAAATAGTTAAAACATGAAAATAAATTATCCTAATACATCTTCATTAAATTCCATCATTCTTCAATACTTCAATGAACCCACATCTTCAATCTCCATGCAACTTTTCCATACAAGTGATATCATCCTTAAATATCATACAAGAAAGTTCAATAAAGTGAGTTATTTAGAATGTTATAAATAAGTAAAAAATAATTTATTATTTCTTAAGAAAAAAATACATAAAAGTGATATGCGTTTTAAATAAATAAATTACTTACAACTTCTTCTTCATCAATGTCCTCATAAAATGTACAACATTCGTAATGGGCAGACGTACAAGTATCTATAAATAAAACAATATAGTTAATTAATTTAATTTAAAGTTGAAAGAATACTATAATTGTTTGAATATTATTAAATGATATTACCATGAATTTAAGTCTGTAACCAATTTTGAGCACACATCAAAACTTCTAATGTGTCGTGGTGAAGTCTATTGCGATGTGGGCTAACAAACCTCCTACTTGTATTAAATGCAGACTCTGAAGCCACAGTCGAAATAAGAATCGACAAAACATCTCGAGCAATCAATTGAAGAGTAGGATACTTAAGTTCATTCTTCCACCAACTTAAGATATCAAAATCAACCTTCCTTGGTATCACACGTTCCTCCAAATAAAGATCAAACTCGGACTTAGTATTATCATTCTTACAATCCGAGGCAACAAATTTATCATAATCACTCATTGGATCCACCTCCTCATGAATCAATGAATAAGATAGAGAATGAGAATGTGAAAAGCTCGTAGAAGAGTGAATAGAAAAACCACCATCTGCACTCATTTTCAATTTAGATGAGTATTCAGCTGCCAAGTTAGAACAAAGCTCTTGAATTCTCTGCATTTCCCTCTTTGCTCCTTCATCACCATAAATAAGAGGAAAATAGTAATGCAATAACTTGAGTTTTTATCTTGGATCCAAAATAGTAGCTACACCCATAATGCCATGAATTTGAGACCAATACTTATCAAATTTGTCTAACATTTTAGCTGCCATAACTTCAATGTTAGAATCCCCACAACAAAGCCATCGTCTCAAAGCCATTCTATTTTCACAAATTTTTGGAAAATATATATTAGCAGTGGGGTATTTGGTCCCTGAAAACATCTCAGTCACACTGTTAAACAACTTCAACTTATACAAATTTCCTTGGCCCTTTCCCAGTCTTCCTCAGCAGGAACACTTTTATAAAGCGGCTCTCGTTGTTTCAAACGAGTGAAGACATCTTTATAATAAATGGCGACACTAAGCATTGCATATGAGAATTCCATCTAGTCTTACAATCTAAGACTAACTTCTTAGTGATTGGAATTTTCAATTGGCGAGCTGTCTCTTCAAACCTTTTATATCTTTTAGGAGTGGCTACCCAAAAAGAAACACTAGTATGAATATGTTCAATACCATCACCAATAACATCCAAACCATCTTTGACAATCAAGTTTAAAATATGAGCACAACATCGCATATGCAACAATGAACCTTCTAACCAAAGTAAACTTGTATCCAATTTGTTCAAAATAATATCAATCAGTGCATCATTAGTTGTACAATTATCTACTATTAATGTAGACAACTTCTGATCAAGATTCCAATCCATCAAACACTCAACAAGAACATCCCCAAGTACTTCAGATGTATGCGAACATAGCACATAGATAAACCTAAATTAAATAATAAGAAACAAATGAAAATGCAATTTATATATATCATACCAGCAAACTAAACCTTATCAAGTTTGAAAATGAACAAATACGTGATTATTTGACTTTGAAGCTTCCAAGATCCATCAATAAAATGAGCAGTGATCGTCATAAATCCTTCCTTTTGATTGCTTGATGTCCACATGTCTGTTGTGATAGCAACTCTACTCGTATTTTTATCAAGAAGCTTCATTGTCTTTGACCTCTCATATTCATAGATCTTCAAGATATCCACCTTCAAAGTATTTCGACTAACCACTTTAAAAAGTGGTTGAAGAGAATTCACAAATCTTCAAAATCCAATATGCTCCACCATACTCAATGGATACTCATGCAATATGATCATAGTAGCGATTTCTTTCCTAGCAGTTTCTTGATCAAATGAGTAGGTTCCTAGAGCAACTTTCCCATCAATGTTGTTTTTTGGCATAAAAAATGTTTGCTTTATGTCTCTCACGTTTCTCAATGGACATATTTTAAAGTGATCATGTAAGTGTCATGTCCCATTCTTTGTATCCCTTCCAAGTTTTTTCTTACAATACACGCATTCTGCTTTCCATTTACCATCTATCTTTTGTCTCTTATAGTGATTCCACACTTCTGATTTTAAGGCCCTTTTACTGCTCAATGTTTGAACTTCTTTACTTTCATCCATGTATTGTACTTCAGTTGTATTAGTTGGTGTTGGATTCAAATCATCACTAGGAATAGTGTGATCACTTGGTAGAGAGCTATCAATTAGTGAGAAGTGAAATGTGGAATCTTGATTAGGAGGGTCAGAGGACGTCATTTTTTACCTATTAGCATAAGTAAATAAAATAATAAATAAGATTGAAAGGGTATTTTTGTAAATCCCAATAGTTTAAAATCAAATACATGCTATCAAAACTAAAACTCATCAAGCCAATTTTTTAACTGTGATTGGTTGGATAAAGTGAAATTTGATTCCGTTGAAAGAAATCAACAATCCTTTATGTATAAACTAAGTTCCTTTATTAAATGCCAAGACTTTAGGTTGTAAACCTAAGTTTCTACTAAGAATGTAAACTACTAACATATATTTCAATAATGGACATTCATAATAAACAATGTATATGGAAAAGAAGAAAACTTAGAAGCCACAAATGGTTAGATGTGCAATATATTTGGTTAAAATGTCTCCTAGTTGATTGCCTCATTTCATGTTCTTGCTTTTTTTACCAATAACCAAACATGTGACAACAATTTTTTAACTAGTTCCACTAGTAGCTCTTCACACAAATTAACGCTAATTTAGTGAGTTGGAAAAAATATTATGATGATGGGGTGTATATAAAGACATAATCTCAAGTTCTCAACAAAAAAAAATCATTTTATTACTCAGGGATCATGGATGTATATGGTGGGAGCATTACCAGATAAGGCAATCAAACTCCATGAGATGACCACTACCAGATGAACCCTAAGCAGAACCATTACTTTTCCCATAACCTCCTTAGACTAAAAAGGTTAAAAAGATTTGTAAATGTTATATACTTTTAAATAGATGGATCAGAAATCTGGCTTGGTTTTTAGTTAATATCCCCAAAGCCAAAACAAAAAATTAAGGGAAATTCAGTTAATATCATCAGCAGTATAGAATAGTACTACAAAAAAAAAGACAAAATATAAATAATTTTCTCACAAACATATACGCAAACACCTCATCTGCAATAATATATGAGAGAGAGAGAGAGAAAAAAAAACTAACCAAAGAAGACTAAGGAGAGGGAAAAGAGAACACCAGTAAAGGATCGAAGAAAGAGAAAAGTGAAGTAATCTCGATGCAGCCTTCCACCACCACCACCACCGCCGCTATTGTTTATCACTTCTGTCCGCTACCTTCCGCCGCGTTGCCGTCCGCCGCCGCCTTTCTGTTCAGTGTGTTGACTTGTTGAATGCTGAGTTGCTGTGGATAGGCTCACGCGGGACCATGCCACCTAAGGAACCAGATTTGCTTTAGGTGTAAAGAACCAAGACACATTGCCATCAGCTGTCAGAAGTTTAGAAACACAACAGCAGTAGCACAGAAGCTGAGGCCAGGAGTAGGAAAGACACGAGCTTTCGCTCTCACCCACACAAAGGCTACTAAAGGATCAAAGACCATGACAGGTATGTTAACAGTATGCGATATCCCTGCTCTCATCTTGTTTGATATCGGAGCAACCCACTATTTCATCTCTGTCGAGTTTTGTGGTCTATTGAGGCATGAGAATGGTAGGTTAGTCACTGAAACCCTAAAAGTTAGTATCCCATCGGGAAGGACAGTAGGAACAAAACACCTTTGTCGAGATCTGAGAATCACTTTTGGAAATAGAATTTTATTAGCCGATCTACATGCACTAGAGATGAAGGACTTCGATGTCATTTTAGGAATGGATTGGCTTAAGACAAATCATGCAGTGATCAAGTGTCACGCAAGAGAGATCGTTTTCCAAATACCTGGAGAAGTGGAGTTCACATTTTATAGAATGCGAGTTGGAGTCAACCCAAGATTTGTATCGGTTATGAAGACAACCAAGATGCTGAGCAAAGAAGATTGTGAAGCTTGGCTGGTAAACATGGTGAATTTCAAATAGGAAATGAGTCCCATTGAGAGGGTGTCTGTCGTAAAAAAGTATATGGATATCTTCCTAGGAGATCTACCCGGCCCTCCGCCAGATTCGCAGATTACTTTTGAGATTGATCTCCTACCAAGATCAATACCGGTGTTGAAAGCTCTGTATAAGATGGAACCAAAAGAACTACAAGAATTGAAGGTTCAGCCACAAGAACTTCTGGACAAGGGATTTGTATGTCCGAGTATATCATCATGGGGGCTCCAATGCTCTTTGTAAAGAAAAAAGATAGAAGTTTTTGGATATGCATCGATTATCGAGAGTTGATAAGCGAACCGTCAAGAACAAGTATTCTCTACCTCGAATTGAAGACTTGTTTGATCATTTGAGAGACGTAAGTGTGTTTTCAAAGATCGACTTAAGGTCTGGATACAATTAAGTGAAAGTTAAGGATGCTGACATACCTAAGACAACATTTAGGATGAGGTATGGCCACTACGAGTTTGTAGTGATGTCTTTTTACACTCAGCAATGCACCAGCTGTTTTTATAGATCTGATGAATCGTGTTTTCCATCCGTACCTCAATCACTTTATCATAGTGTTCATCGATGACATTCTGGTCTACTTGTATGATAAGGCACACCATGAACAACATCTCAGGATTGCGTTAGAGACTCTGCGAAAGGAGAAACTTTTCGCAAAGTTTAAGAAGTGTGAGTTTGGCTTGACAAGGTACCCTTTTTTGGACATATTATTTCCTCCAAGGGGATTGAAGTGGATCCTGACAAAGTAGAAGTTGTCAGAAATTGGAAAGCTATGACAAACTTCAATGAGGTGCAAAGTTTTCTTGGATTAGCTGGATATTACAGAAGGTTCATCGAAGGATTTTCAAAGATTGTCATTCCCATAACCCGCTTGACACGGAAGGAAGTGAAGTTTCAGTGGACTGAGCAATGTGAACGTAGCTTCCAAGAGCTGAAGAAGAGATTGATAGAGGCATTAGTTCTAACAGTTTCGGATGTAATGAAAGAGTTCATGATTTATAATGATGCATCCAAACAAGGTTTAGAGTGTGTTCTGATGCAACAAGGGGAGGTGGTAGCATACACGTCAAGGCAGCTAAAGACTCACTAACAAAATTATCCAACACACGATCTAGAGCTGGCCGCCGTTGTACATGCTCTCAAGATTTGGTAATATTATCTCTGTGGCGAGAAGTATGAGATCTACACCGATCACAATAGCTTGAAGTATTTCTTCGAGCAGAAGGAACTCAACATGAGATAGAGAAGATGGTTGGAGTTGGTAAAGGATTACGATTATACGATTTTCTATTACCTAGAGAAAACAAATATGGTTGTTGACGCCCTTAGCAGAAAAGAGAAAGAAACCATGACGTTCATGATCAAAAACTAGAACTAGCCAATTGAAGAGATGTCGAAATTGAGTTTGGAAGTGGTTACGCCTCTGAACTATGGAAACTGTCTAATTGTATTACGAAGGCATATCACCAATATATACAGTTTACAATATCTCCTAACTATAGTAATACAAATCTTAACATACAAGATATACATCAAGAGAATAATCTAGAACTAACTAGAGTCCTTAATACGCCCCCACAAAATGGGCGTACCATCGGCTATGTACATTTTGGACCGAAGCAGCTGAAATCGTTGGTGTGCTAGGGGTTTTGTTAGGAGATCAGCAATCTGGTCAACAGTGTTGACATGCGAGACAGCAAGGAGACCCTTTTGCATCAAGTCACGTACAAAGTGGACATCAATAGCAATGTGCTTAGTCTGGAATGTAAAATAGGATGCAATACAAGATGAGTGGCACTGATGTTGTCACAGAGAATGTGAGGAATAGCTGGTGTACAGACACCAAGATCCTGAAACAGATGAAGAATCTAACATACTTCAGAGGCAGTAGATGCAAGAGACCTATACTCAGCTTCCGTAGACAACCGAGCAACACCATTCTATTTGTGAGACCTCTAAGATACGGGGTTAGGACCAAGGAAAACAGCATAGGCAGAGGTGGATTTTCCATCAGACGGACTTCCACCATAATCAGAGTCAGAGTACGCAGTCAAGACGAGATCCCGTGGACGGTGAAGCAGTAAACCGTGATGAAGAGAGTGCTTGAGATAGCGGAAAAACCTTTTTACAACTAGCCAGTCAGAGGCAGTGGGAGAGGACATCGACTGTGCCAGACGGTTAACAGTGAAGACAATATCAGGCCGAGTTAGGGTTAGATATTGTAATCCTCCCAGAGCTCGACAATAATCAGATAAATCAACAGTAGCATCGGTCGTAGAGGGAGGCCTGGAAGCACAAGAAGTGAGAACAGGCTTAGCATCAGCCATATTATGACGGCAGAGAAGGTCAACAGTGTATTTATGTTGAGATAGGAGCAGGCCTTCAGAGCACTGTGTAACTTCAATCCCAAGAAAATATATGAGAGGACCTAGGTCCTTGATAGCAAAGTGTGAATGGAGATAAGAGATTACCCTCTGGAGTAGTATAGAACTTGAGCAAGTTAGAATCAAGTCATCAACATAAACAAGCAGATAAATAATGACATTCTGATGTAGATAAGTGAAAAGAGAAGAGTCAGCTTGAGACTGACGAAAGCCGAAATGCACAAGGGCCCCACTAAGTGCCAGATACCATTCATGAGGAGCCTGGCGAAGGCCATAGAGAGACTTGTGAAGGCGGCAGATGTGATTGGAATGATGAGGATCAATAAAACCAGGAGGCTGCATCATATAAACTGGTTTAGATAGATCACCATGCAAGAATGCATTGCTAATATCAAGTTGCCGAAGTGACCAATTGTGGAAGAGGGCAATGCTCAAGACAGTGTGAATTGTGACAGGCTTAACCACCAGACTGAATGTTTCATCATAGTCTACACCAGGACGCTGATGAAAACCTTTCGCAACAAAACGTGTCTTAAAGCGATCAACAGAACCATCAGGTTTGCGTTTGATATGAAATACCCACTTGCAGCCAATAATATTGGTTGTAGAGGATGGAGGGACAAGATCCCAAGTACCGTGCTTTTGAAGAGCAGTGAACTCATCAGACATGACAGAACGCCAACGAGGATCAAAAAGAGCCTGAGAAACACAGCTGGGTTCAACATCATGTGGAAGAGGGTGTTTAGTGGCAGAGTGAACTTGTTTTGGTTTAAAAATTCCATGTTGGTTGCGGGTTGTCATACGATGGGTACGAGAGGGTAAGGTTGGAGGAGGGTAAGTGGATGAGGATGAAGTAGAATTAGGGGACTTTGGTGGAGTACTGGAGGAAGTAGTAGTTTGCGGGGAGTGAGATGAGGAAGGTGTGTCTTCGGACAAGGAAGAAGTATGAGTTTGTGATGTGGCTGGAGTGTGAGAGGAGACAGAAACAACAAGGGTGAGAAGCCGCGGCGTAGTGGAAGAAGGAGATGATGGTACAGGTATTATAGGGGAAAGAGAGAAAATGAAGCAGTCTTCATGAAATTGAACATGGCGAGAGAGATAGAGTTTGTGAGTTTTGGGATCAACACATTTATAAGCACTTTGAGAGTAGAGTAACCGAGAAAAAGGTAGGGTTTAGATGTAGGCTCAAGTTTTGTCTTGGAGTGATTGGCGAAACAAAGGATAATAGATGCATCCAAAGACACGAAGTTTGTGATAATTGGGGAGATGCCAAATAGGATCTCAAAAGGACTTTTATTATTGAGTAGTGGTGTCACGCCCCGAAATCTTTTGTTAAAATATCAGAGTTTTACCCGGGCGTGAAGATAGAAAAGCAAGAGTCGCTTAACATATACAGAAAGAATTAAGTAAGGGACAACAGAAGATAGAGGTAAGAGACGTTGAGAATCCATCTCATAATAAAAATCGACTTCGTCCGATAACATTCGGTCTCACACCGATAATATACATCATATACAGCGGAAACTACTCATCAGGATCTCCCATCCTCACAAGTACTCAAAAATATAAATACAGAAATATTATAAAAAAACGTGAGTTAAACTTAAAACATTGTTTGAAAGTGTTTGTGCGTCACATCCTAAATAAACACAAGATCAGGAACAGCACCACCTCTCTCCAACTAGGGTTCGACATGCTCACCAGCTCCTGTAGTGTGAGTACAGAATAAAGGGGTGAGTGCGTGGAATACACTCGTGGGAATAACTCTGCCCCTTATGACTCTCATCAGATATAAAAATACTAGTAAAATAATCTTAAGTCACGTTGCCACAGCACATAAAATGCATAGCAGATATTAGAAATGGCAAGGGACGCATAGGTGCGGGGTTCCCCCGTCTTACCCTGTAAACGGTCTCATATACCGCTAGCGTATTTTAAGGACCGCTAGACCTTTTCAGAGTAGTAGAAAATAGCAAGAGACGAACGGAATGCATGATCAAGGTGGACATCAGTCCAACCACAGTAATAATATGGCACAACAAATATATTCACAGCATTTAGTATTCCTCAATCATGCATTTAAATAGGGAAACCTGTAAACAAATAAAAGGATAGGAATTACCCCCACCTCGTATAGTGGTTACCACGTGAATGAGTACCGACGGATCAGATTTCACAAGCGAGTACCAAAGGATCCGATATCACAAGACTCAACTCAACAAGTAGCCTACACAAGTTATGACGTTCCTTAGATCCTTAATAAATTATAATTAAAGCTGTAAAAGACTCCGGCGGAGAAACGGTCGTTAAAAACGCGACGGATCGATCGATCTAATGATTGGAATTTTGGAGACAAGGCTGAAATTCAAATCTAAAGGTCTGAGATGATAGGAAATGAAATAAGGATCGCAACGCAAAAAGAATGAGCTCAATCAGAGTTGAAACGAGCTCAAACGGAGCATTTTAAGTTAAGGGGTAAAATGGTAATTTTGGTCAAAGGGTTGACTTTGACCGGGCCCACGACCCTCGGTCAATGACGTCTCGTCAGCGATGACTCGATACGGATGAACGACGGAAAGAAAACGAGATTCGGATCGAAAACACGGCGTCGGGTGCGCGTCGGCACCCGACGGGCGCGCCGGCACCCGGCACCCGACGGCTGCCGAGTTTTCTCGGCAGCTAGGCGCGACCCAACCCGGCTGGTCGAGTTTTCTCGGCCAGCCTCTGCCCAGGTTACCCGACGGTGGCCTGCTCGAGCAGGCCACTTCCCGGCGTCGCCCGGCGCGGCGGCGCCGCCTCCAGCCACCACCACCTACCTAGCCCGATACCTCGCACCGCCGGCTACCACCTCCGGCCGTCCATCGCCGGATTCTGGCATGAATAGTGCCTGGAAATTATGCCGCAAAACCCTTCGATACCCTGTTTTTCCCAGATTTTCAACCCCAACCAAAACTCCGGCCGGCGACCTCCCGTCACCGGCGACCACTCCCAGCCCCTCCGCCGGCGACTCCCCGTCGCCGGCAACCTTTCCCGGCCAAGCCAACACCCTAACACATCCATATACACTCACGCATGAAACACACACACACACACGTTCAACCTTGGCCGGCGGCCACCTGCCGCCGGCGACCACCAGTATCTACCGCCACCTTGGCCGGCGACTCCCAGTCGCCGGCCACCACCAGCCACCGTGCACTCAAACACACGCACACAGATGCACACACACACACATAGCGTAGGGTGTGTTTACACACACACCCCTACTGCCACTCTTGGCCGGCGGCCACCAGCCGCCGGCGACCTCCTCCTCCACCTCGCCGGCGACCTCCCGTCGCCGGCCGTTCATTCCCACACGGCGGCGCCACCATGCGCCGCCCCAACAGCATGCAAACACACTCACACACTAACACACCTACATACACACGCACATGCACAAATACATACATATATACATACTGTCCTTCTCCGGCGCCGCCACCCACGGCGGCGCCGCCACTCCAGCGTCTGACCACGACCTCCGGCGACCCCCGGCAGCTTCTCCGGCGCGGTGGAGAGAGAAAGAACAGAGGAGAGAGAAAGGGTGATCAAGGGTTAGGGTTTAGGGTTTAAGAGGCTGTTTTTCGCCGTTTTCCGGCGAACGAGAAATCGGATTTGAAATCCGAGACCTATCCTAGATTCGTCTCGTCGAGACGAACGTCGTGTGCGAAAATCGTCCGATTCCGACAACGTTGAAATTTTCCGGCGACCGGCCGGCGGCGGCAGCGCGCCGGAAAACAGAAAGACAGAAAAGAAAAGACGAGAAAGGAGAACTTATGTGTTTTCGTCGGGTTCGGCTCGATCGAAGAAACGGTGATTTTTGAATCGAAATCACCTCTATTTATAGAAATCCGAAAGTTACTATTCACGTGAAAAATCTAAGTTACTGTTCATAGTTGACTTTTCGGGGTTACTATTCATCATGTCTATCTCGTTACTATTCATCGTTAATATCTTTCGATTTTCTGTTCCGAAACTTCGAGTTTTGCCCCTTTCTTCGTCGTTCGGGCTACGGGTCTCCAATTGACCCCTAATTCGTTTCTATCTTCTTGTTTTTCCATTACGCTTCTAATGGTAAAATAAAATTCTACGTTCCACGTCTAGTAAAAATTATCGTTCTTAAACGTGCATTAAACACTTATCTGAAACGCACAAATTAAATTAAACAATTAAATCATACGCACAAAATTATTAAATCATAAGTTAAAATATTTAATTAATTAATTATGCTCGTTTTGATCCGGGGCGCTACATCCCTTACCCCTTAAAATAATTTCGTCCTCGAAATTGAACGCGTACTAAGAACGTCGTAACTAAACGTATACTAAAAGCTGCGAAACTGCATACTTTGTCAAAACTCTCGACATCTTATATGCGAGTTGCTTCTGTCTTTCAATTTCTCATCAAGGAACTTTCTCAGGCTTGCAAGTTCCTTGATTTTCTGGCTAAGCTGGTTGTTCAGAACTTTCATCAATCCTGAGTTTTTCCAATTCTTTCTCGATCCTTCCTGGCCGGACCGTATTCCTTCTCTTTACTATTCTCCTTCTTTATCTCGTGGTACTGATTGATGATTTATCTGCGTCTTTGACTTTTATCTGGTAATACCCAGACCTTAAGCCAATCTTCGAGGACACACTGGCTCCTCTTAATCTGTCGAAGAGATCTTCACTTCGAGACAGTGTATACTTGTTCTCTATAGTCCGCTTGTTCGACTCTTGGTAATCGACACAAATTCTTAAGCTCCCATCTTTATTCTTTTCGAAGAGCACTGGAGTTCCTCAAGGCAACACGCTTGGTCCGTTGAAACCTTTGTCCAAAAGTTCTGGTAACTGGGCCCTCAGTTCTTGTAATTCCTTCGGTGTTATCCAGTAAGGAGCTTCTGACACCCGTGCGGATCCTGAAACGAGATCGATCTCAAAGGTCACTTGTTGATTCGGTGGAGGTCCAGGTAAATCCTCTGGAAACAAGTCCATGAATGTCTTTATCACCGACCCCTTCTCAGCAGAAATCGATTCTTGCGCGGAGTTCGTCATGTTGACTAACCAAGCCTTGCAATCTCCCTTGCTAAACATCTCGGTTGCTTTTATGTCCAAACTTATTCCTTGAGTCGACTTTATTTGGGTCTCACGGAAGGTGAACTCTGGTTCTCCAGATGCTTTGAAAGACAGTCTTCCTTGCACGGTATTTGATTACCACGTGTTGGGATTCTAGTCAGTCCATCCTAAAGATCGTGTCAAAATCCTTCATCTCTAAAGCATGAAGATCAACTAGAAGGATTCTATCTTCGAAAGTAAATCTAAGGTGACGATGTAGGTGTTCTGTCCTTACCGTCTTTCCCGAAGGGACAATAACTTCTATAATCCGAGCGACTATCCTACCGTCCTCATGCTTCAGCAATTATAGCAGTCAACAAATACGAAGAAAATATATCGCCCCAATCATCCAGCAAGATGAAAACAGGTATATCAGATACTAATAGCATACCTGCAATCGTCTCCGATCTCTCCGCGGCCTCCAGACGAGATAGAGCAAAAGCTCTCGCCCTTCCTGCTACTGGCCTCGAGTTCGATCCTGTAGCCGGCGTACTTCTTGCCTTCCTGCAATTCGCCGCAATGTGCCCCGGTGTCCCGCAATTATAACAGGTCCGCGTCTCTGACTGACACGACCCCATATGCACTTTTCTGCATCTCGGGCACGGATTTCCTAGTCGAGGAACGGGAAGAAGGGGAGCATTGCTTGTCAGGGGAAAATTATTCGGGACGAAGCTCTGGCTTGGGCCAGTCCATTTCCTCTTGACAAGAACAGGAAAAACTTTCTTGAGGGATGCAACATCTAAACCCATCCGGGATGCAATCTCCTGGGCTCTTTCGATGACATTCGCATAAGTCATCGTCCCCTGCCCAGCGAGGATCGAGCTGATCTCTGAGCGAAGACCCCTCTCAAACCTTCGGGCCTTCTTAAGATCTGAATCCACCAGATGTGGGGCATACCGGCTCAAATGATTGAACCGCCGCTCATAGTCCCCTACAGTCGAACTTCCCTGTTTGAGATGAAGGAACTCTGTCTCCTTCTGATCTCGATATGATTGAGGAATGAAATGACGAGAAACTATCTCCTTGAATTCCTCCCAAGTCATCTGCTCTCTTTGAGCGGCCAACAACGTGCGCTCGTACGAGTCCCACCAGTGACTCGCTTCGTTTGTTAGCTGGAAGATAGCGCAGCTAACCATCTGCTCCTTAGAGCAGGTGAGATGTCCGAACAGCCTGTCTAATGACCGTAGCCACTCCTCTGCTACAATCGGTTCCCCTCGTCCGTCAAAGGTTGGTGGATTAAACCGTCTGAATTGTTCATATATCAGATTCGGGTCAACCCTAGCTGGCTGAGGGTCGGCCCGATTGGTCTCGAAATGTTGTGCTAATCCTCTTAGCACAGTTAACAAATCACCGACGTTGGCATTCTCTTCCCGCTCAGGTGGGTTAACCGGTGGTTGCGGTTGTTTCTTCCTTGGTCTACCTCTCGACATGTTTCTGTTACGATAAGTATATATGTATAAGTCGTTGAGATAACACGATACTTACTATACGCAAGTAGATTAACGTGATATATGTGAAAAGGCATAAACGTATATTATATAAAATAAGTGAGAACGTAAATATGAGTTTATACATAGGAGCCTAATCAGGGTGGCCTTACATCATCCAAAAGATGTATATACACTATCTATGATGTAAAACTAAAGTTCATCATCCGTAATCTATCTCTCGGCACTCTAACCGAGTGAAGACGATCGTTCAAGTCGGGCCTGCTCCTGGCCTCGAACTCGGCATGGTAGCTGGTGGTTTTCTAGACCTTAGACAATGGGCGGAGATGTGTCCCGGCATTCCACACCGGTAGCAATTCCGTGTCTCCTGTGGGCATGGTCCCTCGTGCATCTTCCCATACTTGGGACAGATAGTTCCTGGCCTTGGTGAGGTAGCCACCGAGTTCCTAAACTTCTGGCAGTGAAATGCGATATGTCCAGGTTCTCCACACCTATAACAGTTTCGGGCCCCAAGGTGGCAGGGTCCTGCATGCGACTTCCCACCCTTAAAATACAAGTTCTCTGGCCCGGGAGTAGGGAGAAGCGGAGCATTGTTGATTCGTGGAAACTGGTGTTGATCAATGTCTTGACTAAGACTGATCAATTTCCTCTTTCCCGTTGCTATCTCCATTCTCCTGGGTGGCACCACGTCTATGCAGAGATGGGTGGCGATCTCTTGAGCCCTCTCAACGATTGCGGCATAAGACATTTCACCATGTCCTGCTAGAATGGAGCTGATCTCTCTACGAAGTCCTTTCTCAAAGTGTCGGGCTTTCTTGACATTCGTGTCCACCAGATGGGGCGCGTACCTACTTAATAGGTTAAATCTCTTCGCGTATTCCTCTACGGAGGTGGTTTCTTGACGAATGCGTAGGAACTCTGCCTCTTTTTGGTCACGGTATGACTGGGGTAGGTATTCCTATTTAATCAACTCCTTGAAGACTCCCCAGGACATAGCGCTCCTGAATTCCGGCGACATGCTCCTTTCTTGACTTTCCCACCAATAGCTGGCTCCTTTGGTGAGTTGTAAAACGGCACAGGAGATCTTCTGCTCCTCTGTGCATGCCAAATGTCTAAAGAATTGATCCAACGTCCTCAACCACTCCTCAGCTTCGATTGGTTCTCCTTCTCCGTTGAAGGTTGGCGGATAGAATTGTCGAAACTGTTCAATGATTCGGCTGACACCATTTTCATATAATGGTGGCGGCATAACTTGTGCGGTCTCGTGTTGTCGGGCTGAGTCCCTTAGTACAGACTCCCCATCTCTCTTCACGGCGTTCACATCGTTTACGGATGGATTCTCCATCGATGGCTTAGTCCTTCGTGGTCGTCCTCATGGCATATCACTTTATAGACGACATACGAAACTAACCCTTATAATCTACACCGCGTAGCCCAATTAACAATAGGGTATACACAACACGTGCAATCAAACCAGAACAATGTATCATACACATAACATTAAAATTTAAATTATTGACATCTTCAAAGGGTTTTTATAGCTCTCAGTTGTCAAAACCGATCTTACGCATTACAACCACGGACTGGGAAAACTCACTCATTAGTACACCCTGTTATAAACAAGGGTCCATGGTAGTTTCAACTTTTAGTCACACAAGACCACTTTTGCGAACGGTCATACTCGCACACGAGCTCACACTGCTGCAGTCAGCGGCTTTGTGGCGGTGGCTCAGCGCAGTGGGTCAATTGTAGTGACATTAAGAGGTTTTCACAAAATCTTTTCATCGTGATTGTAATTACGTCAAGAGGGTTTTAACAGATTATCTCATCGTGAAACAGTCTCATTAACACCCCATCAGTCCCAAACAATGTATATCATATTAATAAAGTAACGCACATCAGGTAACCACTTACTCAAGCAAGTCCTATGTTCAGGGAGAGTTACCTATGGAGAGAGGATGGTGCCTATCTGTGTATTTTCAAAAACCCGACCATATTTTAAAATCACACTTTTGAAATCATGTTTTTCCCATTTTAAAACCAGTTCGAGCAAGTTCTCAATCTTAGAACTGCTCTGATACCATCTGTCACGCCCCGAAATCTTTTGTTAAAATATCAGAGTTTTACCCGGGCGTGAAGATAGAAAAGCAAGAGTCGCTTAACATATACAGAAAGAATTAAGTAAGGGACAACAGAAGATAGAGGTAAGAGACGTTGAGAATCCATCTCATAATAAAAATCGACTTCGTTCGATAACATTCGGTCTCACACCGATAATATACATCATATACAGCGGAAACTACTCATCAGGATCTCCCATCCTCACAAGTACTCAAAAATATAAATACAGAAATATTATAAAAAAACGTGAGTTAAACTTAAAACATTGTTTGAAAGTGTTTGTGCGACACATCCTAAATAAACACAAGATCAGGAACAGCACCACCTCTCTCCAACTAGGGTTCGACATGCTCACCAGCTCCTGTAGTGTGAGTACAGAATAAAGGGGTGAGTGCGTGGAATACACTCGTGGGAATAACTCTGCCCCTTATGACTCTCATCAGATATAAAAATACTAGTAAAATAATCTTAAGTCACGTTGCCACAGCACATAAAATGCATAGCAGATATTAGAAATGGCAAGGGACGCATAGGTGCGGGGTTCCCCCGTCTTACCCTGTAAACGGTCTCATATACCGCTAGCGTATTTTAAGGACCGCTAGACCTTTTCAGAGTAGTAGAAAATAGCAAGAGACGAACGGAATGCATGATCAAGGTGGAAATCAGTCCAACCACAGTAATAATATGGCACAACAAATATATTCACAGCATTTAGTATTCCTCAATCATGCATTTAAATAGGGAAAACTGTAAACAAATAAAAGGATAGGAATTACCCCCACCTCGTATAGTGGTTACCACGTGAATGAGTACCGACGGATCAGATTTCACAAGCGAGTACCAAAGGATCCGATATCACAAGACTCAACTCAACAAGTAGCCTACACAAGTTATGACGTTCCTTAGATCCTTAATAAATTATAATTAAAGCTGTAAAAGACTCCGGCGGAGAAACGGTCGTTAAAAACGCAACGGATCGATCGATCTAATGATTGGAATTTTGGAGACAAGGCTGAAATTCAAATCTAAAGGTCTGAGATGATAGGAAATGAAATAAGGATCGCAACGCAAAAAGAATGAGCTCAATCGGAGTTGAAACGAGCTCAAACGGAGCATTTTAAGTTAAGGGGTAAAATGGTAATTTTGGTCAAAGGGTTGACTTTGACCGGGCCCACGACCCTCGGTCAATGACGTCTCGTCAGCGATGACTCGATACGGATGAACGACGGAAAGAAAACGAGATTCGGATCGAAAACACGGCGTTGGGTGCGCATCGGCACCCGACGGGCGCGCACGGTGCGCGCCGGCACCCGGCACCCGACGGCTGCCGAGTTTTCTCGGCAGCTAGGCGCGACCCAACCCGGCTGGTCGAGTTTTCTCGGCCAGCCTCTGCCCAGGTTACCCGACGGTGGCCTGCTCGAGCAGGCCACTTCCCGGCGTCGCCCGGCGCGGCGGCGCCGCCTCCAGCCACCACCACCTACCTAGCCCGATACCTCGCACCACCGGCTACCACCTCCGGCCGTCCATCGCCGGATTCTGGCATGAATAGTGCCTGGAAATTATGCCGCAAAACCCTTCGATACCCTGTTTTTCCCAGATTTTCAACCCCAACCAAAACTCCGGCCGGCGACCTCCCGTCACCGGCGACCACTCCCAGCCCCTCCGCCGGCGACTCCCCGTCGCCGGCAACCTTTCCCGGCCAAGCCAACACCCTAACACATCCATATACACTCACGCATGAAACACACACACACACACGTTCAACCTTGGCCGGCGGCCACCTGCCGCCGGCGACCACCAGTATCCACCGCCACCTTGGCCGGCGACTCCCAGTCGCCGGCCACCACCAGCCACCGTGCACTCAAACACACGCACACAGATGCACACACACACACATAGCGTAGGGTGTGTTTACACACACACCCCTACTGCCACTCTTGGCCGGCGGCCACCAGCCGCCGGCGACCTCCTCCTCCACCTCGCCGGCGACCTCCCGTCGCCGGCCGTTCATTCCCACACGGCGGCGCCACCATGCGCCGCCCCAACAGCATGCAAACACACTCACACACTAACACACCTACATACACACGCACATGCACAAATACATACATATATACATACTGTCCTTCTCCGGCGCCGCCACCCACGGCGGCGCCGGCACTCCAGCGTCTGACCACGACCTCCGGCGACTCCCGGCAGCTTCTCCGGCGCGGTGGAGAGAGAAAGAACAGAGAAGAGAGAAAGGGTGATCAAGGGTTAGGGTTTAGGGTTTAAGAGGCTGTTTTTCGCCGTTTTCCGGCGAACGAGAAATCGGATTTGAAATCCGAGACCTATCCTAGATTCGTCTCGTCGAGACGAACGTCGTGTACGAAAATCGTCCGATTCCGACAACGTTGAAATTTTCCGGCGACCGGCCGGCGGCGGCGCCGCCGCGCCGGCGGCGGCGCCGGCGGCAGCGCGCCGGAAAACAGAAAGACAGAAAAGAAAAGACGAGAAAGGAGAACTTATGTGTTTTCGTCGGGTTCGGCTCGATCGAAGAAACGGTGATTTTTGAATCGAAATCACCTCTATTTATAGAAATCCGAAAGTTACTATTCACGTGAAAAATCTAAGTTACTGTTCATAGTTGACTTTTCCGGGTTACTATTCATCATGTCTATCTCGTTACTATTCATCGTTAATATCTTTCGATTTTCTGTTCCGAAACTTCGAGTTTTGCCCCTTTCTTCGTCGTTCGGGCTACGGGTCTCCAATTGACCCCTAATTCGTTTCTATCTTCTTGTTTTTCCATTACGCTTCTAATGGTAAAATAAAATTCTACGTTCCACGTCTAGTAAAAATTATCGTTCTTAAACGTGCATTAAACACTTATCTGAAACGCACAAATTAAATTAAACAATTAAATCATACGCACAAAATTATTAAATCATAAGTTAAAATATTTAATTAATTAATTATGCTCGTTTTGATCCAGGGCGCTACAAGTGGTGTTGGCAACCTGTTTATAAGATAGACAATAGCTTCAAAAGCATATGTCCAGTATTCAGCGGGTAAGCCTGCATGATGGAAGAGTGTCCGGCCAGTCTCAACAACTTGGCGATGACGTCGTTCGGCAGTGCCATTCTATTGGGGAGTGTATGGAGTTGTAGTTAACCAACTGATTCCGTGAGAGACAAGAAAAGGCCGAAGAGCAGTATATTAACCACCATTATCACTAAACAATGATTTGATATGATAGCCAAATTTTTTTTCCACAAGAGATTTAAATTGTGGAAATATACGTGCCACATCAGATTTTGCCACAATAGAAAATAGCCAGTAGTACTTTGTATAGTGATCGGCAAATAGCACATAGAAACGACAACCAGTTATAGACAAAGCAGTGGGTCCCCAAACATCACAATATATGTAATCCAACGGATGTTGTGAAATAATAGATGAAGCATAAAATGAAAGTCTATGTGATTTGCAGGCACTGCAAGTAGCACATTTATGAGCAGAAAAACCAGAGGGGGCCAAAACAGGTAGGCCAAAACGAGTAATAATAGAGTTACTTATGCGAGATGACGAATCTCCAAATCTAGCATGCCAGGAAAACCGAGTCGCACGTTCGCTAAGACGTGCAGAGTGGACTTGAGAGATAGTCTTTGAAGGTTGAAGAGTAATAGTGTAAACTCCATTCTTACAGGTGTCGTGAGCTACTAGCACCCCCGTAACTCGGTCTTTCACAGTGAAATAAGATGGATAAAACTCAAGATAAACATTGTTGTCTTTAGTGAAATGATGCACAGAAAGTAGGTTCTGCTTCGCATTTGGAACACACAAGACATTAGATAAACAAAAGTCACGATCAGAAAATTGGAGATTGGATATACCAGTATGGGAGATAGGGAGATCAGAACCATCAGTGAGGTGTACAGACTCGGTGCCGTCATACTCCGAGTGAATAGAATTTTGCAAGTCGGAGGTTAAATTATGTGAAGCTCCAGAATCAACAAGCCACGGTGCGGTCACGTGAGATGGGGATTGTACCGAGTTGGCTTGAATAGAGTACTTTCGGCACTGAAGAGTTGAATGTCTTGGTGTCCCACATAACTGACACACAATAGTATCAGTAGAAACTTGATAATTGGAGTTGCGATAATTACCGAACTCACGACTGTTCCACTAGTTGAAGGACCGAGGTGTTGTTATGCCTCGACTGGAGGTTTGGTTACGAGAACCACCACGACCACCACGTGGACTGGTGAAACGCTGACTGGAATTACGAGTGTCGCCAATTGGTCCGGTAGAGCGTCCACGATTAGAGGTCGTGAAATTTGTTGTGGCAAGAAGAGATGATTGCTGTTGATCAAGTGCCTGTAAATATAAATCATGAGAAACGAGTAAGTCCCTTAATTCAGCAAAGGAGATAGATGATTCACGGGCTCGAATGGAGGAGGCGATCTCGCGGAAGTGAGAGCCGAGTCCATTAAGTACGCAAAGCGTAAAATCATCATCAGGCATCGGCTTGTCAATCAAGGTGAGTTCATCAGCTTTGGTTTTCATATGTTGTAAGAACTCATCAACAGATTTATTTCCGATGACCACTCGAGAGAGGTCATCCTTCAATTGCATTACGTGGCTGTGAGATTTACTTGCGAACATGGTGGCTAAGAGTTTCCAGGCTTCGGCAGAATTCGAAGCTGTAGAGACAAGGGGAACAAGAGGTTCTGTTAAAGAACAGATGATGGCGGCCAATATTAATTGGTCTTGCTGAAACCAATTAGCATACTCGGCAGATTCACCGGAGACAGGCGGAGGGGTGCGGCCATCGATGAAGCCAGTTAACCGATGGCCATTAAGTATGGCATGGAACTGTGCACGTCATGATGAATAGTTAGTCGAGGAGAGCTTGATGGGAAGGGGGTGGCCTCCATTAATGGTGACTGGTGATGAAGGAGTAGAGGATTGGAAGATGGTATTGGTCGAGGTAGAAGAGTTGTCGTCGGCCATGACTGTCGTAAAGACGGCGATTAGGATTTGGATGGGGGGAAGGGTGGCGGTAATTAGGGTTTAGGAATAGAAGGATCAAATCTCGTTTGAGAGGAAGCTCGTGATACCATATGGAAACTGTCTCATTGTATTACGAAGGCATATCACCAATATATACAGTTTACAATATCTCCTAACTATAGTAATACAAATCTTAACATACACGATATACATCAAGAGAATAATCTAGAACTAACTAGAGTCCTTAATACAAACAACATCAAGGCTAAAGTTGCAGCTTTGTTCGTGAAGCCTACTCTCCGAGAGCGAATAGTCGAGGCGCAAGGAAGAGAAATTTTTGACGAAGATGAAAGTTCGTATGGATAAAAAAAAGTAGAAGGATTCACTTTCTCAACAGATTGAGCCCTGATCTTTAGGGGAAGGTTGTGTGTGCCAAAGGATGAAGAATTGAGAAAAGAAATTCTAGAAAAAGCTCATTGCATGCCATTATCGGCACACCCTGGAGGTACAAAGATATATAAAGATTTGAAGGAAAGCTTTTAGTGGAGAAACATGAAGGGAATCATTGAACACTTCATTAAGAAGTGCCTAGTTTGCCAACAGGTGAAAGCTGAACACCAACGCCCAGCAGGAGTATTAACTCCGCTAGAGATACCCAAGTGGAAGTGTGAACACATCACCATGGATTTCATTGTCGGTTTACCTAGGATCAAGCAAGGGAATCACGTTGTATGGGATATTGTGGATAGGTTTACCAAGTCGGCTTATTTCTTGCTAATCAAGATGACCTTCGTTTGGATAAGTTGGCTCGAATCTACGTGGAAGAGATCATTAGGCTACACGGAATACCAGTTTCTATCATATCAGACAGGGATCCTCGTTTCATATCTAGATTCTGGCAGAGCTTGCATAAGGAGCTAGGAACCAAGTTGGCTTTCAGTACAACTTTTCACCCTCAAACAGATGGACAGTCGGAAAGGACTATACAGATTCTAGAGGACATGTTGAGGGCTTGTACCCTGGATCTCCACAGAAGTTGGGAAGATCATTTATGCCTACTAGAGTTCATTTATAACAACAGTTATCAGTCAACGATCATGATGGCACCGCATGAAGCTTTGTATGGAAGAAAGTATCGTTCACCTCTATGTTGGAACGAGATGGGTGAGAAGAAAAATTTAGGACCCGAATTGGTTGAACAGACAGTTGAAGTAATAAAAAAGATCCAAGAAATAATTAGAGTGGCTTAGGACAGACATAAGTCATATGCAGATAAGAAACGTAGAGAGCTGATGTTCGATGTGGGAGATAATTTTTTTCTAAAGGTATCACCCACTAAAGGAGTTTATGGTTTTGGAAAAAAAAGGAAAGTTAAGGCCAATGTACGTGGGACCATTTGAGATTTTGGATCGAGTTGGAGAAGTCGCGTACCGTCTAGCCTTGCCATCGAACTTTATAGGCATACACAACGTCTTCCACGTATCCATACTACGGAGGTATGTTTTCGACCCAAGTCACATGATCGATCAAGAAAGCATCAAGATTGAGAAGGATCTGACTTACAAAGAAATCCCAGTGGCCATCTTGAAAATGAAGATTTACAAGTTAAGAAATCAATAAATGGCCCTAACGAAAGTTCAGTGGAGCCGCCATGGAAGGGAAGAAGCAACATGGGAATAAGAGGATGAGATCTTAGCAAAGTATTCAGAATTGGCATATATAGGTACGCATCTAAATTTCGAGGACGAAATTTTTCTAAGGGGGAAGGGATGTAGCACCTAGGATAAAACGATGCATAATTGAATTAATTAAATAATTCAACCCATAATTGTATGATTTTATTATGTGCGTTTCAGAAAAAAAATGGAATTATGCATGGGCTAGTAATCGAGCTATAATTTATAATCGAACGATATTATATGTCGAAGCCCTAGATTTATCGTTTAATGAATAGCCCATTAGAGACCCGTGGCCCAAAATCGGAACATATAAAAGAAAAATTAGATCACCAAAAAAGTAAAATTGGATTTATTGAAAATATATATTTTTCTCTCCCTCTTTCTCTCTCTCTTATTTCTCTCTCCTCTCTCTCTCTCTCTTCGGCGCAACTCTTTCTTTCTCCTCTCTCTCTTTCTCTTCTCTCTCTTTCTCATTTCTCCCTCTCTGCATTCAATTTCTCCTCCTTCTCTGTTGCTTCGTCGCGGGTGCAGTTGTTGTCCACTGGCCTTCTCGAATGGCCCGATAGAAAGCCCCCACCAAGCCTATCACGATTTTAGGCTCGACACCACCACCGGGTGCCATCTTTATCGTAAATCACCGTTGCCCTTTTTCTCCCCCTTCTTTTACTTCTCTCTTCTCCCTCCCTCTCTCTCTTCTCCTTGGGCTTTTCTCTGTCCCCCTCCACTGTGTGCGCCACTGTTGAGTCATGGTTGTGTCGGACCAGCATGAGGGTCACACCGGCATGCTGCCTTGTCACTGTCATGTGCACGACAGTGGGTATGTGTGTGTTTGAGGGTTGGTTGTGTCTGTGTGTGCGTGTTGCATGTGACCGTGTGTATGAGTGGACGTTGGGTTCACCAGCTACATGTGGTCACCGTCCGCGACTGGGAAGGGGGTTTGGGGTGGAGAGGTGTTTCCATAAATTTGAAAGAGATCAAGGACTTGTTTGCAAACCTTAAAATCTTGGTGTATTTATGTTTTAGTCCCTAAGCTTTCTAGAATCTCATTTTAAAAATATCAAAAGGACCTAAAATCTTTTCTCTTTTTGCAAAATGACCCCTTGGTCAAAGTCAACATTTCCAGAATTTACGAAAATATTCCTAAGCTTTTGACCGTGCTGTCGCCGGCACGATAAAATTAAATTTATTTCTCTACTCAAACCACTACAAAGATGTAGAAGTGATAAGCAAAGGTCGATCCCACAGAGAGCGAACAAAACTAACTATTTTGTATTTAGAGTTCAATCAAGAAAATAGGGGAGTTTGTTTTTGGATTTAAAATTCTAGAGAAAACTTCAAGAATAAAACGAGCAGTTAAAATAGAATTTAATCAATTAAGAAAGCACTCAGTTCTTAGTTCCGTTTCCCCCTCACTCAACTATGTAAAATTGATTGTAACAATATTCTCTTCTTTCTTCATGAATTACTAAACCTAAATAACAAGTACGACGAGTTATTCGGTTTTTTCCTTATATATATCTAATTAAGAAACGATCATTAATTAGATCTAATCGTTGGACAAACTAATAAACTAGATTTAATGTAACAATAGTTTTGGGATCAAGAAAAATAGATTAGTCTAAGCATCAAATACGTACAACGATTCATTTAACTTAGGTTGTGTTATCCCTAGCGATGCTCGACCACTAGTTTGCTACTACGAATCAAGAATAACAACAATTACTGATTGTAATCTCAATTCTAGCAATAGACATGCGTAAAATTAATAAAGTTGATCAGGCTAAATCAAATATACACAAATCATAAACTTTCATCATAGAATAACACATTCAATTCACAAGAATAAATTAGAGAATATGTTACTGAAATCAATCAAAGCATAAAAGATGTTTTAGGTTTCAACATCCCTTTGAATCAAGCGAAAGTAGTATAACCTTGCATATCGACTTCAAAAACTCCCAAAAGAAAAGTTGGAAAACCTTGTTCTCACGTCAAGATTATCATCCCCTCCATGACAAATCTCCCTTAAATACTTCAAAGATAAGTCTCCATTATGTCATGGCCGTGACCTACAATCTTAGGCCCAAATAATTGAGATTGGGCCGAAACTTAGCCTCCAAGAAATTCTAAACAGCTTCAGCGAAATAGCCCAACACAGGCGTGTTAGTCAACACAGGCTCAGCTTGTGTCAATGTACTATTCAATGTTTTCAGCTCCAAAATCCAGTAACTTTATTCCTTGCTCTCCTATGCCTCACTCCAACACGTGCACAAATTCATCCTCGGAACAGCTCCATTAAGCCCCTAAAATACACAAAAACAAGGAATCGAAGAGATCTACCAAGAAGAATTAATAAGTAGAAAAATAAAACAAAACAACATGAATATACAACTAAAACCAAACGCCTAAACACATAAGAAGACGCAACTTTCCTATTTATCAGCTTTTAAAAACTCCATTTAAGCTCGTTTTTCCTCCGTTTAAGCTCTAATTGATTCCTTTAAACCCTACGATCAAGATTTAAGCTTCCATGATCGTTCCAATGCCTCTTATAATCTTGTAAGCTTTTGTTTCGTATTCTTCCCTCTAACGCTCCTTCGAGAGAGTTTCTATATTAATTTATGCATAATTAACATAATAAGGAATCTAAGAACCCTCGTTTGCTTGTATAGGCTTTCAAGTTAAGGAAAGATCTTAGGCTTAGGATTTAAGTATCACGAGGGATCACCACCGAACGAGGTGGGGGTAACTTCTAATCCCTAAAGTTTAAGTTTTCGTATTTAATATATGAATAATGATGAACAAACACATGCATATGAACCTAATAATAATGAAATGTTTATTGAACGCCATGAATTATTGAATTCTATGTGCCGTGTTTATGTACTGTGAATTTGATGAACATACATGCATATCATATCTATGCTACGAAGGGACTAAGGTCCAAAATCATACCATGGAGGGACCAATGGTCCGTAATGAAAGATGTTAATGGGATAAAAACCATTTATAGGATAAGTCGGGCTGCTCCCACACTTATCTACAGCTACGTGTCATGAGTTTATGTGCTATGCTTAATTGTTGTGATTATGATTGCTATTTATCTCTACTGCTTAATAACCGTTAAAATGGAAATTATCTCCATGAGTATATTCAACGCACTCAGCCCGTGTGTATTCACACTAGGAAATGTTGAAAATAGGGAAGCGTAGAGAGAGGGGTGTCGTATCAAGAAATGTTCTTTTCTTTTCAAATCTTTGTTTTTTAACAATGTTTGTTATCTGTTTGTAAAGCTAAATCGCTTTTCTTTTAATGGATCCTATATGAATTTTTCTGCTGCTTAGGTTTCAAGGTTTTCTTCCGACTTTGTGCCGATGGTTTTGAATATGTAAAATTGCAAGTTTAAAATTCACAAAGCTTCTGTTATGGATGATAATTAAAACTCTCTTTATTGCTAGTTATCTCTCTCTCTCTCTAAAATGTTGTTCTTTTTTCTCTCTTTGCACGCCCGCTATATAAACTTTGATAAATTTTAAGTTAAAACGGGGCGTGATACCATCATCCAATGGTGCAAAGATGGGGGAGAAGGGGGAAAAAGGGAGGGGACAATAGTAGGCTAGGGTTTTTAAGAGAGAAATATTACAAGTGTTTTAGGGTTTGTTAAGAGTCAACGGTTGAACATCATTAACTAAGGTAATATTTTGGTCTACTCTTTGCTTGATAAGTTTATGATGTAATTGTAATTTTTGTGTAGTTCGTGAATGTATGATATAAGTTTATAATTGTGATATAAAATTAAAAATTTATGTTAAAATATTTATTTTTTAATGGACATTAAAAATATATTACGAAAAACTGATAAAAAATAAGCATAAGATAATTATTTTGTGATACTTTACTAATATTGTGAAATCATAATTACACAACACGCTTAATATAGGTTACACAACAATATTATAGATGTGAGATAGAATCCGATATAACATAGAAGAGGTAATTTTCAAGCTACTAAAAATAATTCAACCTCACAACATAACCCAAATTTTATATACTTTACATGTACATATATAAAGTGTAAGCCAAGTATTTTCATATATGTTTTATCTAAAACTAATTTAATGTTTCTATTCTGATTTTGTGTAATCCAATTTTAAAAAAACTTTGATTAAAGGATGATAAAAAATATTTATTGACTTTGCAGATATATAATAAAGTTAAATGTAGTGCAAGGAGAGTACAATTAAGGATAAAAATTTTGTGAAATTTTACCGAAATAGAAATGAGAGTTGTAAAAATTTCATCAGTGTTTCACCAAAATTTCGATTCGGTGAAATCATGTAGAAATGTTTGAAAATATCGAAATTTTGGTAAATTTCATTTCGATTTTGATTTCGATGAATTCCTGATAAATTTTATAATTTTTACCCAAAATAATTATAATATAATTTTTATAATGAATTACACCAATTTTTAAGGAAAAAAATTATTTTGTACCCAAAAAATATTATAATTTGCACATTATAATTGTAACATGTATATACAATCAAATAATTGTCTTAGATGATTTTTGCAAATAATTGCTCCCACCTTACAATACTCCAAAAAAATGTAATTGCCTCAAATGGATGCAAGTAATTGAACCTAATAGGAGTTCATTTTGGTATTAGCAACAATGTATTCAACTATTTTGAACTTCTCATATTATTATATCAGACAACATTTATAAAATAGTTAATTCCTATATTTGTTGTAAAGATGTCATTATGTTTAAAATTTTAAGTTAAATATATGTATTAATATTAGTTTTAATATTATATGCAATACCATGTTTAGATTCCTAATATTTAACTAAGTTTTCATTATTTTTCTAAATTTTACAGAAACTGAAATTGAAACCGAAATTTTCGTAAAATCAAGATACCTAAATTTCTATCGAAATCAAAATTTTCTTCCCTGAGCACAACACACTTATTACACTATTCAATGAAACTGCAACAACATATGTCGGATGTTCTTTAAAGAATTACATTACAATATCAGAGGTAAGCAATTTTTTTAATGCATAATTAATCTATTGACATTGTTATTATTCATGTTGTTGTTGTTATTAACTTGATTGAGTAATACAATGATAATAACATTTATTTAAATATATAAAACTAAAATTGGTGCATGGTAAAAGTTCATCAACATAGTACCAAACATTAGATGTGCAAGTAAACACAAATATACATTTCACCATGAGCCACTAAGCCAGAAAACAAAAGTGTTGGAAGGAAATTTATACTTCACAACCGAAGAAATAGAAAATATAGAAGAAGGGATATCCAAAAATACTTCAAAAAAGAAATAATTGAATAGGAAGACAAGATAGAAAACGAGGTACCTGAAAAAATTTCAAAATGAAAAGAAATTAATAACAAGAGAAAAATAAAAAAGAAGTGATATGATGACTATCTCACTAAAGAGAGCATAGATAAGATAAAAATCAAAGAACTCATGGTCATAACAAAGAAAGTAACTAAGGTTTCAAGTAAGAACAACAAAGGTTGGAAGAAGAACAACGACAAAAAAAAAGAGAAAACAAAGTGAATAAGCATCATTTTTACCCATTTTTTCTTTTTTTAGATTTTTTTTTCGCGATTTAGAGGATGTTAAACTTTTTATTCTAAAATAGTAACATGAACATATTTTCATGTTTTATTGGATTTTTTCAATGCCTATATTTAATTAAAAAAATACTTCAACAAAAAACTAAAAGCCAACTAATATTGAAGGAAAAGAAAAACATAGAAAAAAAAGTCCATAATTCAAATTAATACTTCCAAAAAAAAAAAAAAAAGACCTCCTCATGCAAAGCACGTATTGAAAACTAATAGAATAAAAATAATGAAACACAAAAACACAGCGAAACCTCCCTTCATCTTCTCCATTCATCCAAGAATTTGGAGTACGTCTCAAAAATAATTTTATGATAATTCTTCCACATCTTTGTCTAAATTTGTAACCTACGCGAAAGATTTGACAAAAAAAAATTACAAGCAAAAAATGATTTTCTCAAATATTTACAATCAACAAAACACGAAATG
The DNA here is from genome assembly GCA_954870855.1 of Scutellaria minor. Taxonomy (NCBI): domain Eukaryota; kingdom Viridiplantae; phylum Streptophyta; class Magnoliopsida; order Lamiales; family Lamiaceae; genus Scutellaria; species Scutellaria minor. Next base: position 5,374,260 of record OX940732.1, on the reverse strand, counting down.
ATAAAATGCTTACTTTGGGCAACTCTTAATACGTCCACCGATGACATGTAATGATCTCATCCACTCATTATATATATGAAAAGTGAAATTAATAGATATACTAGATTTTTGACACATAAGTCGTGACACATATTAATATGTCCACGGTGGGAGGGTAGCAGATCTGCAACAAAATAATGTTGGCATACTAGGTTTTGTGCTAATTGTTGCCAAATATAAAGGAAACTCTATTTTTTTTAATCAGATCTATGTGCATAAAAAGATATTTGTTACAATACATATTAAATCCAAATTGCCACATTTACTGAAACTAAACCCAAGCTACCACCACACCTTCCAATGGAAAACAGGTCTCGATTCATGTTAATAGATGGTTCACCATAAATGAAGCATGGTATATTGGATTGCTTTTGAAATTTGGTTGTGAGTTGATGACAATATCAAAGCCTTCATTCTTCTCTCTTGCCCGATCCGTCTTTCTGTCTTCTTTCTTGAGAAATTTAATATTTTCAAATTTGATATACATAATGAGTTGTGTTCCTATAAACCAGGTGCACGGATCTAGATCGGTGCAATTGGGCGCGTCCGGATCTAATCGGGTCCGATCCGGCCCGAATCCGCACCAAGATATCTATATTTTTAATTTATATGATAACTTTTTTGTTATATGAGCATAACATTTATGTACAAATATCATAATTTTAAGTAAATAACTTATATTTTTTTCAATATAAAAATTCATGTAGTATAGCCAAACTTTTATGTTATAAATAATTTAGATTTTTTTCAATATAAAAATTCATGTAATATAGTCAAACCTTTATGTTATAATAATGGGTTGAATTTTTAAATCAACTTGTACTTTTCGTGTTTTTACACTTCCCAACCTAAATTTTAATTTTTGACCGATTGGAACCTAAAGTCCATGAATTGTACAAGTTGCAACCTCCGATGAATTTTTCCGGCCAAATCTCATACATGTGACATTCACATACCAAATTGAGGGGGATTTTGATATTTCCATGAATTGTTGAGGCTATTTTAAAAGAAACAAAATTAAATTACTAGTTAATTGCAATAAACAATAGTCAATTGTCTAACAAAAGCTATCTTCTAGTAATTCATGAAAATATCAAAACCCCCCAAATGGCTGGAAAAAATCGTCGGAGGTTGCAACTTGTACAATTTGTGGATTTTAGGTTACAACCGGTAAAAAAATAAAGTTTAGGTTGGGAAGTGTAAATACAAGAAAAGTACAAGTTGTTTTAAGTATTTAACCATATAATAATTTAACTTTTATGTTATATTAGTATAATATTTATGTACAAATATCATAATATTTATGTACTTAAAGAATAACATAAAAATTATATTATCATAACATAAAAGTTTTAAAAATATTATAGGTTTGTCATACACTGTAAAATGTTAAACAAGTAGAAATATAAAGGTTATATGAACATAACATACATGTTAGATGAACATACTAAAATGTTAGGTATGCAGAACTAGGGTTTGAGCACGGACTTGGAGCATGTGGGCGCGTGAAAAGCACTGCAGGATCGGATCGACCCAATTGCACGGTTCCTGACCGTGCACCTGGTGCATATAAATAATTGTGCATAATAAGATATAGAGAAGAGTGAGAATGTCGCAACAATAGTACACATAAATAGGATGAACAGAAGTTCATAAAATCCAATACATTCGCCTCAATCTATTTCCTTTTTATTTTCTCTCACTAGTATTTCTCCAATGTGTTCCACGATTTTGAAATTTTTTATATTGAGAAATTTAAAATTGAATTTAAATTTAAAAATTAAAAAACAAATTATTAATAGTAATAAATTTGATGTTAAAGTTTTAAATTCACGTCGCAATTCAAGCATCCACACAAAATCACGTAATTTACCATTTTTCTAATAACTCACGCTATCTAACCTCACAAAAAAATGGCTAAAATCAATTGAGAGAATATATTAATTGTAACCTATAATGACATTATACTTAATTAATATATTTATATATGTGTGTATATATAAATAATATTGTATATATAATAATATATAAATGATATTGCGTATATAATATATAACAGGAAATATCAAAACAACAAAAGGCTAACTGTATTTGGATGCACTCCACACACATGTGAAATAATTGAGAGAGTAAATAAATCATATATGACTTGGAAGGTATGCTCAAGAGGGATATTAAAACTTAGTAATGAAATTTTTATTAAAAGTAATTATCACTTATTATTTGTTATTATTTTTCAATAATATCTTGAGATATTTCTTTTTCAAACTTTTTTAGTTTTTCTTAATGAATGTTTGTCTTAATTAATTGAAGTGTTAAGACTTGAATTTTTGGTCCCTCACAAATTATATTGAGTTGATAACTTTTAATAAAAAATTCATTACTAAGTTTTAATATCCCATTTGATAGTTTTTATAGGTATCGTCGTTTGCCTTACTTTCAATGTTATTGCCATCACTATTTGCTGGATTAGAGGCGGTAGTATGTTTTTTTATTAAATTTTCTTTGCAAATTCTCTTTTGAAAACTTTTGATGTAATACGTAAGAGATATATCTTAGAGCATGCCCATCAGCACTCTATTCCAGCGCTGGACTCTAATATTTCCCTTCCAACAAGGCGCCTAACATGGCGCTATTGTGAAGAAATCCAGACTGCCATGCCAGATGTGAAGCGGCGTTATTTTTGCACCAGAATTTCTTTTTTTTTTTTTTCTTAAATATAATCCAAATTTTTGTGCAAATGGGCCAATTCATGGGCTAATTTTTGGGCCAATTCAAGTGGAAATGGAAATGAAAAATGGGCTTAATTTAATAATTATTGGATCAATTTATATATTTTGTAAATGTTTATTAATTTTATAACAATTTGAGGTAATATAAGTGTTAATTTTTCAATATGGATGATAATATAAAAATATAAAATAATATGGTTCGTAATTTTAACGACGTTGTTGATAATAACACGGGTCATTTTTCAACATAAAAATATGAGAATAAGGAAACAATTACATAAAATTACTAAAATACAATTAAAATACATTGAAAACTAATTAAAATACATGAGAACAAAACATAAAATTACTGAAAATAGCAATAAACCTAATAATCCGAGAGACCAGCCCCAAATCCAGACCCTCCAAAATCTAGAAATTGTCCAAACATATCAAACATATTAGTGGGTTTTGGTACTTGAGATTGACTCATCATTTGCATAATTATTTGTTATTGTTCTTGAAAGTACTTACGTTTTACGTGATCAACAATCGTGTCCAAATCGATTAGTAGTATGTTATCTTCTCTAATCATTTCTTTTTGTGAAACTTTTTGCCTTTGCACCTCAATATCGCACTCTCTATTTACGGCCGAAGTTGACATTAATTCTCATAATTTCTCATTTTTCTCTTTCATAGCGTTTAAAAAAACAGACACATCTTCACTTTGTTTTATTTTAAATTTGGACTTTTTTACCCCTTGTGGCCGCTGTGATGAAGAACCACCACTTATGTTTTCATCGCTTAAATCGATTAAAAATGAAGGTGCAGAAGGGTCAGGAGAAATAGGAGACTCATTAACAACTTCCTGTGGAAATGATGCTGGAACTCCGCTTGTGTTTTCAGCCTGCATATATTCTTTCAAAATAGACCACACATGGTCGAATTCAAACATTTTCTTATTACCTTTTTATTGGAGAAACAACTCGTTTGCTCGTTGTATTTGCAAACAATATTGAAATTTAATGAGAAAATATTTATGGTACATAAAATAGTAAAATATATAGAAAATTACTTACTATATTGAGCTCATTTGCACCGCTTGGATTCATATACTCAACCTGATGTAAACAACCATAGAACTTTCTGGTATCTTTGAGAATTATTTGAATACAACATTGTATTGATCTTTGGTTACGCCCATTTATGTTAAAGCTTGGCACATCAGAATTGAACTTCTCTGTAATGTGTTTCCAAAATTGATCTCTGAATTGGTTTATACCAACGATTGGATCTTGTGAAATTTCAAGATAGACACCGCAAAGATGTTGATCTTCAGCATTTGTATAATTAGTACTGCGTGGCTTCGACATTTTAAAAAGAAGATGAATATAATGTAAATGAAGAGATTTGAGAGATGTGTGCTTAAGAATGTGTGGTATATCTTCACTATTTATAGAAGATCTGATATAAAATATCATAAGAATCTAATTGATAAGATTAAAAGAAGAGGATTGATATATATCTTCACTTTTTTTGAAGGGTTGAGATGAAAAGATTGAATGAGTTATCAACGATTATAATTGAATGCATATAGATTGTGCTTTGTTAACTTCTTTGTTTTTTCAACTTTTTTTTGAAAGGTTGAGATTCAAAGATTGAGTGAGTTATCTATGGCTATAATTGAAAGCATATGGATTATGTTTCTTAAAGTCTTTACTTTTTTAACTTTTTTTTGAAGGGTTGAGATTTAAAGATTGAGTGAGTTATCAACGGCTACAATTGAAAATACATGAATTATTTTTTAAGGGTTGAGATTTAAAAATTGAGTGAATTATCAATGGCTACAATTGAAAGCACATGGATTATTTTTGAAGGGTTGAGATTTAAAGATTGAGTGAGTTATTAACGGCTGCAATTGAAAACACATGGATTGTGCTTTCTTTATTTAACTATTATTGGTTATATAATGGCATCCTAGAATGGATAGACTCATTATCTTCTACCTCATTTTCCTATTGATTACACATTTTTTTTTGAATCCATTATTTTTCTATCCTACTAGTCTCACAATCGATAAATGGATTCTTCAAGTTCATCTGATGAAGAGTTTTAATGACAGATAGCTAGTTACGATATGGAACAAGAAGTAATCATCCGACAAATATACAACAACAATCGGAGGATGGAAGAATTTCTAAGGATTCAAAATTTCAATTCTACGAGTGGAGGCTCAGTTCCAGGCCGTAGAATAATTTATCATGATTGAGAAGGAGCAACACAAAACCTCTTCAACGACTACTTCTCTGAAAATCCAACATTCAATGAAGAACAATTTCATCGATGATTTCGAATGTCCCGAAATTTATTTCTTTGTATTGTTGGTGATGTTTCTAATCATGATCATTACTTTGTGCAGCAAAGAAATGCAGCTGGAAAACTTGGTTTGTCTACACTCCAAAAAGTAACAGCTGTATTTCGACAACTAGTATATGCAGTTCCAGCAGATGCAACTGATGAATACATCAAAATTGGAGAGTCTACGACACTTGAATGTATTAAGAGATTCTGTCATGCTATTGTGGAGATATATAGAGAGAGCAATATCTGAGATCACTCATTCCTAATGATGTTGCTAGACTACTTTATATTGGTAAGCAATGTGGCTTTCCAGGAATGTTAGGTAGTCTTGATTGTATGCACTGGAAGTGGAAAAATTGTCCAACAGCTTGGGCAGGACAATATGTCAGGTGAAGTGGATCTCAAACAATTAATTTTAAAGTTGTAGCTAATTATGATCTGTGGATATGACATGCATATTTTGGGATGCCAGGATTCAATAATGACATTAATGTGTTGGAGACATCACATCTTTTCTCTAACCTTGCTACAGGCGTTGCTCTTCCAGCACATTATGTCATTCAAGGAAAGAAATACAATATGAGATATTATTTAACTGATAATATTTATCCTAAATGGGCGACTCTTGTGCAAACTACACAAAAAATAATATTTCGCAAAAAAACAAGAAGCATGTAGAAAAGATGTGGAACGTGCATTTGGATTTCTTCAAAGCAGATTTGCAATTGTGGTGAATCCAGCAAGTTTTTGGTTGAAAAGTGATTTGCAAGATATCATGAATGCATGCATAATAATGCATAATATGATAATAGAGGATGAACAAGATCTTAGTGCTCCAATTGAAGAAAGCTTGGAAATGCCACCCCCGGACATCGAATTTGCTGAGAATGAACCTACTCGCTTTTAAAATTTTCTTGATCGATTTAAACAAATTAGAGATTCAGATGCTCATTTTGCACTTCGAAATGCACTAATTGATCATTTGTGGGAAGAGTATTCTAATTTAGAAAATTAGAAATGATCACTATGTAACATCTATTTTCATTTCAATAAAAACGAGTTACTGTTTTTGTTTTCATTTTACATTGAGTTTCAATCAATTAATGATATTATTTTTTATTTATTAAATTTAAAATACAAAAAGTTGAAACTATATTAAATAATATTTAAATGTGTAAATATGTTATCCAATTATAACAAAATTCTAAAAATATGATTAAATAAATTATTAATTAGAAATAATATAGAATATTCCTTTTTTGTGTAAAATTTTGTACAGACTGCTGAAGATAAAACACTGTTTCTGCACTACTTTAGTGCAGATTCTGCACTAGAGTAGTGCAGACTGCTGCGGATGCTCTTACAATCTATAGGAGTCAAGATATTCTTTCTTGCATATGCTCTAATGGGATGACCGTTATACATTTAAAAATTCATACATATATGTTTTGATCTTCATTAGGAAAGTGCTGGGTGATAAGAAGGTTAGAGTGATGATTGCAATTAAAAAATAAAACAGAAAGATAAGTATCTATACTTATTTCATGCCCATTTTAAAAGTAATATGAATATTCAACTTCAACTTGTTGCATAACAATAAATTGATTTTGTCTACCATTATAAAGTAATAAGATGCATCATGTATTAATCATATGTAGTAATGAAATTATTATTAAACTCAAATACAGTCATAATTTCAATGAAATCTGCTTAATCATCTTCCATCGAAAATATGTTTAAAATATTTTAGTTTTGCTGAATAGTATATCTACTTCATAAAGATGAAATTTAATTTGATTTAGAGTTTCATAGGTAACCCCCAGATGCAAACTGTTTTAGTTTGCTGCAGTTATTATCCATTTAACAGATAGAAGTGGTAATTAGTATGATAACTACAGTTCAATAATTAACTATATTTTAAATTGATAGGTAAGTGGAATAATTTTAATTTCTATGTCTTTATGGCCGTTGGAAATGTAGATAATTCAGAGATTTCAGTAAAATAATTATCAGGTAATTATCAAATTTGTTAGATCTTTCAGTTATATTGTATACTAAATGTAGACAAATGATTTTATTGATATGTTATAACTAATTCATATGAAACTTAACTGACCCATCAACAGTGATGGACCCAGGATTTCGACTCAGGGGGACCCAAGTCAAATAATAAAAAGATACAATAATACTAGAGAAAGAACATATATATATCGCAATCTCGATAAAATCAATGTATAACAACATTTATCTTCTATTTTTCATATTCTGAAATCATTGCATAATAGCTTCATTACTAACATTTCTTAATACATATTTTTCAATGTATGCAACTAAACAATCATTCAATAATGTATCACTCATTCGATTGCGAAGAGAACTCTTAATAATCTTCATTGCTGAAAAAGTTCTTTCTATTTTGAAAAATCAATCTATTGTTATACATTGAAAAATCAATGTATAACAACATTTATCTTCTATTTTTCATATTCTGAAATCATTGCATAATAGCTTCATTACTAACATTTCTTAATACATATTTTTCAATGTATGCAACTAAACAATCATTCAATAATGTATCACTCATTCGATTGCGAAGAGAACTCTTAATAATCTTCATTGCTGAAAAAGTTCTTTCTACTATGGCAGTGACGACCGGTAATATCATTGAGAGCTTAATCAACAGATAAACCAATGAAAAAACAACGTGCTTCCTTGTAGAGACCATCTTCTAGGCAAGCCCACCTATTCCATTTACTTCAGAGAAGTTTTTATCCAAGCGCACATCAAAAACAGAGTTCTCAAGTTGACTCTCAAACTCATATAAAGCAACTACAGAAAATTTAGATGGATAAAATTTTAGAAGACGAAGCAGTTTGCTTTTGTCAAATGCAGCAAATGAGTCTCTAGGATCAAAACATGTCATACATAGAAGTAATTCGGTGTTCACTTAATCTAAACGATGATTTAGCTCTTGAGTTTGCATGTCAATCACAGAATAAAATAACTAAACTCTGTAATGGTGAAGATTAGTGAACCTTTCAATTCTACGCCTTGATCTTCCCTGAGGTGCATATATATCTTCCATGTTTAATAAAACTATCTCATTTTTGCTACAAAATTCTGAAATTTCAGTCAATAAATGTAGGGATAGTATCCAGAGTACATAGAGAGATCTAACCAACTATTACACTGAGTATAGAAGGATACAAAACCAAAAAGAGAAAGAGCAGTAAATATAAAAAGAACAGAATCACCAGAAACTTGGAGCCGAACACAAAGGTTTGTTTTCAAAGTCAACAGGCTCAGTCCCCACTTAGAAGCCGAGTTCACACACAGATCAAAACCACCCAAAAAACAGCAGTAGCACCAAGCTAAGCCTTCTGGACAGCCAACAAACCCCCAACCTCTCTTTGAATCTCACAGAGAGATAAACACTTAGTTTTAGTAAGAACAAAGGATAAAAAAACTCAGGATTGTTCGGTGTCTGGCCTCTCTTTGATTCCCTCATTATATAGCACCAGAGAAGGGTGAGGAAGAAGAAAACCGAAGTAGACAACGACGAAAACTCCGGGATACAGAATCAGGAAAGGGAGAGAGAAAGGAGGCGCCGTGAGGTTGAGAGAGAGAGTAGGGTTAGGTTATGAGAGGGGAGCGGATCTGGAAGGGTATATAAATAAAAGATCAAGGGCTAAGATCACACCATTTTGAATGAACAGAACAGATCAGAAGCCAACTAAAGATCTAAAGGATTTTGATGCTACGCAGCGGAATAATAGAAAACAATTTTCTCAAGCATCAAAACAGAAGAGGATCTCATGCACAATTTAAATAACGATTTACCTCTTGATGCGTGTCCTTTGATGACGAAGATCAAGAATCACAAATGTAATTCCTCTACTCAAGACACACAAGCTCTTCCTAGACCTTCTCCAAAGCGTTTGCTAGAACGCAGAGAAAACTTCTTTTCTTTCTGAAGGAACCACGTTTCCTATACAGTGAGTGGGGAACATAGTTTTTTTTGTGTGTGGAGAATTATGTTTTCACACCCTTCATTAGGTTTGGGCTCATCAATTTATACCATATAAAAGGTAAAAGCCCATAACCTATGCCTAATCATATTATGCCCAACACATATCCTAATCATATTAGGTCCACAACTTATATACAACGGGCTTATTGATCTAGTTCAAACTTAACATGTGTAACCCTCGTAGGACCCAGTTATTGTTAGTAGCAAGCCCAACAATTGGAATGCAGATCGTAGTTGGTTTCTAGCTAAACACTACGACCACCTAAAATAACTGAATTAATAATCTTCATTAATTAAAATCCTTAACTATTTATTATATTGACATCTTATTAAAGGACATCTCCTTCAATCTCCCACTTGTCCTTAACAAGTGTGCAATAATAAATTTCATTGTCATTTTAATGTCTTAATCTGAACATCATGTAAGATAGTTCGTCATTCTATCTTATTCAGACTTTTTCTTGAATTCCAAATTTAAACTGTCAAAACAAATGATTAACTCTTAATCCATTTGAGCATGACCATGCATTTCAGTTTTCATTTTTCAAGAGGCCGAAGACAACACTCCTATTAAATAAGAAGACAATCCCATTCTTGTACACCCACACTTCTCCACACAATTCATGTCAACTCTGATTCTCGACTTTATATCCTCCTTTTACGGCACGACGTTTGACGAAATCAAGAATATCCAATCCTTATATAAGAAATAAGTGGTATACTCATGGTTTAGGAATTTATTTAATAGTTACTGAAAAATTCTATGAAGTTTTTACAGAATTTTATTCAGGTTAATCCAATATCTGTTCTCCAACAAATATCTCTGTAATTGATTAGATATCAAATGTCTCTATAGCCCATGAAATTGCGCTATCAACCAACTTACAAGCTAGTCTTCATAAGTCATTATTGTCCAATTTAATGACTTAGACTAGGGGCAATGATAAATATAATTTCAAGTTCGCATGATAGAGTTTCATTCATCAAATCACATATTTGACAATCCTATTTGAAATTATAAACTATTTTGGACATATTAATTCAACAAAATAATGAATCAACATTGAAAATCTATTTCAAAACAAACATATCATTTTTCTCAAGTCTATGAACAAGTTTCATAAAATTAGAAAATTACATGATTTAAAACCAATCTCTAGAACGCTTAATCCTTATGGCCCTAGTATGACCTTCATGCTTGGGTTGAGGTAGTGGTTTAGTCAATGGATCTGCAACATTGTTATCCATATGAATCTTGCAAATTTTCACATCTTTTCTCTCAATAATATCTCGTATCACGTGAAACTTCCTCATAATGTGTTTGGACTTCTGGTGTGATCTAGGTTCCTTAGCTTGGGCAATGACTCCATTATTATCACAATAAAGATTTACACCATTGTCTATATTAGGAACCACACCAAGTTTGGTAATGAACTTTTTAATCCAAACTCCTTCCTTTGCTGCTTCTGAAGTTGCAAGGTATTCTGCTTCAGTTGTAGAATCTGCAATAGTGCTTTGCTTTGAACTTTTCCAGCTCACTGCTCCTCCATTAACACAGAAGATAAAACTGGATTGAGATCGAAAATCATCTCTATCCGTTTGGAAGCTTGCATCAACATAACCTTCAACAACAAGTTCATTCTCACCTCCATATACTAAGAAACAATCATTAGTTCTTCTGAAGTACTTGAGGATGTTCTTAGCCACAATCCAGTGTGCTTCACCTGGATTCAATTGGAATCTGCTACACATGCTCAAAGCATATGAGATGTCTGGACGAGTACAAATCATGGCATACATGATAGATCCTATTGCTGAGGCATAAGGGATCTTACTCATGCGCTTTTGCTCATCAGGTTTTGAAGGACACTAATTCTTGCTAAGCATTATACCATGTGACATGGGTAGAAATCCTCTCTTAGAGTCTTTCATATTGAACCTTTCAAGAATTTTATCAATATAAGTTTCCTGACTTAGTCCAATCATCCTTTTAGATCTATCTCTATAGATCTTGATGCCCAAAATGTACTCTGCATCTCCAAGATCCTTCATTGAAAAACATTTCCCTAACCAAATCTTTACAGAGTTAAGCATTGGAATGTCATTTCCAATGAGCAGTACGTCATCTACATATAGGATCAAGAAGGCCACACTACTCGCACTAATTTTCTTGTAAACACAGGACTCTTCTTCATTTCTGAGAAAACCAAACTGTTTGATTGTCTCATTAAAACGAAGATTCCAACTCTGAGATGCTTGCTTCAATCCTTAAATGGATTTTTGAAGTTTACATACTTTCCCAGCATTTTTAGAATCTACAAAACCTTCCGGTTGTGTCATATACACAACCTCTTCCAAATTTCCATTAAGGAAGACACTTTTAGCATCCATTTGCCAAATCTCATAATCATAATGAGTTGCAATTGCTAGAAGTATTCGAATGGATTTAAGCATAGCAACTGGTGAAAAGGTCTCATCATAGTCTATACCATGAATTTGTTTATATCCCTTAGCCACCAATCTAGCTTTGAAAACACTCACGTTTTCTTCCTTGTCTGTTTTTGTAACACCCCATTTCAAGAAAATACCCTGCATATGCATATTTTATAAATTTCTTTTATCGTTCAAGTGTTAATGATTTAAGTACAAGTTTTCATATTACGTAAGATTTTATGACGTGTTTTCTTTCGAGATTTTAAGGGTTTTGCAGGATTGCTCACGGATGAAACCGAGCTCAATCTCCACTCACTCGACACATATGAACGGAAGTAAAAAGATAAGATGATGATCAAAGTTAATTAATAGAATGATTTTAGGTTTTATGCTAAGTGATTTCCATATTTGTGTGATTTATACATTATGCTATTATTTCTAGTCTTTACAATAAGGTATGCATGTATTTATACATATGTGTTATATGAATATCAAAATATCAAGATAAATAATTAGATTAACCTTTATTTTTAATACAAAGCTTCCAAGGTAAGTCTTTTAGCAAGTGGTAACCTAGCCTAGCCACCTCACTAATCTAATTGCAACATGCAAATATCTCCAACTTGCAACATGCAACTCTCTCTCCCTCCCTCTCTCTCGATCACTCTCTCTTTCTCTCTCTCTCTTGATCACTTCATATAGGAGAGCCAAAGTCATAGATAAGTTAGTACAAGAGATAAAGGAAAGCAAAGATCTTTTATCCATCAAGTCTTCTTCAAAACCTAAAGGTATTTTTGGCTAAACCCTTATGAATCCTTCATTAAAACTCATGATTTATGCTTAATACTCTAGGATAAGAAGTCCAAAGATGTTCTTTGGCATATTTGTTGGGATTATATGTTGTTTGCATGGAGGAATAAGTTGATTCTAGGGTAGATTTAAAGATATGCTTTGTTTTGCTACTGTTTTGGTTATGTTCGAAAATCTTAGAAATTGAATTAAGATGAATCCTTTTGCTAGATTGAAATATAGGAAGTCAAGAGTATTTCTGTAAAATTTCAGAAGATTTGGAGTTGAATTAGATTTTATATGATTTTTCTAAGATAAGCTGTTCGGAGACAGTTTTTACCCTGTTTTTGGGTCTGATTCATGTATTTTTCTGGAACATTTTACTTCGAATTTATGCATGATCTTTTGCTATATTTTAGAACCTGTTCTTAGGTACGTGTAGCATTTTAGTATGCATTTTTTTGAGTCTTGTACGATTTATGCCGAATTTTACGATAAAACCTGTTTTTCGCGTAGACGATGTCCTGTTTTCAGCTTCGTTCTAAAACTCATAACTAATTATTGGGATCGAATTTATAATCCAAGTTTTACTATGTTGTAGTACACGTTCTTAAGAGTATGTAGAATTTTACTATGTCATTTTTGGAACCTTGTACGAATTGTGGTGATTTTTACGAGAAAGTCCGTTTTTCAGCATATGATGTCCAGTTTTTCGGCCAACTTAAGAAATTCATGACTACTTATGTGAACCTTATTTTTAGTTGATGTTTTTATATGATGTACTAAAAGAAGTTATGTACGTATATGAATAATTGTATGATTTTAGGAATCACATGTGAATTATTAAAATTGTTGCGATTTTATGGGTCTTCTTATCATTCGAAGATTACTAGTTTGGAAGTTTAACGAATAAGTTATGAGTATAAATGTGTTTTGGGTAATTGAAACCTAATATAAATGTAAAAGAATGTGTTATACGATATAAGGAAGCTAATCAGTTAAGTGTGTCGAGCGCAGTCGAGACGATCGGTGGAACCTGAGGCAACCCTAGCACCTTTTACGTACAAGTGGGTAACTTCTACTCTCTACTATGTGTTGTTAATTAAGTTGATAAGTTATGTATGAAAGTCTACGATTGAAGTCCGTAGCTATAACCGGTATGTAACTTCCATACCAGGGCGACGACCATAAGGGCGCAAAGTGTCTGGTCTATGAAAGCGACCATAAGGGCGTAAAGTGCCTGGTCTATGATGTAGTACTTGCTTAACGGTTTAATTGCTTCACTATATGTGTTGTTAATTGAGTCGATAAGTTATGTATGAAAGTCTACGATTGAAGTCCGTAGCTATAACCGGTATGTAACTTCCATACCAGGGCGACGACCATAAGGGCGCAAAGTGCCTGGTCTATGAAAGCGACCATAAGGGCGTAAAGTGTCTGGTCTATGAAGTAGTACTCGCTTAATAATTTAATTGCTTCAATATATTAGACGGTAAAGTTATCCCACTGGGATCCCTCTCCGGAGGTGTCTCATGATGTTACTATTTTATATTTTCAGGCTCACTGGATGATGATGTGGACGAGTAGCTAGCTGGATTGACTTCTCTCTGTCGCATTAGTAGATATGTTAGAACTAAGTTCCTTTTCTTTTAAAACAGTATGTTGTTTAAACGTGTATATTATGAAATCGTTGGGCCTAGACTTATCTTATATTATATGTATGTTTTGTTGAGTATTTTCTCGTTGACCGATGGTTCAAACATTTTACCTAGAAATGTGGGTAAGACACGTCTAGACTTGCTTAATAGTCGATGTATAATTACGTATATATGTTATATTTAAAAAGTAAAAATTTTAAAACTCTCGTGTCTTCGCTTTTAAGTCTTCCGCTGTATGTTATAAAATCGTTATAATTTCTTTATTTCCTAAGTATGTAAAGGGTGACGACCTATTTCCAATAAATGGAATCGGGGCGTTACAGTTTTCAACTTGAAAACCCATTTGCATCCTATGGGTGTTACCCCATCTGGCAAATCAACCAAGTTCCAAACTTGATTTTCAGACATGGACTCCATTTCAAATTTCATGGCTTCTAGCCATTTATCAGAGTCTGAACTCGTCATAGCTTCCTTGTAGCTGTTAGGTTCCTCATCTTCCAAAATTAAGACTTCATGGTTTTCTGTCAAAAGAAAATCCACAAATCTCTTTGGTCTAGATCTAGGCCTATCAGTTCTACGAGGGGCTAGAGCAACAGGAGAAATGTTCACAATAGGTTGTGAACTTTCTTGTGTATCTAATTCGAGTGGGACATCATTCAATATCCCTGTCGGGATTATGAGTTCACGTTCCTCTACCTCTGGCACATGGGGTGCCATATTTGACACATCTAACATGTCATTAAACATAGAGGTCTCCACCTCTAATGGAGGTTGAATTTCATCCATTTGTTGCTCTTCATGAATTTCTTCTAGAAGTACATTACTCCCACTTGTCGTCTTTGAAATAAACTCCTTTTCCAAGAAGACACCATCCTGAGCAACAAACACTTTGGTCTCAGTTTGGTTGTAGAAGTAATAGCCCCTTGTTTCTTTTGGATAACCCACAAAGAAACATTTGTCTGATTTGGGTGCAAGCTTATCAGAAAGTAAACGTTTTACATAAGCTTCACATCCCCAGACTTTTAGAAAAGATAACTTTGGAACTTTTCCACTCCATATCTCATATGGTGTCTTTTCTACATCTTTTGACGGAGTTCTGTTTAGTGTAAAAGTAGCAGTTTCGAGAGCACATCCCCAAAAGGATAATGGAAGATTAGCATTACTCATCATATATCGAACCATGTCTAACAATGTTCAATTTCTCCTTTCGGACATACCATTCCATTGGGTGTTCCTGGTGGAGTTAATTGTGAAAGAATTCCACAATTTTTAAGATGATTATCAAATTCTTGACTCAAATATTCACCACCACGATCAGATCGTAATGTTTTAATTTTCTTGCTAAGCTAATTCTCTACTTCATTTTGAAATTGTTTGAACTTTTCAAACGATTCAGATTTCTGTCTTATCAAGTAAATATACCCATATCTACTTAAATCATCAGTGAATGTTATGAAGTAGCTAAAATTACCCCTGGCTTTTGAACTCATTTGTCTACATACATCAGTATGTATTAGTTCCAATAGTTCACTAGCTCTTTCTCCCTTTCCAGTAAAAGGTGACTTCGTCCTTTTTCCTTTTAAACAAGATTCATATGCATCATATGATTCAAAATCAAATGATTGCAAAAGACCTTCTTTTTGCATCTTATGTATGCGTTTCAAGTTAATATGGCCTAAACGACAATGCCAAAGGTAAGTGGGATTTGAATCATTTGATTTATGTCTTTTAGTATTTATGTTATAGACATGGTTATCTAAATCAAATATATAGAGACCATTCATTAAGTTAGCACCGACATAAAACAATTCATCCTTATAAATAGAACAACATTTATTCTTAATAATGAATGAAAACGCTTCAATGTCCAAAACGGAAGCTGAAATAATGTTTCTAGTAATAGAGGGAATGTAATAACAATTATTCAACTCTAAAACTAAACCAGATGGTAGAGATAGACTATAAAACCCTACAACTAAAACGACAACTTTTGCTCCATTTCCAACGCGTAGGTCTACCTCTCCCTTTTCCAGTCTTCTAACTCTTTTTAGTCCCTGCATATTTGCAATAATATGAGAACTATATCCGGTATCAAATACCCAAGAAGAAGAGTTTGCTGAATTTGCTAAATTTATTTCAATAACAAATATACCTGAATCGGAAACTATTTTTCCATTCTTCTTATCCTCCAAGTACTTCAGAAAATTTCTCTTCCAATGGCCCTTGCCATGGCAATGGAAACACTTTGTATCAGAAGAAGCATCTTTGGGTTTAGGTTTAGATTCAACAACTTTATTGTTTTCACCCTTTTTCCCTTGCTTATTCTTGTCAGCGCCCTTTTTCTTGAACCTTTTTCCCTTATTAACCATTAGAACATCCTTCTTTGGTGTTAGGGTCCCAATGTTCTGCTCAGCTGTCTTGATCATTCCAAGAAGCTCTTCTAAGGTCTTATCAATACTATTCATATTGTAGTTTAACCTGAATTGGTTGTACTCATCATGAAGAGAGTGAAGAATGATATCCGTAGCCAACTCTTGACTATAAGAAAATCCAAGTCTTGTCATGTTTTCAAAAAGACCAATCATTTTGAAGACATGCAAACCAACCGATTTACCTTTCTCAAGAAGACTCTCAAGAATTGCCTTAGAGGTCTCATACCTCTACATCCTTGATTGTAACTGGAACATGTTTCTTAGTTGTTGAATGATGATGTAGGCATCCATATCCACAAACCTCTTCTGGAGGCTTGTTTCCATGGTTGTCAACATAAGACATATGACAATCACAGACCTTTCACGAATAGCTTTTTCCTTAAGTCTATCCCCAACTGTTGAGGTGTCACTAAGTTTTGGGATTGGGGTGTCAAGGACATCCTCTCTGTTTTCAGACCTGAGAACAATTCTCAAGTTTCTCTCCCAATCGAGGAAGTTATTTCCGTTCAACTTATCCTTCTCAAGGATTGAACGGAGATTGAAAACTGTGTTGTTGGTGTTAGTCATTTATCTACATATGAAAGAAAAATACACCATTCAATTATGTATAAAAGAAAATAGCTCAAAATTTAAACAAATTTAAAACAGGCTATGCACATTATATTCATACAAATACTCCCTAGTTGAATAAAGTGTTTCCAAGATCCAATTTCACAAAAAAATTTGAGCGGACTTGGGCCCTTCCCCAAAACTAAGTGATCAAGGTAAGTAAACTCTTTTACTAATTATAACATTTATAATTCTTGGTCGATATGTTAACATCTCATGTTAAATCATCTCCTTTTGCCTCGAAGTCCAAAACTTTGTCTTTTGATAACTTCGTTGAGTTTAACCAAATCATACTTGTAAATCCCTTCAATGAATTTACCCGTATTTTTCCAAGATAAAAAATAACACTTTGCTTAGGCATAACCTATCATAAATTATCAAGGGCTTCATAGGCGTATATTTGGAAAGGCATATTACTCAATATTTCTTTAGGGACTTATGATTTATTATGCAGGTTTATATAGCGAACTCATAACATAAACCATAAACATACATAAACATGCAATGCATAAAAATGCATAAAATAAATGTAATCTTAGTATGGCCCCTATATATATATACATACAAAAGATCAAATCTTCAGTTGCTCCATCTCGAACCGTCATGGATCTCCATCCTTGATCATCCAATCAATGCTTACAAGATTTTTATTCTAATTACATTAACTAAAATAAAAAAATAAAAATTTACAACGATCGATATGCAAAGCGTATTCAAAACTCTACAACTATATAAAATTATATGTGGGCCATACTTTGATCACAACATACATTCTAAACATCACATATAAAGAATAATAAAAACATACATTCATTCAAAACATCATATATTAAGAATTATAGGAATGCATACACAATATCAAATATCAAACATACATTCATTTACATTAAATAAACTACAAGAATCTATTAATCAAATTAATAGACAAAATAAACTTCATAATTCAATTTAATTCAACTAGATTTAATGTGGAAATTATTTATCAAAATTGTAATTGAATCAAAATACTTATTATGGCCCAAAATTTATTCAAAATAAGTCCAGACCCAAAGATATGGAGGTCCAATAGTTGTAGCCTAGCCAGACCCATAGAGCAAAAGCCCAAGGGTCGGCCCAGCATACCACGGTCCATCAGATGGGCCCAAAGGGCCAGCAGACAAAAGCCCATCAAGCAAAAATCCTCAGCCCTACACTTATTCAAAATAAATGAGGTCTGATGGATTCAAACTCTCGACCACATGTGACAAAGAGGCAACCATTACCAATTTGGCTCCAGCTTGCTCTACGACAAATAAGGTAACAATTAATATTTAACTGACCCTCCCTTATTTTCACAAAATTAAACAATTTTTCCAAGAAACATGGGATTCGATCCCGAGTTTCAAGCAACAACTTCAACCATTTAACCAATACAATCTATTTGATACAAAATCGTGTAATTTATCTTTAAACAAAAAATCCGCAACAATTGGGATATCCACACTACGGTTAAGATTCGAACCCAGATGGTCAGCGCAAAACACGCACAATGCAACCAACCCTGCTACACGATGAGTGGTTGAAGAATCAACCCAGAAAAACTTATCTAAGCAATTCATGGGAAAATAAGGAAAATTTGCATGGATAAGGGGTCGAACCCACAACCCCACTGATTTTGCTCAGTCCAACCGTTGGGACACACACTAAATCCTAGAAATTATATATCAAATATATATAAAATAACAGATTGTAGGCAACATCATGTTCCCAAGTGATTTTTTAGGGTTTTGTTATGTCAAATACATCAAATTAAGATCCAACTAATCAGAATCAAATTCTAATTAAACAACTTTAATCCACATATCAATCTAATCTTTTGAATTAAAATCATGAAGAACATGCATCGAAAAGAAATATAATAAAACAATCATTATTAATTTGTGCAAGAGGCTCTAATACCACTGAAGGATTTTGATGCTATACAGCGGAATAGTAGAAAATAATTTTCTCAAGCATCAAAACAAAAGAGGATCTCATGCACAATTTAAATAACGATTTACCTCTTGATGCGTGTCCTTTGATGACGAAGATCAAGAATCACAAATGTAATTCCTCTACTCGAGACACACAAACTCTTCCTAGACCTCCTCCAAAGCATTTGCTAGAACACAAAGAAAACTTTTTTTCTTTCTGAAGGAACCACGTTTCCTATACAGTGAGTGGGGAACGTAGTTTTTTCTGTGTATGGAGAATTATGTTTTCACACCCTTCATTAGGTTTGGGCTCATCAATTTATACCATTTAAAAGGTAAAAGCCCATAACCTATGCCTAATCATATTAGGCCCAACACATATCCTAATCATATTAGGTCCACAACTTATATACAACGGGCTTAGTGATCTAGTTCAAACTTAACGTGTGTAACCCTCGTAGGACCCAGTTATTGTTAGTAGCAAGCTCAACAATTGGAATGCAGATCGTAGTTGGTTTCTAGCTAAACACTACGACCACCTAAAATAACTGAATTGGTAATCTTCATTAATTAAAATCCTTAACTATTTATTATATTGACATCTTATTAAAAGACATCTCCTTCAAGATCATGGGCCCGGGCTTTGTCCAGAGGCTGCTATGGGCTGTCAGAGTGTGGCCCATAAGATAAAATTAGGCCCACATACTCACAATAAAGCCTCCCAACCATCTTCTCTCAATGCTTGCAAATGACCTTTGGATACTTTAACAAGATTCATTGCATTAACAATATTTTGATCCTTTCTTTGGAGAACTTGTGATAGTTCATGTGTGATTTCCAAAAAATTTCTCATGAGATGTAAATCAAATATAAACTCAAATTGAGTCACGATATCTAGCATATCAATTGCATCGGCACTTTGTGAATCATCATTGCCATTCTATCCAACATACTCAAGAACATCAACAATAGATGAAAATAAATGCATCAAGTTAATGAGAGTACCATAATGAGAACTCCAATGGGTATCTCCCGACCGCTTCAATGTCATTTCTTGATTCAATCCTCTCCCGGTCTTGACTTCATCATTTGCAATGCCTTCAATGACCTTTTCCATTTGCTTCTCTCGAAGCATATCCATGCGCTTGCAAGAACCTCCAACAACATTACATACACGCGTCACAGTATTGAAAAAAGAACTAATACTTGTATGTTTTTTAGCAACGACAACAAGTGTCAGTTGGAGTTGATGAGCAAAACAATGAACATAGTAAGCAGTATAATTCTTCCTGAGGAGTTTAGACTATGAATTTCACCTCTTATATTGCTAGCTCCATCATAACCCTGACCCCTTAAACTAGAAATACTCAAGCCATAAGTGAAGAACAATGATTCGATACCTTTCTTAAGTGAAGCTGCAGTTGTGTCACTAACATGCACAAGACCAAGAAAATGTTCAATAATACAACCATTCTTATTCACATAACAGATAACCACTCCTATTTGCTCTTTGATGGACACATCTCGACACTCATCAACTAAAATGGAGAAAAAATCATTTTCAAGATCTTTAATGATGACATTAGTAGTCTCAATTGCAGCTGCACTTATAATATCTTTTTGAATTTTTGGAGATGTAAGCTTGAGATTTTCAGGAGCATTATGCAACACAACATTGTTGATTTCTTCATTACATGAAGCAATAACTTTCAAAAGCTCAATAAAATTTCCTTGATTCAATGATTCTTCGGACTCATCATTTCCTCAAAAAGTCAATCCTTATATAATGAGATAACGCAAACAAACAATTGATGCATTCAACTTACAACGATATTCAATCTTTGACTGCTCTGATATCTTAGAAAAAGATACTTCAATGTGTTGATCGTGATTCATCAAATCTTGACAAGCTAATCTACATTTATTATGATCACTGTTATGATCTCCAACATGATCTTTCAATCTTTCTTTCTTACGCCAAATATTAATCCCCTCAGACACAAAAGCATCATGTCCTCTTTCACTACATCCCGTAGAGAAAAAATAACAATATAAATAAAATACCGCATCTTTTGTTATGCTATACTCCAACGAATCATTAAATTCATCAAACCAAGATGCAACAAAGTTATGTTTTTGATTTCCATCTATCTTTTGAGGAAAATCATGCTCATGTGGTTGACATGGACCTTTCAGTAAGTAAGCTCTACGAACTTGTTCAATTAAATTAGGTGGTTAGCTCACTATGATGGGTTGTAGTCCTGGATCACTCGGAAGATTTTTCATATCAACTTTATTATTCTTATCTTGACTCGATGATATTTGAGGTTGAACAAGAGGTGCATTGCCAGAAGATGATGATGTCTTCATAGTAGGTTGCATTTTTCCGAAGTATGTTTCCATTATCTATAAAAATAGGATAAATATCAGAAATACATTACAATTTCAAGAACTTGGTAAAACCTATGAGCAAAAGAATTTAAATTTCAAGAGATAAGTAAAATAAAATGAGATTTGAGCAAAAAAATTGAAATTTCAAGAGTTAAGTAAACAAAATATTTTTTTTTATTTTTTTCTTTCTCAAAAGAAATTAAATCATATAGTAATTTAACCAATAAAATAATTTAGGCATTCAACAAAATAAGTTTTTCCATCTCCTACCACAACATAACTTTTTTCATAATTCAAATCTTAAGTATAGATAAACAATTCGTAAATAAAATGCCAAATTCTTTATCAATATTTTCCAACTTAACACTACTACATCACGTATATAACTTAAGGCATAATAAATCAACAATAATAATGAAAAAAAAGAAAGCAAACAAATAATATAAAAAGAACATTTTACCTTGAAATTCTATGGAGAAGCAATTGAGAGAAATGAAATTAGGGTTTGTGTGTGTAAGAAAGAGGGAAAAATTAGGGTGAAGATGAAGGGGAAAATGTATTTTCTGGCCACTGCTGTTTAATAAATTTTAAATATTTTTTCTTTTTTTTTTAATAAAAAATGTGAAAATATGAAAATACCCCTAGTATTTTGCAAAATTTCAAGAGGGCCCAATGCCCCCCTTGGCTCTACTGTCCGTCCGTCACTGCCCATCAATATTCAATGAAAATCTATCTACTATTTTCTCATTCTGCATTGTGGATATGCTATAATTAAATATATAGAAGTTTACTACACAGATGAATCATGACCATAAATCAAACGGTTTTATGATCATTTTTGTAGCGCCCCGGATCAAAACAAGCATAATTGATTAATTAAATATTTAAACCTATATTTTAATAATTATGTGCGTATGTTTTGGTTGTTTAATTAAATACGTGCGTTTCAGATAAGTGTTTAATGCACGTTAGAGATCGATAATTTTATTAGATGTGGAACATAGGATATTTATATACCGTTAGATGCGTACCGAGAAAATGGGAAGATAGAAACGAACTAGAGGTCAATCGGAGACCTATAGCTCGAACGACGACAAAAAGGGCAAAATCCGAAGTTTCGATCGAAAAACCGGAAGATATTTCCGATGAATAGTAACTCGGAAAAGTCAACTCGTGAATAGTGCTGAGATATTTTGGATGAATAGTGTTTTCCGAATTCTATAAATAGAGGCTCTTCCGATTCATTTTTCACCGTTTCTCCGAACGAGCCGAAAGCGACGAAAACGAGTAAGTCCCTCTCTCCTCTCTTTCTTTTTCCGGGATTCTGTCTCCGGCGGGCCACCGCCGGCGCGGCAGCGCCGCCACCGGCCGGTGGCCGGAAAATTCAATGTTGTCGGAATTGGACGATTTTCGCACACGATGTTCATCTCGACGAGACGAATCTCGGATAGGTCTCGGATTTCAAATCCGATTTCTCGTTCGCCGGAAAACGGCGAAAAACGGTCTCCAAACCCGTTTTCTCTCTCCTCCTTTCTACCTCGTTTCTTCTCCGTTTTGGGTAAACTCAAACTCTATAGTGAAGCTCTCGTCGAGCCCGTCACGAAACAGGACTCGGATTTCTGAACGGATCTCTCCTTCTCCGGCAATCGCCGGTCAAAGATCCGGCCAACCTTTCTCTCTCCTCCCTTCCTCTTCTCTCTCCCCGACGGTTTCTCTTCTCTCTTCTCTTGCCGGAAAAGTTGCTGGACAGCGACTGATGGTGTGTGATGTGTTGGAGGTGGTGGCCGGCGACTGGTGGTCGCCGGCCGGAGCTAGAAACGGGCCGGAAGGGGCTAGGGTTTTGCATGGGGTTTGTGAGGTGTGTGTGTGTGTAACCTTGCTGTGTGTGTGTGTTCGCTGAGGTTGAGGGGCTGTTGGTTGTTGTTGGTGGTCGCCGGCGACGGGAGGTCGCCGGCCGGTGTTCCAGATGGTGGTGGTCGGCGGCGGGTGGCCGCCGGTCAAGCTGTGTTGTGTGTGGGTGTTCTTATATATGTGCGTGTGTATATGTTTGGTTCTTGCATGTGTTGTGGCCGGAATCGGAGGGTTGCCGGCGACTGGAAGTCGTCGGCCGGCGATCTGGAGGTGTGGGGGCGGTCGCCGGCGACGGGAAGTCGCCGGCCGGAGGTTTTTGGTTGAAGTTTGGTTTTGAAAAAATGTGACGACGAAGGGTTTTGCGGCGAAGTTTCGAGCACTATTCACGGCCGTATTCCGGCAAGGGATGGCCGTAGGTGGTAGCCGGTGGTGCTAGGTATCCGTCGAGGTAGGTGGTGGTGGCTGGAGACGGCGCCGCCGCGCCGGGCGACGCCGGGAAGTGGCCTGGTCGAGCAGGCCACCGTCGGAAACTGGGCGACGGGCTGTTTTTGCAGGTGTTTTGACGGAGTTAGGCGGCGCCGTCGTGGCCGCCGTTGGTCGGAGTTGGTAGCCTGAAGTGGGGGGAATCCGGGGTTGTGGTCGGCGACCGGTGGTTCGCCGGCCGGCGGCGGCTGGAAGCCCGTTTAGGTAGCCTGTTCGCGCGGGCGCAACGACAGGAACCCCAAATCTTAAAATGCTCCGTTTGAGCTCGTTTGAACTCCGATTGAGCTCATTCTTTTTCCGTCGTCACCCAAATTTCATTTCCTATCTTCTCAGCCTATTGGATTGGATATCCACTCTCATTTCTTCAACTCCGATCTTTGGAGCTCGATCTGTCGCGTAGTTAACGAACGTTTTTCCGCCGGGAGCTTTTACAGCTTTAATTATAATTATTAAGGATCTAAGATACGTCATAACTTGTGTAGGCTACTTGTGGAGTTGAGCCTTGTGATATCGGATCCTTTGGTACTCGCTTGTGAAATCTGATCCGTCTGTACTCGTTGATCACGTGGTAACCACCAAACGAGGTGGGGATAATTTCTATCTCTTAATCTGTTTACAGTTTTCCCTATTTAAATACATGATTGGTGGAATACTAAATGCTGTGATTATATGCTATGATTAATATGTTCATGCATGGTTCTCTGTCGTCCCTTATTATCCTCTACTATTCTGTTGAGGTTTGGTGAGTCTCTTGAAATGCACAAACGGTATTGAGACCGTTATACAGGGATAAGACGGGAAATACCCGCACCTGAGATTTGTGAATGGACAGAGGTCCATATTTATATGAAGAGACAGAGGTCTGCTTCATATTACGGGGGAACAATGATACCCGTATTGCGGGGGAACTATGATACCCGTATAATAAGTCGGGGAGTACCCGCACCTGGGGTCAACGGGGAGTACCCGCCCTCGCTGCAGATATGAGCGCTAATGGGTCCATGTGTCCATAAAGGTTCCGAATTATATGCTATGCATTCTATGTGCCAATCTTGGATATGTTTGATATGTTATGCCTACCTAATACTTGTTAAGAATGGAATGTATCCCCACGAGTGTATTCCACGCACTCACCCCCTTAATCTGTACTCACACTACAGGAGCTCATGAGCATAACGAACCCTAGATGGAGAGAGGCGGTGCTGTTTCTGAATGTATGTTTTAAAGATGTCGTCGCACAAACATTTTCAAAACAATGTGACATTTTAAATCACGTTTTGTAATAGTATTTAACACTTGGTTCGGTTGCGAGATCCTGATGTTTTGTTCTGCTGCGTTTGTTGTGTATATTTTATCGGTATTAAGGCCGATTGTTATCGGCAGAGGCCGATTGTTGTTATGAGATGGATTCTCATCGTCCCTTACCTTTATCTTCTGTTGTCCTCTGCTTAATTCTTTCTGTGAGTGATATGCGTCTCTTGCTTTTCTACCTTCACGCCCGGGTAAAACTCTGATAAAATACGAAAAGATTTTGGGGCGTGACAATTTTTTATGTTGTTATGCTAATGGCAAATATAATTAATTTTTGTTGATTATCTTGTTTAAAACAATAACTTAGTGATAATAAAATGCATGCAACAAAGAGTTTTGCAACATCCGTTGTCATATAAACTAATGGATTCAACAACATTGATTGACCATTTGAAACTTGAGATAAATATCAGAAAATGAGCCTATCCACCTTCTGAAAATTGAGATAAATATCAGAAATGAGCTTCTCAACCTCCTGAAAGTTTAGATAAGTATCAGAAAATAAGTTTCTCTATATGTTTTTTCCTTTAATGGTGTATCGCTGATGGGTTTGTGTTAGAATAAAAGAAATGTTTGTCTTGCGTCTATTTTGTAAACAAAGGGGAAGAGGCTCTTAAGGCTATTTACGGAGTTTATATGACTTTGTCATAAGTGCCCCAAATC
Organism: Scutellaria minor; assembly: GCA_954870855.1. NCBI lineage: Eukaryota > Viridiplantae > Streptophyta > Magnoliopsida > Lamiales > Lamiaceae > Scutellaria > Scutellaria minor. The sequence continues at coordinate 5,348,547 of OX940732.1, read as the reverse complement.
AATGCACTTTAATCTTGTGTTTGATTCTAGTAAAACTTCTTTCTTGTTTTCTCTTTGGGGAGTGTTGTGAGAAATGTGAGTCATTCAAAGTTCTTGTAAGAGTGTGGAAGTGTTGGGCATGAGAGAGAAATATTGTATGATTGTAAGAATTTTTCACATAGTGATATTTCTTTTGTGGGCAGTCGTTTTTTTCCGATTTTGGAGTTTTCCACATTAATTCTTGTGTTGTGGATTGTTGTTTTGTTTCTTTCTTTTATTTCTTGTTTATTTCTTTTCCCTAGAGTTGAATGACGATTTTATTTCCCAACAAGTGGTATTAAAGCCCAATTTAAGCCTCTTGATATTCAAAGTGTGCTCTATAGTTACAGTCTTGTTTGATTTTACATATTAGAAAAGATTTCTTGAGAAAGGTCTCCGGGAGTCTCTTGTGAGGTGGCGGTTCTGATAGGGATGGATAAACAGGTATGTCAAAGTTTCCTTCAATGAAGTTTGCGTGGATAAAATTTATGGAAGAATCAATTTTAGCTTGTTGCAAGTGCAAGTTAAAGATGTATTGATATAATTCGGGTTACACAAGGTTCTAAGAGGAAGGTCAGGTTTTTCTGAAGGTACAAACAACACATTATGTGTCTGAAGGTACAAACAACACATTAAGAGGAAGGTCAGGTTTGATATAATTATGGGGTGAATGATTAATATTAGGAGGATCTAGATCTAAGGACTGCATGCACAATACATTTGTGTTTGGCTAAGAATGTTCTTGCAAATGTACATGCGATTTCGAGCGTACCAAGGAGTTGTAAGAAACACATCAAGCTTTGTACCAAGCAAAGGGCATTTTGAATCGGTTGTACTAGAAGGAATAATTTCATACGTTGTGAATGGATGATGTATGAAAATTTTAGATCATTTGAGTACTCTTTATGACATTATCTCTGAACTAGAGACAATTGGAGTAAAAATTAGGATAAGGCATTAAGGCTCTTCTTGTCTCTTCCACATTCATATAAGCCTTTGAAATAATATTGATGTATGCATGGGAAGAAAATTTTGATTTTTACTGAAGTTACAGGGAAACTACTTTTTGAAGAAAGAAGGTTGATAAGTGAAAAGAGAACTTATATAGAAGATTCAGTAGTTGTGGCTTTTAGCAAAGGAAAGAAAAAAGACTCCAAGAGTGGTTCTATGAAAGAACTAAGGAAGGAGTAATCTAAACTTCCTTCCAAGATACAAAAGAAGATGAATGATGAGTTCAATGCTCAGTACCAGACCAGGCAGAGATTTGAGCGAGAATAGCAAGCAACATCTAATACTCATGAGGTCACTCTCAAGGATATTAAGAGCTTAGTTGATGAGGTTAAGAGTAATTAGACTGTACAGAGCTTGGTACTGGAGAACATGCAAAGCAGTCAAGCTGTTCAAAGTATAACCATTAATAACATGCAAGAAAGCATCTCTACCCAAAGACAGGATGTTCGCAGTGTGAAAGACAGGATTCCAAAACCTTGAACTCTTTGTAGGTGAGACTAGAGCTATAATGATGAGAGTCTTCCCTGCTGAAGCTGCTGAAGTTACTGTCCCCATTGTTGTTAAAGTTTATGATGCCAAAAAGGGGGAAAATAAGCAGCAAGTTGAGCCAGATGCTGAGATGGTGGATGCCACAACAAAGGAGATTGAAGATGATAATGATGAAGACAATTCTCCTCTGACCAAGATTAAGCGAAAAAGATCAGATTCTGGACATGGTTAGAGTATCGAGCCAAAAAGAAGGAAGAAGAATGATGAAGAAAATGATAATGCAGGTACTGGAGTTGCTAAGTCCCAAAAAACAGGCAATACTGCATCACTACAAGGAACTCAGGTTACTGTTGTACCTACAGAGCAAAGAACTTACAGGCAGCAAACTGGTCGAGGCAGACAGCAAGAACTGTAGCGCCAGGATCCCAATGCCAAACCTTATATAGCGTTTCCTGTAGGTCCTTTACTGAGTGAAGCAAGATGGAGAGAATTGAAGGTTATTGATGAGGAAAGGAGAATGAAGCAAGCTGATTGGATTTCAAGACTTTGAGTTATTAGAGTAGAAAGATCCAGAGCTGATATGATAGTTGACTCTGTTTTACATTCTTTTCCAGATCGGGAAGCTCTGGATTTCGATATATATTCGGCTCCTACAGATGTTTTGGTATTGCTGGATCAGAAACCTGAGAACATAAACTTCTATTAGGACTTGAATATTTTTGATCAAGTATACCTGTCCAAGAACTGAAATCCAACATACGATGAGCTCACAAAGTTTAAAAGATCAGAGTATTGGAAGTATTTTCGAAATCTTTGAAAGAATAACTATTTCAAAGATTTTCTTTCTTGTGAGAAAACACTGGAGAGATATGAAGAGCAAGCAAGAGAAGGAAAGCTGGATCGATAGCTTACTCTGATTGATAAAGTTAAGAAAGGAAAACAGGTTCCTTACTGCTAGGACTATTGGCTAAGATAGATACAGGTTCCTGAGATTGCTGAGCAGATGGAGAAATCATTTTAGGATTCTGTTGTGAACTAGTGGAAGGGAATGAAGTATGAAGAGGTCGTCAAATAGAATCAGCAAGCCGCTTTAAGACATGACCTAGTGAAGAGGAAACTATTTCAGGATAAAGAAGACTAAAGAAGTATAGCTTACTGCATCTATCAGAATACTTATTGAGTAAACATTTCTTGTAAAGAATTTTTGTATTCTTTATTCCTTTATTTTATTTATGAAGCTGTAAGCTTGTAAACTTATTGATGTAAAGCTTACATTGTACTATACTTGTACTTAATACTCGTATAAAATTACATTTTTTATGTTGTTTATTTATGGATTTAATCATCATCAAAAAGGGAAAAATCATTGGGATATTTCTGTCTAGGTTTTGATGAGACAATATAATTTTAGATGAGATTTTAGAGTACACATTTTCCACGTTTTATAAGTGGATTTTAACTTGATAAGTTTATCTTTCTAAGTTATGATTTGTGAAGATGTAAAAATCAGAAAGATATAGGATACTGATGTTAGCAGGATTCTGGAGATGAAGAAGTCATAAAGACTGATTTTCAGCAAGAAAAGTCAGTAAGCTGAAGAAGTAACCAGAATCAGGAAGTTGGGTCAGTAAGTAGCAAACACATAGCTGTAAGGGAAACTGGAAGCTGACTGCAGGATTCTGGAACAGGAACTTGTTTGGAATCAGGAAGCTATCGCAGGTCAGGAAGCAAACTGCAGGATTCTGGAACAGGAAGTTGTTCAAGAACAGGAAGCTAGCTATCGCAGGTCAGAAAGCTGACTGCAGGATTCTGGAACAGGAAGTTGTTCGGAATCAGGAAGCTATCGCAGGTCAGGAAGCTGACTGCAGGATTCTGGAACAGGAAGTTGTTCAAGAACAGGAAGCTAGCTATCGCAGGTCAGAAAGCTGACTGCAGGATTCTGAAACAGGAAGTTGTTCGGAATCAGGAAGCTATCGCAGGTCAGGAAGCTGACTGCAGGATTCTGGAACAGGAAGTTGTTCTGAGTCAGAAAGCTATCGCAGGTTAGAAAGCTGACTGTAGGATTTTGGAACAGAAAGTTGTTCAGAGTTAGGAAGCAGACGCAGATCAGAAAGGTACCTCAAGTCAGGAAACTGACTGTAGGTTTTAGGAACAGGAAGCTGTTCTGAAACAGGAAGCTGGTGCAGAACAGAAAACAACTACTGCAACCTGAGCAGCAAGCTGTAAGTCTTTCTATCTTATTCAATATAGTACGAGGAAAATGTTGGATGCAGTACGAGAATTGGTTCCTGTCTACATTACCAGTAAATAGAAGTTAGCACCAAGCCAATGAGGTGATGATACCTAGACCACGGCTCTGCAAAACTACTGCAGCCGAAGTATGGCGCCATTAATACGGATCAGAGTAGGACATGCACTACATCTCAGATCTTCCCAAATGCATTTATTACGAAGATTTGAAGATCAATTTGAATTTCTTCAAAGGACAATACCTCTCTTCAATGGGTATTTTCCAGCACTATATATAGAAGGTGAAGGTGAAAGTGACTATGAAGACTACTGAACGATTTGTAAAACTCACAAGCTATCAAACTCTCAGACATTCTCAAGCTTTCTAAGTTCAGTCACTCAACCCTCTGAAGCAGTCATTCAAGCATTCGAGCTTTCAAGTTCAGGCTGACTTCAAAGTTGCACCAGTTGAAGAACCAACTTATACATTTTTAACCATTTGTTGTGTGCTAGGTTGTTTTATTTTGGTGTCCTTAGTTGGAAGGATTAGATCCTCGCTAAGTGTTTAGTCTTGTGTAGGCTATTTTCTCTGTGTGAGATATTGTACCCTGTGTGGGATTTGGCCTAGGAATCTTGTGATTCAAGTAGGTAAACTTGATAGGAAGAGGTTTGTAAAACTGAGTCTTATAAAGCAAATTGACCTAACAAATTTCCTCCTGTGTGGAGTAGAATGGACGTAGAAGGATTATACCACCTTCGAACCACTATAAACCCTTGTGTGTTTATTATTTTTGATTACTTGCTACATTGTATTGTTGCATATCTATCTCGTTGCATTTATCATAAGCATAATAGTCAAAGGATTCTAACAAAATCATATTTGTGAAGAGGAAACTATTTTTCAAAGAGAAACTCTATCTTTATTATTCCGCTGCATACTGTGATAACCGAGATAGTAACATGAAATAGCATACTGTCAGGTTACTAAATCAAGAGGTTACTACATTCTCTGTAGAATCAGTAACCTGCTTACAGAAAAAGTTTTAAAATGAAAAATTGATAAAGGTTCATTCACCCCCCCTCTGAACCTCTGACAACTTGGGACCAATATCATGTATTCATTTACACTTTCAACTACATCAAGAGTTGAAACCAAAATAGCGCGATTTTGAAATCAACTCGGGTCATCCACATTATTATGAAAAAGTGGTTTGTATTATTAACAATGGTTGTTATTGGATCAGATGTATTTTTCAACAGCAAATCTTCTGGAATATTAACCATATAACAACTATTTTGTTGAATGCTATAACCCCTCACCAATTTTGGAAATCCAATCTCAAAACTCAATTAATTGATCACATTATTATGCATTATCATTGCCTTTACTAGCAACTCTTCCAAATGTAAGATGTATTTATTATGGCATGAATAATATCTTACCTATTACCTTTTGGGATAACCGACAAGATCGGATGAAAGTCTCCACCAAATACAATAATCTTCCCTCAAAATGGCCACTCAATATTTGATGGATTCTCCAATTGAATTATGTTTTTTAAAGTTTTATTCAATGCTTCAAATAAATAAATATACATCATTGTAGTATCATCCCAAATGATAAGCTTTGAATTGACTATTAGTTTAGCCAGCTTGCTCTATTGATTAATAGCATATATAGAATTTGCATGCAGATTTAGAGGAATTGCAGATCTAGAATATGCAATACATCATCCACATAGTAAAATAGATGTTATACAACTTAATGCTATATTAATAACAATTTCTCTCTTAGATTGGATGGAAGCTGATATTGCACTTCACATAAAAGTCTTACTAGTTCCTCCATATTCATAAACAAAATACTCTACCACTATTATTAATGATATTAAGAATTTTATTGTATACATTTCGATGTTCATCATTTAAACTATCCACTATGACATTTAATTCTTCTACAAGCTTCATAAAATTGTAATTTAATTCATCATTTGTAATTTAATTCATCATATATTAGACGGTTCTGAAATCCAACATAACTACTCATATCTGGAGTCGACATTGATTCAAAGTCATTCAAATTTGTTACCAGCTTAGCCACAAATTTATTTATCTTAGTCAATGTTAAATTTTCCAACTCGTCATCAGTCAGGTACAACTCTATGTAAAAATAGAATAGACATTTTAATGAGTTCAAAATAATGATATGATATGAATAATGTAACATATAAGGATATAATTAACATACAAATGTAATATATGGTTTATATGATGATTCAAGAGATTCTGTTGTCTATACAATATATCCCATACTACCTCTGGACGGCTCAATGATTTTGAACTTAATAGAGTGGCAAAAAAAATATCTTAGTAAAGTAGTAGATGCCCATTGACTCTAGTAAACCACACACATAACATCATGATAAGACGAATACTATACTACATTGATCTTTTTAATATCATCAAAATTGTCTAAACCACAAACAATGTTGGTAAGATCCTTAGGTAGTGTTTTTCCCTAAATTCAAAGTTATGATCCAATCTTTTATTTCCAATTGCAGGATCTCGATAAGCTCTAAGCAGTCGAAGTTTTGATGTCCACTACGTCTTTGAAGGTCCAATATCTTTGAATAATGAGAAGATGGGAGCCATCTAAGTGAAAAAGATTGTGAATACTAACATATATGTACAATACATTATATAAGTTTTATAAATAAAAAAACATGTTTTTATAGAATTGGAGATATTGTGAATGGAGAATTAATGGGATGTGACTATGGGTAGAGTTTTACTTGTATTTCTTTTGATGTTATAGTTTGTGTGGAAATGAAGAATTATGAAGTAGACTATGAGTATATATATATAAAACTTATGAATAATACAGACTAGAGGTGAGCAAAATCGAACTGAAATTAAAAAACCGAATCAAAATAAAAAAATCAAACCAAACCAATTAAATCGGTTCAGTTTGATTTTATATGCTCGTACAGTCTGGTTCGGTTTAAAAATTAGAAACTGAATAAAATTTGATTTGGTTTGGTTTTATTTTGACAAAAAAATCAGTCAACCAAATTGAACCAAAACATTATTCTTATTTAGGATTGTTTAATATATATATATATATATATATTCTTGTTTGTTTGTCTATTTTGTAAAGTGTTTGGTTTTGTTTAACAAAAAATTCTAGGTTTTGATTCATTCTTTTGTCAAACATATTTTTTTAATTAATGAAATGCCCATACTTGAACAACCCAATTTGCAAAGTCCAAAATCAAGCAAATCAAAACAAAATATTTATGTTTGGAGAATGTAAGTTTGGTTTGGTTTGGTTCGATTATAAAAATTTTAAAAATTTGGTATTTGGTTTTGATCGTTCGATTCGATTATCAACCAAATCGACCAATTGTTCACCCCTAACATAGATGATACTCATCAATAATCATGAGTTCGAGGTAAAAATTTACATTTTGTATGGAGAATAGAAAGAATTTATGCTTTTTTCTTCACGTCTACTTTTTATTGACTTTAAATCAAGCCAACTCAACAAGAAATTGATTTCATTTGTAATAATTTTATTTTATTTGAATAGAATACCTTATGTATAAGACATCATCCAACATATTTTTCATCTCCATAATGACTAAGAATTATTTTATTTCTTAGCCATTAAATGATCATGCCAAAGGTGCAAAAGACAATCAAATGTTCTAAATTAGATATATGATCGCCAAATAATTAATGAATTATCACAAATTGTAAAATAAGAAATTTCTTGCATATGTCCAAAATTACCTTTCTAAAATTGGTAGTTGTATTTGGGTGGGAAAACTTTAAATTATTATTTTTAAAGAAGATTTTATTGTTATTGATAAGTATTGTTTTCTATGTATTTTTACGTACATATGTATTCTTTTGAGTACTTTAGGATACATTTTTATAGTAATTTGTGTGATTTTCAAGTATAAGTTGCAATTGATGTGTTTGTTCTTAATTTCATATTTTTAGTAAGAAAATGTACAAGTTTCAAGTGTAATTAGTAATGAAGGAAGTGATCACTGAAAAACGTTGAAGAAATAGAGAAAAATACGAGTTGAATTCAAGTTTGTAGTCGTGCACGGCTCAACTATGCGCTACAACATGATCGTGCATGAGAACACGACTGGATCGTGCGTTGAAAATATACACCATGTGACCGGGCATGTCAAATTGTGCTACCTTGCATGACCATGTCCGAAGATACCTTTCTCACTCAAAACTCTGATTTTTGACATATTTTCCACTTTTATTCAACTTAAGAGCCCTTCAAAATGGTATAAAATCTAAAATTGATGATTAAATCAGATAACACATACATAGAGAGAGAATAATCAATATTCTAAGAACATCCAGAGGAAGAGATCGAGAATTCAAAGATTGAAGAATTGAAAGATCATCGTTCTATAGTGATTTTATTTCTTTCATTGTTTTTAGTGTCACGCCCCATTTTCTTTCACTTAAAATATCAGAGTTTTTTTTTCATTTTGGGCGTGAAGAAAGAAAGAGGAAAAGACGAGCATGAAATAAAATAGAAGAAAAAGGAGGGGACAAGAAGAGATACTATTAAAACATCGGTTACAACCGATAAAAGGAGTTTAAAACATACGCAGCGGAAATATACCATCAGGATCTCATACAAAGAAGGAGAAACAGAGTTTTCTTTTACAAAAGAACATCATAACTTTGAAAATCAAAACAGAAGACACAGCCGATAGGGCACCACTCTCTCTACGCGTCAAGATTCACTTCGTCTCCTATAGGGTGAGTACAGAATAGGGGTGAGTGCGTTGAATACACTCGTGGGGATACTTTCCAAATTTTAATATTGCTAAGCCGATCACACATCAAACAGATATAATAATTCAGCAAGTAGTCACGGCATATAAAATGCATAGCACACAATGCAGAACACACGGCTCTAAGAGCACTCAACTATACTCATTTCATTTCTAATGTATGGTGCTTTTTACGAGCCACCAGTCCATCCCTACCATGACGTATGGTACTTTTTATGGGCCACCAGTCCATCTCTATCATGACGTATGGTGATTTTTACGGGCCACCAGTCCATCCCTATCATGACTTAGGACATCCGTCCTCGTTCATCGTATCATAAACTTTGCATGAAACAGTAATCATAAAGTATGCATGTACATAATAATCACAACATGTATTCACAGCACGTAAAGCTCAACAGTTCAGATATCAATTATGGAAAACAATAAACATGTTGAGTTTAGAAGTTACCCCCACCTCGTTCGGTGGTTACCACGTGAGTAGCGAGTACCAGAGATCGGATATCTCAAAGCTCGAGTCTCAAATCTCGTGTCTCGGACCTCGTGTCTCAATTCCTGTATCTCGATGTTCAATCCAACTGATAGCCTACATACGTTACGGTGTTCTTAGATCTTTAATAAAGTATAATTAAAGCGATAAAAGATCCCGGTGGAAAAACGATCGTTAAAGGCGCGACGGATCGAGAGATCTAAAGATTGAGGTTGAGGAGACAAGGGTGAAAGTTTAGTTTAATAGGATGAGATGAAAGAGGGCGAGATTAGGGTCGTAACAAAAAAGAATGAGCTCAATCGGAGTTGAAACGAGCTCGAACGGAGCATTTTAAGATCGATGGATATTTTCCGGCGACTGCCCTACCGCGCACGGTCATTTCCTCCCGGGCACGACCGTGCGCGATCGTCCAGTAGCTCCTTTTGGCGCGCGCACGACCGTACGCGCCCGGTGCGCGACAAAACACCTGAAAAAACAGTTTTTTGCCAGCGACCTCCCGTCGTCGGCCACCACCTCCACGACTCACCGGCAACCCTGTTCCAACCTCCTCCATCTCCGGTTATCCCCAACGAACTCCGGTATGAGAACAACCCTTTCCAACCTCAAAACTTACACAAACATGCATATATATATAAAACCCATCGCCACAACTCGCCGGCGCATCACCAACGCCGGTCATCACCTTTCCCATGACGACACCATCTATGCCACCCCCAACAGAGATCACACACGCACACACAAACCCAAGCTTTTCACCCAAAACCACACACACACAACTCCGGCCATGCCGTCTCCCCCGGCGGCTCCACCACCCCCAACCTGTGGTCCTTCACTCCGAGATGGTTATCTACCACTCCGATGAGGAAGACAAGAGAGAGAAAGCAAGAAACGAGGAGAGAGAAAAGGTGATAGACTCAAACTTAGGTTTTTCCGGCAGTTGACCGACGATTTGCCGGCGATCTAACCATCGGAATGGAAAAACAAGACCATCACTAGACTTGCCTCGACGAGACCTACATCATGTGCGAAAATCGGCCGAATCCAAAAACTTTGAAATTTTCCGGCGACCTACCGGCGGTGGCACCACCTCACCGGCGGCGTCTTCGACGGCGGTGCGCCGGAGGCCGAAAAAGAAACAAGAGAGAGAAGAGAGGAGAGAGAAACTTACTCGTTTTCGGCGCGTTCGGCTCGTTCGAAGAAAGGGTGAGAAATGAATTGGGGGAGCCCCTATTTATAGAATTGGAAAAATTACTATTCACCAAAATATCTCATTTCACTATTCACGTAAATATCTTCTGATATTTCCGAAATTTTGTGTTTCGCCCTTTTCGTTGCCGTTTGAGCTACAGGTCTCCAATTGACCCCTAGTTCATTTCTATCTTCTCGTCTTTCCAAGACGCATCTAATGGTATAGAAAAATTCTACATACCAAGTCCAAGAAAATTATCCATCTTAAACGTGTATTAAACACGTATCTGAAACGCTTGTAATAAATTAAACAATCAAAATAAACGCACATACTTATTAAGTCATGTGTTAAATATTTAATTAATCAATTATGCTCGTTTTGATCCGGGGCGCTACATTTAGATTTTTGACTAGTTTAATATGATATTTTCAATCTTGTCTATGAGTTTTTTTTAATCATATATGGCTATTTTTATAAAGTTTCTAGGATTTGTTAGTTGTTTAATTTGAATCATTATGGATATTTGACTTTATTAATTCAAGTTCTTAATTCTTGACTCTATTCCTATATTTATGTTTTGATTGTCTGTTTGATTGTTTCGTCGGTAATTGAACATATTTAAGTAATTAAATTGATATTCGAGAGATGAGATTTAATTACGAAAGAGTAAACACATGACATATTAGTGGAATTAATGAACTTATGTGATGAAAAACCACTCCTAGGTGCTTTTAGAAGTTAATTGCTTAATCGAATCGAGTAGAGATACCTTCTGCCATTAATCCACTTGATAGAGTTGTTAATTCAATCTTCATGATTACTCATATATAAGAATTAATTAATGAACATGGGTTAGTCAAAATGATATTTGAATGAAGAATTAGATGAAAGCATATCCTAATTTCATCTTGTTATATGCAGTTGATTTCGTTTGCTTTTAATTATTTTATTTAATCTGAAATCATCTTGAAATCCGGTTACCTAGCTAAACTTATAGTTTGAATTTGCATAGTTAATTAGGTTCTACGTGGGATCGATCTTGCACAATACTTCTACAATCTGCATCATACAGTTATAGGAGTAGCTAAGAGAATATATTGAACATTTATATATATATATATATATATATATATATATTATAGAAAATAAATGATTTTTGTTGTTTAACTTAAATTTTAAGAAAGAAAAAAAGCAAGAGTGTTTCTAATTTAATTTAAAAAACATACAAAAGGATGAACGACTTTTTAATTTAAAAATGTGATTTTTTGTTTAATTCTAAGAAAATATTGGAAAGAAAGAGCTTTTTAATAATTTAACGTTTTTTTAGTTTAAAAAGGTGATTTTTTGTTTAATTCTAAGAAAATATTGAAAAGAAAGAGTTGTTTAATAATTTTTGTAAACCGAAAGAGATGTTAAATTTAACTTAAATTTTAAGAGAAAAACAAAAAAAAAGTGCAAGGATTTTTTTAATTTGAAAAATATAGAAAATAAAGGATGTTTTAAGAGAAAAACCAAAAAAAATGCAAGGATGCTTTTTAATTTGGAAAAAAATATAGAAAATAAATGATGTTTTAAGAGGAAAAAAAAAACAAGGATGCTTTTTAATTTGAAAAAAAATATATAGAAAATAAAGGATTTTTTTAGTTTAAGTAAAATTTTAAGAGGAAAATAAAAAATAAGATACAAAGGGTTTAAAATTAAATCACCTCACAAATTTGTAGACGTGTTTCTTATTTCAAATTAGTTATTGTTGGTCTTAAATGGTTCAGAGGTTCAGATGGGGTGAATGAACCTTTGTCTAATTTTTCAAAAACTTGTTCGAACTTTCGGCGCTGTATTCTATCGCAAAATACAGCACTGAATGCAGTACAGTGAGCTGGGCGAGAATGTTGCTCAGCTTACTATATCGGAATTCTCAATGTAGCGGAAACAAATACTGACAAATTTTCTTTTGAAAACGTTTTCTCAAATATGCTTTTGCTAAACTTTTAAGGCAGAATGATAAGATATAGAATGCAATACAGAAATGTTAGGAACATGAAAGAAACACACACAGCCTATAGTTGTTCGAATGTGGTGTAATCTTTCTACGTCCACTCTACTCCTACTTTGAGGAGGAACTTCGTTCGACAAAAATGAATTACATGACTCGACCTAACAATCTATCAACCTTACAAGTTTTCACCTACACGGATTCAGCTTTCACATAGGTTGCTCAAATCCATAGGCCGACCCATACAGGATCCTAATAACTCACACAGAGTTATTGTCTTAACAACTTAAGATAAAAATACTCTACAAGGATCTAAATCCTATCAACTGAGGACACCACTAAAACAATCTAAGCACACATCACAAAGGTTAAAAGTATATGGGTTTTCTTCAACTGGTGCTTGAAGCAGCCTCGATGACTCTGGAGCTTGATGATTCGAAGGTTTGACTGTTTCATTAGGAGGTTGAGTGACTGAAAATTTAGAGAGTATGAAGCTTGAGTGCTTGATCTTGCAAGAGTGAATTTTGAATATCAGATTTTCAATGATCTCTTCAGTCGACTCTTCATTTATTTATAGAAGTAAGAAATGTGCCCATTGAAGAGAGACACACTTCATTTGAATTTGAATTTCCTTTGATCGTCCTTGATCTTGCATTCAATGTCTCTGAAATTCTGGGAAAGAATTCCTAGTCTCATTCTACAGCTCATTTAATACGACAGTACTACACTTCAGGGTTGTTGCTAAGGATGAGCACGGTCTGGAGCTATCCGGAGATTAGGGATTCTCCGAAACCGCTCCAAAATTCGGAGATTTCCAAATTTGAATCTTCGGAACCAAATTATGACAATAATTCTCTGGAACCGAACCGAATTGGTTTTCGATTTAGTCCAATTCGGAGATTCGGGTCTAATGGGACAATTCGGTTTGATTTCGGGATTCAGAGATTCGGAGTTCTCCGATATAAAATAACTATTTGAATCAAACAAATTGCATAAAATAGAGAAATTTATAGTGCAACACAATTTAACTTACATATCAATACCAATTCCAAAACAAGTAAAATAGTTACAGTAGAAGTTTGTTCAAAACATAATAACATAAATTCAGCAAATCTTTTGACAGTATTGCATATTCCTTTTGATAGGCCTCAACAAATCTTTCTCCCTTGTTATTTTAAAAAAAAGTAATCAATGATCTAAATCAGAATCAAGAACTTATTGGACAAAAAAAGTAATATATCAATTTCAAGAATAACTGATAACTAACATATCATTTCAAGAAAAATCAAGATCTAAACTACTCTAAACTTCAGAAAAATTAATAGCTCCAACTAATATGGAGAATTTATTAGATAAAAAAAACAGCAAAATATATTTTAAGAACCAAAACATCAGAATCAAGAATATTGTATAACTTGTCTCATTATTGAAATAATCAATAACAAGCAAAAATCAACAATAATAGGATAGTTTTTGTTAACAAAATCTGATGAATATTATTTAAAATAATAAGATAAATTACACTCTAAACCATGAATATCACATATTAATTAGTGATTTAATATGTAATATTGTAAGAATATATACACCAACAATAAACATAACTAACCTTCAAATGTAAAGTTAATCTGAAACTAACAATCTATAGTCATCCTCGGAAAGATATTCTCTCTGATTTCAGGATCTTTAGTTGCACCTGAAGAGAGGGCAAAAAACATAAAAAATAAAGTAACAATTAATATAAGATCAGTTTTACAAAACTGTAAGAAACTATACTTTATATAATCTAGTTTAAATCTATACTTACAAAAAGTCATACCTAATTCAATCTCTTTTATATTAGTTATTAGTTCTTCAATATCGTTGTCACACCCCGTTTTCTTTCATAAAAATATCAGAGTTTTTCTCACGGGTGTGAAGAAAGAAATGGTAAGAGACATTTTTCATAAACCGAAGAAAAAAGTAGGAGACGACAGAAGAATAAGGTAGGAGACGATGTGAATCATTCACATATCAACAATCGATTTCAACCGATAATCATATCATATCATAGTAGCGGAATAAAACCATCAGGATCCATTATCCAACATATACAGAATTATCTGTTACAAAACGTGAAATAATTAAAACATTGTTTGAAAATGTTTGTGAGACATCAACTTAAATATACAAGTCCAGATATAGCACTTCCTCTCTCCCTCTAGGGTTCATCATGCTCGTCATCTCCTGTAACGTGAATTACAGAATAGGGGGTGAGTGTGTGGAATACACTTGTGGGGATGAAATCCATCTCTTATAACAGTCAACAGATATAAAATACCGGAAATGTAACATTCAGTCACATTGTCACAACACATAAAATGCAAGACACATATCTCGTAACTCATCCATGAGGTGCGGGAATTTCCCGTCTCACCCCTCCAAAACGGTCTCAATACCGCTAGCGCATTTACAGGACCGCCAGACCTTTTAGGTAGTAGAAGAGAGAAGAGACAATTTTTTTACGATCCATAAGACCCTCCGAACATGCAATGTGAACCGAAGTCCTTTCACAGTATAACATGAACACATATACATAGCATATAATCACAACATTTAGTATTTCTCAATCATGTCTCAAAATAAGGAAAATTGTAAACAGATTAAGAGTTAGAAATTACCCCACCTAGTTTGATGGTTTTCGCGTGAGTAGTAAGTAACAAAGATTGGATATCTCAAAGCTCAATCCAACAAGTAGCCTATACAATTACGGTGTTTTTTAGATCCTTAATAAGTATAATTTAAGCTATAAAAGATTCCGGAGGAAAACTGATCGTTAAAGACGCGACGGATCGAAAGATCTAAAAATTGGGGTTGAAGAAACAAGAGTGGATGTTCAGTCCAAAAGGCTGAGATGGTAGAGGATGAAATTTGGATCACAATGGAAAAAGAATGAGCTCAATCGGTGTTGAAATGAGCTCAAACGGAGCATTTTAAGTTTGAGGGTATTTTGGTAATTTTGGTCAAAGGGTTGACTTTGACCGGGACCCATGACCCCCGGTCAATGACATCTCATCGGCAATGACTCGATGACAATGTACGATGGAAAAAATGGGATTCGGATCGAAAACACGACGTTGCGTGCGCACCCGTCACATGACGAGATGCACGCGCGCACCCGGCGTTGGGTGATAAACTCAGCAGGCCTCGACGCCCAGCGTGCACGTCCCTCAGCAGCGGGTCAGCACTTCTCTGCAGCTACGCGTATTTCTTGGCAGGCGCCCACCCCGCATGGCCGGCATTTCTCGGCAGCGGATAGGCATCCTCGGCGGCCTCGGTGCCCAGCGCTCTCGGCATCGACCCTGCGCGCCTGCTGCACTTCCCAGCGCCGCCCAGCGCCGGCGCCACCTTGTCTGCCGGCAACCCTGCACCACCGACCACCACCTCCGGCCACCCTCGTCGGATTCCGGCCATGAACAGTGCCGGAAAACAGCCACCAAACACCCCTCACCCTCACGCTCTCTATCTTTCTCTACCCCCTTTCCCAGTTCCGGTCGGCGACTCCCAGTTGCCGACAACCACCCCCTCATCCCCAGAAACACCGGCCGGCAACTTCCAGTCACCAGTATCCACCAATCCGGCCATGCATACACACACACATCAAACCCTACACACACACTCATATATACTTAAACACACACACTTTTGCACAGCCTAGCTGGCGGCCACCTGCCACCGGCCACCACCACCAGGTCTCGTCGGCGCACTGGTGATGCGCCGGCACACAGCAGCTCACGATGGCGCCACTAGCGCCGCCCGCAATCAACGAACACACATGCAAACACTCAAACACACACTCACACATGCATATACACACACACAACCCATAACAGCCCCGGCGCCGTCACCCACGGCAGCGCCACCCCTCCGGCGACCCACCCAGACCACCAGTAGCTTCTCCAGCGACTGTTCCGGCGAGAGGAGGAGAAGGAGAGAGAAATCAGAGGAGAGAGAAAGGTTGACAAGAAACTAGGGTTTAGGGTTTGGAGAGGGTTTTTCACCATTTTCCGGCGAATGAGAAATCGGAACTGAAATCCGAGACCTATCCTAGATTCGTCTCGTCGAGACCTACGTTCTGTGCAAAAATCAGCCGAAACCGACAACTTTAAAATTTTCTGGCCACCAGCAGTGGCGCCGGTGCCGGCGCGCCAAAAGCAGAAAACCGAAAGGAGAGATAAAAGAGAGAGCGACTTACAAGTTTTTATCGTTTTCGGCTCGTTCGGAAAAATGGTGATTTTTGAATCGAAAACACCCCTATTTATAGAAATCCCGAAAAACACTATTCACGTAAAAAAATCTCAAGATTATTGTTCATGGTTGAAAAAGTCTTCATCACTATTCACCGTAAAAATTTTCGTTACTATTCACCGTAAATATCTTTCGGTTTTCCGAAACTTCATGTTTTGCCCTTTTCATCGTCGTTTGAGCTACGGGTCTCCGATTGACCCCTAGTTCGTTTCTATCTTCTCGTTTTTCCAATATGCATCTAATGGTATAAAAATATTCTATATTCCATGTCCAAGAAAATTATCCATCTAAATCACGCATTAAACACGTATCTGAAACACACGTAATTAAATTAAACAGTCAAAATATACGCACTTAATTATTAAATCATAGGTTTAAATATTTAATTAATAAATTATGCTTCATTTTTTTGTTCAAGGTGCTACAATCGCTAGGTTGTTTAGAGTTTCTCATCCAATCTTGGCAGCAAATAATTACTTCTGCTATAGTAGGAGTTAAAGAACTCTTAAATCAATCCAAAGTTCGACCTCTAGTACTAAATGTTGATTCAGATGCCACAGTTGATGATTGAATAACCAATATGTCTCTAGCAACACAACTCAAACTCGTATATCGGACAAAATGTGTTTTCCACTACCCTAAAACATCAAAATTATGAACATATTTCTCAGAGAACTCTTCCAAATACACATCCAATTCTTCTTTGGTTGTTGAGTTTTGTTCATTCTCATGATCTAAGAAATATTCATCAATATCTTCACTTTCTTCCATTATAGTATCAAATTGTTTTCCACTCAAAGAAGAGGTGGCCTCACCCACTCTCTTTTCTTTATTTATTTTTTTATAATTTTCAATCATTGCTTTTAAAGCAATAGTTACCCTTTCCACCACTTTATTTGCATCGTTTTCACCATAATGTATTTTGTATTTAGCCATCAAATATCGCATCTTGTATCTAGGGTCTAATGTCATAGCAATCAAAAGCATCACATTCATTTTGTTCACAGAACCCCAATACTTATCAAATTTAAGCCTCATTTGTATTCTCATTTCCCTCAACCAAGGATCATCACTTTTCACAAAAGATTCCAAATCTCTCAAAATTTGAATTATTTCAGGGAAACAAATGTTTGTAGTACAATATGAAGTACCAGATAGTTTGGTAATGACATCAAAAAATCATTTCAGAACTTTAGTAAAGTGAGTAGCATGAGCCCAATCAGTCTCATTAGGCAAATCATCTCCAAATTCAACCACATATTTATCATCCATATCCTCTAACTTATCAAAAGCCTTTTGAAAACATAAAGCACTTTCAAGAATCAAATATGTCGATTTCCATCTAGTTAGACAATCCAATTGCAAAGAGGCCTTAGATTTAATGTTTGCATTTTCACAACATTGTTTGAATGAAGCTAACCTTTGAGGGTTACTCCTAACATATTTAACAATACCTCTAATTTTTTTTAATAGATTGATGAGCAATTTCTAGACCATCTTTTACTATCAGTTGCAAAATATGTGTGAAACATCTCATATGAAAGGCCTGCCCACCCAAAACAAAAGCATTTCATCAATCTTTTCTTTAACTATTAAACCGCGGTGTCATTTGACGATATATTATCAACAGTTATGCACATAACTTTGCTTAATCCCCACTCCTCCATGTAACAATCAATAACATTCCTAATATTTACCCCTTTATGACTTTTGATCACATAGAAATTCAAAATTCTTTTTTGTAAATTCCAATTTGAATCAATGAAATGGGTTGTCAAACACAAGTAATTGATATTTTGAATGCTTGTCCAAGTATCAGTGGTTAAAGAAACACGTTGACACTCGGATTGGAGCAAAATATTCAATTTTTTCTTTTCTGTGACAAACATAGAAAAGCAATCTCTAGAAATGGTAAATCTAGAAGGAATTTTAAACCAAGGAACACTTTCTTCAATAAAATCCTTATGTAGCGCCCCGGACCAAAAACGAAGCATAATTGAATAATTAAATATTAAACCCTTAAATGAATTATTATGTGCGTTAATCTTGACTGTTTAATTTAATTACGTGTGTTTCAGATAAGTGTTTAATTCATATTTTAGATGGAAATATTTTTTTAGTCATGGAACATAGATTATAATATTACCATTAGATGCGTAATGGAAAAACTAGAAGATAGAAACGAACTAGAGGTCAATCGAAGACTCGTAGCTCAAATGGCGAAGAAAAGAGTAAAATTCGAAGATTCGAAAAAACGAAAGATATTTCCGGTGAATAGTAACCCAAGATTTTTTTTCACCATGAACAGTAATCAAAATATTTTGGATGAATAGTGTTTTTTCGAAAATCTATATATAGGGGCGTTTTCGATTCAAAAATCATCATTTTTCCGAATGAGGCAAAATCGACAAAAACAATTAAGTCTCTCTCTTCTCCCTTCTCTCTTTTGATTTTCTATTTTCTGACCACCGGTGCCACTGCCATGCCACCGTCGATGGCTGAAAAAATTCAACTTTATCGGTTTCAGCCGATTTTCACACAAAACGTAGGTCTCATCGAGACGAGTCTAGGATAGGTTTTGGATTTCAATTCCGATGTCTCGTTCGCTGGGAAACGACAAAAACTTCGACAGAAAACCCTAATCCATGTTTTTCAACCCTTTCTCTCTCCTCGTTTCTCTCTCTCTCTCCTCCTTCGCCGGAGTGGTGGCTGACCTTCCCGGGATGTCGGACTATCAGTTGGGGGTGGTGGCACCGCTGTGGGCGGCGACGTCGGGGCTGTAAATGGTGGTGGAAAGTGGTTGTGTGTGTTTGTAGGCTGGTGTGTGTGTGTTTTTACGTGATAGTGTGTGTGTTTTTGGGCTATTGCTTGCCAACGATGGGAGGTCGCCGACCAGAGTTGATTGTTGGGGCAACGCCTCGTTGCGCCGCCGTGTCAGGTGGTGTCGCCGGTGATGGGAGGTGCCGGCCATGGCCCGAATTTGGGGGGAGAGAAAATGGTTGAGAGGTTGGGCTGGCACCGGGAGGGCGCAGGGCGCACCGACGCCGGATAACCGTCCCTCAATCTTAAATCACTCTTTTTTAGCTCGTTTCAACTCTGATTGAGCTCATTCTTTTTACGTTGCGACCCAAATCTTTTCCTCTATCTTATCAGATTGTTGGATTTAATTTCCACTCTCATTTCTTCATTCTCGATCTTTAGATCTTCAATTCCGTCTCATTTTTACTGATTGTTTCAACTCGATCGAGCTCATTCTTTTTCTGTTGCGACCCAAATCTCCCCCTTTTTTATGTCAGTATACTGAACTGACCTTCCCCTCTTGTTTCTTCAACCTCAATCTTTAGGTCTTCCATTCCGACTCGTCTCTATCGATCACATTTTCACCGATATCGTCTATACCTTTAATAATACATATTTAGGATCTAAGAAACGTTATAACTTGTGTAGGCTATCAGTTGGAAGGTGCTTTGTGATACTTGATTTTTGTTACTTAACAACTCACGTGGTAACCACCGAACGAGGTGGGAGTAACTTCTAAACTCTTATAATTATACGCTACGGTATTTAATATACTACGATGATAAATGTACGCATGCTTATGAACTTGATATTAAATGAATTGTTGAACCTTATGTGTTGTGATTATATGTTATGATTAATGTGTCCAAGCATGGTTACCGTTTTTATAGGGGTAAGTCGGGTAATACCCGCATCTGAGATTTGTAGGGGTAAGTCGGGTGATACCCACACCTGAGATTTGTAGGGATAAGATGGGAAATACCCACACCTGAATTTTTGTGAAAGGACGAAAGTCTGGATTTATATGAAGTGACAAAGGTCCAATTCATGTTGAATGGACGAAGGTCTACTTTCATATTACGGGAGAACTAGAGACCTGTAAATAAGTCGGGGAGTACCCGTACCTGGGGTCAACGGGGAGTACCCGCCCTCGCTGTAGATATGAGACTACGTGTCCATAAAGGATCCGAATTATGTGCTATGCATTCTATATGTTGTGTCTATTTGCCAAACTTGTATATGTTTGATTTGTTATACCTATCTAATAACTGTTAAAAACATGGAAAGTATCCACATGAGTGTATTCCACACACTCATCCCTATTCTGTACTCACACTACAGGAGATGAAGAGAAGCAAGATGCGTGGAGAGAGGGGTGTCTTATTAGTTGTGTCATTTTTCCGATTTTATCTTTTAAAACTATGTTGATCGTTTATAAAATTAAACTGTTTTTCTTCTTTGTAAAGGATCCTGATGTTTTTCCGCTGTTATGTTTTCTCCCGACTTTGTGTCGAAGGATTTTTATCATCATGTAAAGTTTACTTCCATTGTGTAAGATTTCAAACTCTATTTTATCGGTTGTATCTGATGTTACAAGTGTACTACTTTCTATCCTCTCCTTTTTCTTTTTATTTTATATCATGTACGCCTTCTTCCCCTTTCTTTCTTTACGCCCAAAAACGAAAAAACGGGGCGTGACAGATAGTATCAGAGCAATGTTCTATCATTTTTGAACTTGCTCAAACTTGTTTTATAAGGAGAAAATGAGAAAAACGTGTTTTAAACGTGAAAATCTTTTCAAAAAGAAATGGATAAGCACCATCCTCTCTCTATACATGTCTCTCTCTAATCATAGAACTTAATAAAAATGAGTGTTTAACTATTTTGTGCTTTCTCCTTCATCTGATATAAATCGTTTAGGTTTGACGGGGGGTTAAGGATATTGCGCCACGATAAAAGGATCTTTTAAAAACCTCTTGATGTCACTACAATCGACACACTGCTCTGAGTCACCGCCACAAAGTCGCTGACTGCAGCAGCGTGAGCTCGTGTGCGAGTATGGCCGTTCGCAGGAGTTGATGTCGTGTGACTGACAGTTGAAACTACCATGGGCCCTTGTTTATAACATGGTGTGCTAATGAGTGGGTTTTCCCAATTCGTGGTTGTGATACGTAAAGTTGGTTTAGATACTTGAGGTCTATGAAGACCATGTGAGGATGTCTGTGATACGTAAGGTTGCATTTGATGTGTGAGATCTATGATAATCATGTGTGGACATTTATGATATGTTTCTTGATGTACTTTTCTGGTTGTATATGCAAGTGGGATATAGATAATATCCCAAAGATGGATAAGTACCTCTCTCTATGAGCTACTTTCCTGGATCATGGAACATAATAAAAAGAATGTTTATCTGTACCAAGTTACTTGTTGTTTGTTAAATTATTGTAATTTATATTGTTGGGTTATGTGGGGTAAATTATAAGGGTTAGTTTTCATTTATCATCTTTAGAACAATATGCCACGAGGTCGACCACGAAGGAATAAGCTGACAATGGAGAATCTGTCAGAACACGATGTGAATGCCACGAGGGATTTGATGACGGTGCTCAAACAGAGGGACTTGGCTCGATATTTAGAAATCACCCAAGTTGCGCCGCCACCATCATCGAGGAACATCGTGAACTTAATTATTGAACAGTTCCAACGATTTGATCCACCAATCTTCAACGGAATAGGAGAACCAATCAAAGCTGAAGAGTGGCTAAAGTCGTTGGATCGACTCTTTGGACTTTTGGCATGCACAGAAGAGCAGAAGATCTTTTGTGCCGTGTTACAATTCACCGAATGAGCCGGCTACTGGTGGGAGTCACAAGAAAGGACTATGTCGCCGGAATTTAGGAGCGTTGTGTCTTGGGGAGTCTTCAAAGAGGTGGTTAAATAGGAATTCCTGCCTCAGTCATACCGTGACCAAAAAGAGGCAGATTTCATATGTATTTGTCAAGAGACCACCTCCGTAGATGAATACGTGAAGAGATTCAACCGACTAAGTAGGTACGCATCCCATCTAGTGGACACGAATGCCAAGAAGACCCGACACTTTGAGAAAGGTCTTCGTTGGGAGATCGGCTCCATTCTGGCGGGACATGGTGAAATGTCTTATATCGCAGTCATAGAGAGAGCCCAAGAGATCTCCTCTCGTCTGTGCTTGGATGTTTCACCACCCAAGGAGGTTAAAGAGTCAATCGGAAAAAAGAAGTGGACCGGTCTGAGTTAGAGCTTTAATCCAAACAAGTTTTCCCGAACTATTAATACATCACTTTCCCCACTCCCAGGCCGAAAAATCTATGTGCCAGATGTGGAAGGAATCATATGGGACCGTGTCCGCAGGAAATTCGAAAATGCTACCGGTATGGAGAATCGGGACACATAGTGAGTAATTGTCAGAAGTACAGAAACTCAATGGCTGCAACACTGAAGTAAGAAAACCGAAACTGTTATAAGTGTGGGAGACCAGGACACATTACAGTTAACTGTTGGAAATTAAGAATCCAATAGCTGCAACACGAAGGCCAAAGCCAAGAATAGGCGATGCTCAAGCGTTCTCCCTCACTCGCTCAAAGACTGCCGAAGGATAGATTACGGATGATGAACTTTTAATTTTATATATATGTAGATAGATATGTAGCGGCTCATACCTTGTAGTAGTGTATACGATCCTTTTGTATAATGTACGAGTTGTCCACCTTTTGCTTATATATATATATATATATATATATATATATATATATATATATTCTATACCAGATCATCTTTTACTATTCGATGGAATCCACGTTTACTTCTCCCTTCGCGTTTCGTGTTTTATTTCTTCATCTATAGTGCTGTTATGACACCAGATTGGTTAAAGCACGAGAATGTTAAGGTAATCGCTAAAACTTTGGAAGTTAGTATTCCATCGGGAAGTATAATACGAATGAAACACCTTTGTCTAGGTCTAAAGATCACGCTTAGGAGTAGAATTCTTTTAGTCGATCTGTATACGTTAGAGATGAAGGACTTTGATGTGATTATGGAAATGGATTGGCTTAAGGCAAAATCATGTAGTCATCAAGTGTCGTGCGAGAGAAGTCGTCTTTCAAGCACCTAGAGAACCGGAGTTCACCTTTCATGGGACCCGAGTAAAGTTGACTCAACGATTATCTCGGTCATGAAGGCAACCCAGATGCTTAGCAAAAGAAATTGCGAAGCTTGGTTGGTCAACATGGTGAACCCCGAGTAAGAATCGACTCCTATCGAGAAGGTGCCGGTAATAAAGGAATATATGGACATCTTTTCAGAGGAATTACCTGGTCCTCCGCCAGATCGATAGGTGACCTTCGAGATTGATCTCATCCCAAGATCAGCACTGGTGTCGAAAGCTCCATATCAGATGGCACCGAAAGAATTACAAGAACTGAATGTCCAATTACCAGAACTTTTGGACA
Source organism: Scutellaria minor (assembly GCA_954870855.1). Lineage (NCBI taxonomy): Eukaryota > Viridiplantae > Streptophyta > Magnoliopsida > Lamiales > Lamiaceae > Scutellaria > Scutellaria minor. Next base: position 5,324,723 of record OX940732.1, on the reverse strand, counting down.
AAGGCTTCATTAGATCGAGCGTGTCGTCTTGGGAAGCTCCAGTGTTTTTTATGTAGAAAAAAGATGGGAGCTTTCGGATGTGCATTGATTACCGAGAGTTGAACAAGCGGACCATAAAGAACAAGTATCCATTATCTCGAATTGAAGATTTTTTTTATCAATTAAGAGGTGCCAGAGTGTTCTCCAAGATTGACTTAAGGTCTAGATATCACCAGATGAAAATCAAAGATGCAGATATATCTAAGACAACATTTAGGATGAGATATGGCCACTACGAGTTTGTAGTAATGCCATTTGGACTTCGTAATGCTCCAGCTGTCTTTAGGGACTTGATGAATCGCGTCTTCCATCCGTATCTCGATCTTTTCATCATCGTGTTCAATGACGATATCCTCATCTATTCATGCGATTAATTCCTCTTGTTGGATGTGACAACTTTTTTCCCCGTCTCATCAACTCTCTTTCTCACTCGCTCTCTCTTTCTTCTTTGTCTTTGTCGAAAACATACTTACTTCTTTGACTGAGGAATACGACTCTACAGCGCCTACTGCTTCTCACTCTACTCCACAAGTAAAATGGTGAAAAAAGAAGTAAATAGGATACCTACTATAGTTGAAGAGGAAGCAATGGACGTTGTGATTGAGGGAGGTCTCTAAAAGTCAAATCAGAGAATGCAAAGCAGACACATAACAATGATGTTTGTGTTAATATGGATAGTTAGGATGGTCTAGAGGTGTCTGATGAGGTTTATAGAATGGATGAATCTCCGTTCTCGTGTATCGTCTGATGGTTCCTCTTCCTCGAGTGATGATGAATGTGAAAATGAGGATGTAAAGCAAACGAGTAGCAAAATGAGTGTGAGGAAAAAAGTGATCGAAAACAGATAATGTGATGATTATCATTAATGACAATGAGATGATTTCCAGTAAAAGAGTGAAAGTGACACTAAAGTCAATAAGGGTTGTCATGATAAAATGAGTATGGGTTGGAAAAAATGAGAAGCAGAAGTGTGATTTAGTTAGGAAGGTTCGAGAAAGAATTGGAGAAGCTCAAGACAGACAAAAGTTCTGAACATTGAGCTTAGCCAAATAATCGAGGCCTGCAAGTTCTTTGACGAGATTCTTGGCAAGTAGTTAATTTTACCGTTCTTAGGTACACGTTTAATTTCGAGGACAAAATTCTTTTAAGGGGTAAGGGATGTAGCGCCCAAACCAAAAACGAAGCATAATTGAATAATTAAATATTAAACCCTTAATTGAATTATTATGTGCATTAATCTTGACTATTTAATTTAATTACATGCATTTCAGAAAAGTGTTTAATGCATGTTTTAGATGGAAATATTTTTCTAGTCGTGGAACATAGATTATAATTTTACCATTACATGCGTAATGGAAAACCGAGAAGATAGAAACAAACTAGAGGTCAATTGGAGACCCGTAGCTCAAATGGCGAAGAAAAGGGCAAAATTCGAAGATTCGGAAAAACGAAAGATATTTCCGGTGAATAGTAACCCAAGATTTTAAATGTGTCAAGGCATGATTATATGTATTGTTGAATGAATTGTTGAATTGAACTTGATATTAAATGAATTGTTGAACCTTATGTATTGTGATTATATGCTATGATTAATGTGTCAAGGCATGATTACCGTTTTTGTAGGGGTAAGTCGGGTAATACCCGCACCTGAGATTTGTAGGGGTAAGTCGGGTGATACCCGTACCTGAGTTTTTGTGAAAGGATGAAAGTCCAGATTTATATGAAGAGACAAAGGTCCAATTCATGTTGAATGGACGAAGGTCTACTTTCATATTACGGGGGAACTAGAGACCCGTAAATAAGTCGGGGAGTACCTGCCCTCGCTGTAGATATGAGCTCTATAGGACTACGTGTCCATAAAGGATCCGAATTATGTGCTATGCATTCTATATGTTGTGTCTATTTGCCAAACTTGTATATGTTTGATTTGTTATACCTATCTAATAACTGTTAAAAACATAAAAAGTATCCCCACGAGTGTATTCCACGCACTCACCCCTATTCTGTACTCACACTACAGGAGATGAAGAGAAGCAAGATGCGTAGAGAGAGGGGTGTCTTATCAGTTGTGTCTTTTTTCCGATTTTGTCTTTTAAAACTATGTTGATCGTTTGTAAAATTAAACTGTTATTCTTCTTTGTAAAGGATCCTGATGTTTTTCAGCTGCTATGTTTTCTCCCGGCTTTGTGCTGAAGGATTTTTATCATCATGTAAAGTTTACTTTCGCTGCGTAAGGTTTCAAACTCTATTTTATCGATTGTATCTGATGTTTCAAGTGTACTACTTCCTATCCTCTCCTTTTTCTTTCTATTTTATATCATGTACGTCTTCTTCCCCTTTCTTTCTTCACACCCAAAATGAAAAACTCTAATAATTTTTTTAAGTGCGAAAAATGAGGCATGACACCTTAAAACCTTCAGATTCAACAAACTTGAAAGGAAGTTCACACTTAATAACAATCTTAACCACTGCTGCTCGCACACGATCATGATCAAACTCCCAACAACTTAGTTTCCCATCATCAATATTACTTACACTTTGAAAACCTAACATTTTTTGTTTTTTGTCCGTACTCATTTGTGTCTCAACTAAACTGTTTCTAACTTCAGGTGGACATTTTTTGCAACTTACTCTTAGATGTTTCCATAAAGTAAAATTACCTTTCTCACTCTGACTCTTGTTACTATTACCACAATAAATACATGTAGATCTCCCCAAGTCATTCCCATCAAAATCTTTCATTTTCTGAAAATATTCCCATACCCCAGACTTACTCTTTTTAGCTATGGTACCAGAAGAAGTATTATTACCTTCTATTGGGATAGAATCTACATCGGCCATCGTCGACTGACTATGAGCATTTGATATTTGTGGTAATGGAATAGGACTAGGAGCACTTGATACTTATGGTAATCGACTTTTTTTAGAACTCCATATTTTTCTCTTACTTGGCACTACAAAATCATTCAAATAACATACATAAATAACATGAAAGATTAAGAAAAATACTTCAAGGATACATACAAATTAAATAATAACATTTCTCACCACTTTTACTGGAAGATGAATCTTTGATTGAGTTCGTTCAACTAGATTTGGAAGTCATATTTGTATCAAGATCACAGGCGTGATGTCTCACACAACGGGAATTGTGAGATCACAAATAACAAAGAAACTATGTTGGACAACACACGGTGTCCTGCGAACAACACGAAGGAATGACAGATTTTTTGAAAAAGAAGAGAAAAAAAATTAGGGCTTGCGGTGGGTGTCTTTGAAAAATGGAAGAAAAGAAATTTAGGGGTTTGATATTGAGGATGAACTAATACTTTCAATTAAACACGCCAGATCAATTATGCTTATTTAATTAAATACTTTCTCTTTTTTCGTTGCCCTAATAAATTATTAAGAAATAATGGGTCATATAATAAGAGATTATGCTAGATTAATTCTAGTGAGTAAATATCATTTTTTTAATAAAAAATTTTGCTAGATTAATTTTAGTAATTATCATTTTTTAATAAAAATTTTTAATGTTAATTTTTGTGATCCGCATTTCAATTGATAGAAATGTAGAATAAATCAATTATCTTAATAAAATGTAAAGTAATACTTTATTTAAGTTTGTTGATGCACTTAAAAAATTATATATATATATAACATATAGTATAATTTATAAATATTTACTATATTAATTTATATCATAAAATCTTAAAATTATATAGTAACATTAAATATATACTAGTATTAAATAATATATTCAATTAAATTTGTAACTAATACAATATCACAATATTATAAACAAGATTAATTGAATGATATATATGAATTTGTACATAGTTATTTCTTTGAAATCGGTTCTACTCGGTTCTAATTTCGATTCTTCAATTCGGTACAGGTCGGATTAACATAAAAAAATATCGAAGTAATTCGGTTTGGATAAAGTCAAATAGTCAACAGATATTTATCGGTTTAGAGTGTTTTCAATCCCGATTTCGGTATGGTTCAGTTATCTCCGAGACCCATGCTCACCCCTAGTTGTTGCAGTTTGTCAGTCCACATGTCAGCAGGACATTGGTTCTTAGTACAGTTCAATCACTTGTCTCTACTGGCTATATTTGACAAGATGTATTCTCGGATAGCAGTGATCTTCCTCATACAGCATTGTTGTGCGTGGTTGTCTCTTCCTACTTTAAGTCCTCTTTTTGTTCATCTGGAATTCTTTGTCAGTTTACTGCAACCTGAATCTGCAGTGAGACTTTCTGTTTACTTTACTGTATTCTTGTTTGTTGCTTGTTGTATCAACTGCTTACTATATGCAGTATCCAGTATGATTTCTCTGTTGTATCTAACTACTACGAGAGACCTTCTTCTTACTGATTTCTGAGTTCCTCCATACTTTAGCTTTGACATAAAGACTTGTAAACTAATCTAAGATTCCACTTAAACAATTTGGAAAAAATAGGGTACCTAATTTCCTATTACATTACTGTTTTGTCTCATCAAAATCTAAACATGAATTTCCTAACAGTTATACACCACGTATATCATATGATATCACTAATTAATATATTATATGTATTAAATTAATAAATTCATGAAATATATATATAGAAGATCTAAATTGGTTGGAATCATACCATGACCAATCGGAATAAATGAGAAACCACACTCCAATCGGAATAACTAATTTTTGCAAACAATTCTCATCAGTGTGTATATATATATAGTTATATAAAATATTTCTAGGCCTTAACAAATTTGTAATTTTTTTGGGCTCGAGTCAATTAAATTGTTGGTCTTATGGTAAGTCCGGTCTTGTTTTATGTGGAGAAAAAAGAAAGAAAGAAAATAGATGTAGCACCCCGGACCAAAAACGAATCATAATTTATTAATTAAATATTTAAATGCATGAATTAATAATTATGTGCATATATTTTGACTGTTTAATTTAATCATGTGCGTTTCAGATACGTGTTTAATGCATGATTTAGATGGATAATTTTTTTGGACATGGAACATAGAACATTTTTATACCATTAGTTTCGTAATGGAAAAATGAGAAGATAGAAATGAACAAGGGGTCAACCGGAGACCCGTAGCTCAAACGGTGATGAAAAGGGCAAAACATGAAGTTTTGGAAAACCGAAAGATATTACGGTGAATTGTAATGAAGATTTTTACGTGACTAGTAACTCGGACTTTTCAACCGTGAACAGTAACATGAGATTTTTTGGATGAATAGTCTTTTCCGGGATTTCGACAAATAGGGGCATTTTCGATTCAAAAATCATTATTTTTCCGAACAAGCCGAAAGCGACGAAAACTTGTAAGTCTCTCTCTCCTCTCTCTCTCTCTTTTCTGATTTCTGCCTCCAGCGCACCAGTGCCGCCGGTGGCCGGAAAATTTCAAAGTTGTCGGTTTCGGTCAATTTTCACACACAACGTAGGTCTCGACGAGATGAGTCTAGAATAGGTCTCGGATTTCAATTCCGATTTCTCATTCACCCGAAAACGGCGAAAAACCCTCTCCAAACACTAAACCCTAAACCTAGCCAACTTTTCTCTCTTTTTCTCCCTCCTTCTCGCCGAAGCTGCTGCCGGAGGTCCTTCTGGTGGTATGGGTGAGTCGCCGGAGGGGTGGCGCCGCCGTAGGTGGCGGTGCCAAAGCTGAAATGGGTTGGGTGTGTGTGATCGTGTGTGAGTGTTAGTGTGTGTTGCGTTTTGCGTGCTGTGGGACGGCGCTTTGTAGCGCCGTCATGGGAAAGTAATGGCCGGCGCTGGTGATGCACCGGTAAGGTTTGGTGATGGGTCGTTGGCCAAGATTGTTGCAAGAGGTATGTGTATGTATATATATGCATGTGTGTGTGTGTTTTGGGGTTGAGGAAGGGTTGCTTTCACGCCGGAGTTCGGTGGGGGTGGCCGAAAATGGTGGAGGTTGGAACGAGGTCGCCGGCGGACTGGGAGTGGGTGGTGCCACCGCAACAGGAAGCAACTGAGAAGGCTGCTGGGCGCGCAGGCCACTAGACGCGACGCCGGGCACACGGGCGGGCGCGGTCGTGCCTGGCGTGCATGGTCATGCGGCGCCGGTGGGAAAGCTACTGGATGTTAGCGCATGGTCATGCCGAAAAGGCACGGTCGTGCGCTAGGCGCGCGCACTGGGAGCGAGCGACGGGTAATGGGCGCATGATGCACGTGCGCGCCACGTCGTGTGACGGGTGCGCGCGATGTCGTGTTTTCGATACGAATTCTATTTTTTCCATTGTACGTTGTCATCGAGTCATCGCCGACGAGATGTCGTTGACCGGGGGTCACGGAAAGGAGGAAGCAACATGGGAACTGGAAGACGAAATCCTGAGGAAGTATCCCGACTTACCTTTCTTAGGTATGCGTTTATTTTCTTCCTAGGTACGTGTTTAATTTCGAGAATGAAATTCTTTTAAAGGGTAAGGGATGTAGCACCCTGAACCAAAAATGAAGCATAATTTATTAATTAAATATTTAAACCTATGAATTAATAATTATATGCGTATATTTTGACTATTTAATTTAATCACGTGCATTTCAGATACGTGTTTAATGCATGATTTAGATGGATAATTTTCTTGGACATGGAACATAGAATATTTATACACCATTAGTTGCGTAATGGAAAAACGAGAAGATAAAAACGAACTAGGGGTCAATCGGAGACCCGTAGCTCAAACGGCGATGAAAGGGGCAAAACACGAAGTTTCGAAAAATCGAAAGATATTACGGTGAATAGTAACGAAGATTTTTACGTAAATAGTAACTCGGACTTTTCAATCGTGAACAATAACATGAGATTTTTTGGGTGAATAGTATTTTCCGGGATTTCTATAAATAGGGGCGTTTTCAATTCAAAAATCACTGTTTTTCCGAACGAGCCGAAAGCAACGAAAACTTGTAAGTCTCTCTCTCCTCTCTCTCTTTTTTCCGATTTCTGCCTTCGGCGTGCAGGCGTCGGCGCCGCCACAGCCGGTGGCCGGAAAATTTCAAAGTTGTCGGCTTTGGCCGATTTTCGCACACAACGTAGGTCTCGACGAGATGAGTCTAGAATAGGTCTCGGATTTCAATTTTGATTTTTCGTTCGCCGGAAAACGGCAAAAAACCCTCTCCAAACCCTAAACCCTAAACCTAGCCAACTATTCTCTCTCCTCGATTTTCTCTCTTTTTCTTCCTCCTTCTCGCCGAAACTGCACCGGAGGTCCTCCTAGTGGTATGGATGAGTCGCTGGAGGGGTGGCGCCGCTGTGGGTAGCGGTACCGGAGCTGAAACGGGTTGTGTGTGTGTGATCGTGTGTGTGTATTAGTGAGTGTTGCATTTTGCATGTTGTGGGACGGCACTGTGTAGCGCCGTCATGGGAATGTAATAGCCGGTGCTAGTGATGCACCGGCGAGGCTTGGTGATGGCTGGCTAGGGACTGGAAGTCATCGGCCAAGATTGTTGCAAGAGGTGTGTGTATGTATATATATGCATGTGTGTGTGTTTTGGGATTGGGGAAGGGTTGCTTTCACGCCGGAGTCCGGTGGGGTTGGCCGGAAGTGGTGGAGGTTGGAACGAGGTCACCGGCGGATCGGGAGGGGGCGGAACCACCGCAACAGGAAGTAGCTGAGAAGGTTGTTGGGCGCGACACCGGGCGCAAGGGCGCGCGGGGTCGTGCCTGGCGTGCACAGTCATGCGGCGCCGGTGGGGGAGCTACTGGACGTTGGCACACGGTCGTGCACTGGGTGCGCGCACCGGGAGCGAGCGACGGGTACTGGGCGCACGACGCCGGGAGACTGGAAGCAGACGCGCGCCACGCCGTGTGACAAGTGCGCGCGACACCGTGTTTTCGATACGAATTCCGTTTTTTCCATCATACGTCATCATCGAGTCGTCGCCGACGAGATGTCGTTGACCAGGGGTTGTGGGCCCAGTCAAAGTCAACTCTTTGATAAAAATTACCAAAATACCCCCAAACTTAAAAAGCTCCGTTCAAGCTCGTTTCAACTCCGATTGATCTCATTCCTTTTCCATCGTGACCCAAATTTCATCCTCTATCATATCAGCCAATTGGACAGAACATCCACTCTCATTTCTTCAACTCCAATCTTAAGATCTCTCGATCTGTCGCGTCTTTAACGATCGTTTTTCCTCTGGAATCATTTATAGCTTTAATTATAATTATTAAGGATCTAAGAAACACCGTAATTGTATAGGCTACTTGTTGGATTGAGCCTTGAGTTATCCGATCTTTGGTACTTGCTACTCACGTGAAAACCACCGAACAAGGTGGGGGTAATTTCTAACTCTTTATCTGTTTACAGTTTTCCCTATCTTTTGAAGTATGATTGAAGATTACTAAATGTCGTGATTATATGTTATGTTTATATGTTAATGATAAACTGTGAAAGGACTTCGGTTCACATTGCATGTTCGGAGGATCTTATGGACTGTAAAAAAACTGTCTCCTACCTCTTCTACCACCTGAAAGGTTTGGCGGTCCTATAAATGCGCTAGCGGTATTAAGACCGTTTTAGGGGATAAGACGGGGAATTCCCGCACCCCATGGATGGGTTACGAGATACGTGTCTTGCATTTTATGTGTTGTGACAACATGACTGAATGTTACATTTCCGATATTTCATATCTGTTAACTGTTATAAGAGACAGATTTCATCCCCATGAGTGTATTCCACGCACTCACCCCTATTCTGTAATTCACATTACAGGAGATGACGAGCATGAGGAACCTTAGATGGAGAGAGGAGGTGCTATTTCTGGATTTATATATTTAGGATGATGTCTCGCAAATATTTTCAAACAATGTTTTAATTAATTCATGTTTTGTAATAATTCTGTATATGTTGGATAATAGATCCTGATGATATTTTCCGCTGCGAATGTTGTAATTGTCGGTTAAAACCGATTGTTGATATGTGAATGATTCACATCATCCCTTACCTCATTCTTCTGTCGTCTCTTATCTACTTCTTCTATTTATAAAAAATGTCTCTTACCATTTCTTCTTCACGCCCAAAGCAAAACTCTAATATTTGTACGAAAGAAAATGGGGCGTGACAATAAAACATATAATTGCTTTGTGCAAATCTAGGAATATTTATAAGCTAAAAGAGTGTCAAAATATCATAGGTTAGGTTTCTACATTATGAATAATATTTTAGAGTAGAATCTTTGTGAATTTTTGGGTTATCGATTGACCCGTCTAATTTTCATAAGATGGTCTTATAGGAGTTAAATTTAGATTGTCTCACAAGAATTGTACTCATAAATATAAATAGATTCCAAGCATCTTTATCTGCTTATCGGGAAATCCTACTTCATTCATATGCATATTACCACAACTAATATATGATGTGTGATATATGACATACTTTAAAAAAATATTAAAAGACAAATCATTGATTTTTCAAACTGTTTATCATATTACATATTATAAAGTGTTATGATGATATCCATATTACATATTATAAAGTGTTATGATGATATCCACATAGATTATGTAGCGCCCCGGATCAAAACGAGCATAATTGATTAATTAAATATTTAAATCTATGATTTAATAATTATATGCGTATGAGTTAACTGTTTAAATATGTGCGTTTCAGATAAGTGTCTAACACCCGTATGAGAAGGATAATTTATCTAGACGTGGAACATAGGATATTTTTTATATCACTAGAAGCGTTTTGGAAAAACGAGAACATAGAAACGAACTAGGAGTCAATCGGAGACCCGTAGCTCGAACGACGATAAAAAGAGTAAACCACGAGGTTTCGGAAATATCAGAAGATATTTACCAAGATATTTACCGAGATATTTATGGTGAATAGTAACTTCTGAAATCTATAAATAGGAGCTCACCCCAGTTCATTTTTCACCCCTTTCTTCGAACGAGCCAAAAAGCGACGTTACACGTAAGTCTCTCTTCTCTCTCTTTTCTTTTTCAGCCTCCGGCGCGCCACCACCGGCGCCGCCACCGGAGCCACTGCCGGTGCGGTGGTGCCGTCATCAGAGTTCGTCGGAATATTTCTAAGTTGTCGGTTTCGGCCGAATTTCCCACACGACGTAGGTTTTGACGAGTTGAGTCTAGAACAAGTCTCGGTTTTCTTTTCCGACTTGTCGTTCGCCGGAAAATGGTGAAAAACCACATCAAAACCCTAACCCTAGCCATCTTTTCTCTCTCCTCGATTTTCTCTCTTTTTCTCTGTTCTTTTAACCGGGGGTGTTGTCGGAGGTTTGCATGGAGACGAGGGTGAGTTCTTGGGGGGACGACGCCGCCATGCGTGGTGGTGTCGGAGTTGTGACGGGTTGGTTACGATATATGCATGTTTGCGTGTGTGTGTGTTTGAGTATGATCTCTGTTGAGGGCGGTACGAGTGGTGCCGCCATGAGTAAAGTGATAACCGGCGCTGGAGATGCGCCGGCTAGTGTGATGATAGGTCTCCGGCGACCGAAGGTCGCCGGCCAAACATTTTTGAGATAATTGTGTTTGTATATATATATATATGGTTGTGCGGGTGAGATGAGGTTGGGGGAGTTTGGTTTAGTATCGGAGATGTACTAGTTGGGAACGAGAAGTTGGAACGAAGTGGCCGGAAATGCCGGGAAGAAGCCGGGCTGCCGGGGGAGGCTGCTGAGCGCAGGCCACTGGCGCACGGTCGTGCCCCAGCTGGCAGAAGCCGCTGGAGGCCGGCGCACGGTCGTCCTAGAGAAGCACGCTCGTGCGCGGCCAGGCAAAACCTGCTGAGTGTTGGCGCACGATCGTGCGCCATGGGGCACGGTCGTGCGTGGCCAGGGCGCGCTGGGAATGGGCGCCGAGTGCGAGACGCGTGTCGGGTAACGCCGTGTTCCCAATCCTTTCCCGTTCTTTTTCCTTTATATCCTCTATCATCGGATCTTAGCCGATAAAGTGTCATTGACCGAGGGTCGAGGGCCCGGTTGAAGTTAACTCTTTGATACCAATATACTTTCAACCTTGATATACGTTGTTGAGCTCGTATCAACACCGAACGAGCTCGTTCCTTACCCAATCTTTAGATCCTTCGACTCGTCGCGTATACGTTTATCGCTTTAATTATAATTAATAAGAATCTAAGGGGCACCGTAACATGTGTAGGCTATATTTTGGATTGAGTATTTATTGGATCAAGCTTGCGTGCTTGTTGGATCGAGCTTGCGTTATCGAACTTGTGTTTAATATCGACTCACGTGGTAACCATTATACGAGGTGGGGGTAAATTCTAACTCTTCTTCTGTTTACCGTTTTCCCTAAGTAAACGCTTGCATGAATGAGGAATACTAAGTGCTGTGTTTATACTTGTTGTGTCATGATATAACTGTGAAAGGACCGAGGTCCTCCGATCATGCATTCTGTGGCGGTGTCGTGAGCCTCTTGAAATGCACAAGCGGTGAAATACCGATATAGGAATAAGACGGGGGAATTCCGCACCTATTCTTCTTATATACCATTTCTACTACTCTGTGGTGGTGTCGTGAGCCTCTTGAAATACACAAGCGGTGAAATACCGATATAGGAATAAGACGGAGGAATCCCGCACCTATTCTTCTTATACACCATTTCTAATATTTGCTTTACATTTATACGTGCCGTGACAATGTGACTGTAGGATAGCTTTTCGGTATTTAATTCTGACACAAGTTGTGCGAGGTGGATATTATCCCCACGAGTGTATTCCACGCACTCACCCCTTAATCTGTACTCATACTACAGGCGATGACGAGCGTGAGGAACCCTAGTTGGAAAGAGAGGAAGTGCTGATCCTATTTTGTTGTAATGAGACGGTGTCTCTTAAACATTTCTTAGACAATGTTATGTAACATTCTTTTGATGCACTTATGGATGAGAGATCCTAATGTATAATTCCGCTGCGTACGATGTATATATATCGGTAGTGAGACCGAATGTAATCGACAGAGGTCGGTTTTGATAAGTGAAAGATTCACTTCGTTCCTTACCTATTTCTTCTGTTTTCCCTTGCTTCTTTCTTTCTGTCTTGATAAGCGTTTCTTGCCTTTTTCTATCTTCACGCCCGAGTAAAAACTCTGATAAAAAGTGAAAAGATTTCGGGGCGTGACAGATTAATTTAATTTGAAGTTGGAAGTTAGACAATATGACAAAAGTCATACTCACGAATCTATATATCTATATAATAAGAGGACCATAGTTAAAAATAGTAGGTCCAATTTTCCCCTCTAAAATGACTTGCCAAAAATAGAATTTTGATTAAATAGAAAGAAATCTTAAAGAGAGAGAGAGAGAATACAACATCAAAAGTCGTGCATATTTCATTTTAGGTTTGCTTTTAATATATAATATATTAAATTAATTATTTTGTAATATCTTTATTTGATATTTATATTGTATATGTAAAAAAACATTGAGATGTATATTTTATAGGTTTGTTTATAAATTATATATAAAGTAAATTTATTTGTGACCAATTTTATCACTAAAATAATTTAATAGGTTCTTATTTGAAAACAATAATATTTTAATATGTTTCATAAATAATAAATAAAGTAAACTTATTTGTGCACAATTATCAATAACTAAGTTCATATTTTTATGATATATTTAATCATTTATCATTTTGAAAATAAGTTGTTGAAGTATCTATGGTAAAAAAACATGATTAATATTTTTTTAGATGTCAGGAGATAATTGAATGCATATTTAATTTATGTAATATATATTATATATGTTAATTTGTTAAATATGGTAGACATTATCTTTTAAATTACCATGCATGCATGCATCTTTAATTTTTTTTATAACACCCAATTACTTTATGAGTAAGTCTCTTGTGAGATCGTCTCACGAAATTTTAATACATTGTGTGAGACGGGTCAACCCACAACCCAATTACCCACCACCCAAACCCTACAATTCACATGTTGTTTATGGGTGATGGGGCTCCGTCTCACGGAAACTATCCGTGAGACCGTCTCACATGAGTTTTTGTGTTACTTTATTACTTTATTGTATTTTAGTCCATTGATAAAATATGAAAGGAAACCATCATAAAATAACATTAAATGTGTGTGTTAAGCATTTCTATTCACATTAATAGAGTTAGAGACTGCAGACCTTATTTACAAAATCACATGAGGGTTTCGCGTAATTTTTAAATAAAATGAGGACTTCGTGTCGATTTTTCAAACTACAAAAGAGTTTAGTGCAATTATTCAAAGATATTTTTAGTGTATATATAATGTATCGAATTTTTCATTATTATGTGTAGTTTTGTTTATAAGTTGGGGATTTAAAATTAAATAAAATATGCATTTAAATTTCATTTTTTTTTCATAGTGTATCGAATTTATCATTCTTTTTTATAATTTTATTTATTGTAATGTTTGTTTTGTATTTATAATTAGAAGGGGGTGTGAGTGATGATTTTTTGTTTACTCAAATCATAATTTGAAATTATAACATATTCTTTTTTTTTAATCCATGAGATATTAAATTTATCATTTTAATGATTTTAATTTTTTATTTAAAATGCATATATAAAAGCAAAATATGAAAACAAATATATTTAACTTTGATGCATTTGATTTTTTTTTTAATTTATTTGTAGTAGTTTCTGCTATACTAGCAAACTAAGATATTATAGATAAAAATATGTGTATTCTAATAAAATATTATACTTAAAAATTTCACAATACAAAATAAATGACAATAAATAAATAAAATATTTTATTTATTTATATAAATAAAATAAAATAAAGTTTTAAATAAAGTTTTTAGATTGTTTGTGAAAAAATTATAAAGAAACCTTTGATATAAAATCTAACTAAAATTATGACAATCTTGCAACATACTTTTTGATTTTTTGAAAACTACTAATCTATTCATGATTTAAATCAGTACAGTAAACATGAAGACGATCTCCAACAAAGCTTGGAGATTCCGTCAAAATGATAGGGCTAGCATGAAAACGAGAAGTCTTATCAAAAGCGTGAGCAACATCGTTTGCTTGCCTCTTAACAAAGTGAACATTCGCTAAAACAAAATAACTAAGAAGGTTCTTACAAGATGAAATAATGCTACCAAATTCAAAGTTATCATTTAATCCAATTTTAATAGCATGAACCACAATTTTTGCATCTGATTCCGTGATAACATGTGAGAATTGCATATTCTTCAGCCATGTGAGTGCCTTCATTAAGTCAATTCCTTCACCCTCCCGAATAACAAAAGTCCCATAAAAAATAAGTGTATGACAAACCATAAAAGTTCCAAATTCATCCTTTAAAATCATACCACTTCCTGTTTGATTGCATTCATTGAAGAAGGTTGCATCCACATTACATTTGAGAACACCTGGACTTGGAGGGTGCCAAAGAAGACAAGTTGGGGTATGTGTTTCCGACGACAAACATAATTCATGAGAATGTTGGGCTTGCAACCATTCACACAAGACATTTCGTGCATTCCATTTGGCACCAAAATGATTAATACAACAATCATTCCAAATCAAACTGTTCTTCTCTTTCCATAAAATATGTCATAACACAAAATAAACTCAATTGAAAGCCCTGCAGTATAGGAATGATATTAAATAACCACTCACTCAAAGAATTTGATTGATCTTCCCAATAAGTGACCACTTTGAGCAATTTAAAAGACCTCCAACAATTTTGAGCATAATTACATGAAACTAAAACGTGCCAAGAGTTCTCCGAATCAACATTACATCTAGTACAAATAGATGAATTATTCATAACTCAACGTCGAAGATTATCCTTGGTTGGTAAACAGTCTCTTGCAGCTCGCCAAAGAAAATATTTCACCTTTGGTGTATTTTGATTCACTAAAGAGAGTTCTAATTGCCTTCAATTCTATTATACTCATCCAAAGCAGTTTCAAACAACAATCTGTAGCCTAACTTGATAGAGTATTTTCCATCCTTTATGTAGTGCCACAAACAACAATCTTCAATAGTATGATGTAGAATCTTCATGATCTGTTCAATATCTCTTGGCTCAAACCATCCATTTAGCAACTCAATGTCCCATGCAGTAGTTCCCAGTATAAAAAGATCATTTACACAAGTATCTTCAAGAGTTGGGATAGGTGGTGTTGTAATGTAAAAATTCCCCCCATCTCGAAGCCATGGATCACCCCATACCTTAAATTTACAACCATTACCGATCTTCTACCTCGTACCTCTAGGCAATATAGCTTGTGATCTCCAGATACTGTGCCAAGTCAAACTTGGAATGTGCCCTACATTGGCATTTAAGAAATCCCCTCTTGGGAAGTATTTGACTTTGAGAATTTGACAAACAAGAGCATCTGGGTTGGATATTAGTTTCCAACCTTACTTCTCAAGCATTGCTAGATTAAAAAAGTGAAGATTTCTATATCCTAATCCACCATTTTCTTTTCTAATACACAAAGTGTCCCATCTCAACCAGTTTATACCTCGACTTTCATCCTTCTTAGAACCCCACCAAAAGGAGTTCATCATTTTCTCAAGCTCATCTGTAAGAGTGACTAGAAGTAAAAAACTGCTCATACAATAACCTGGGATTGATTGGGCTACTGACTTGATTAAGATTTCCTTTCTGGCTTTTGAAATTGGTTTGCCCCGCCAACTTTGTAACTTCCTCCAAAGTTTATCCTTCAAATAAGTAAACACCTCTTTAGTCTT
This sequence comes from Scutellaria minor, assembly GCA_954870855.1. Taxonomy (NCBI): domain Eukaryota; kingdom Viridiplantae; phylum Streptophyta; class Magnoliopsida; order Lamiales; family Lamiaceae; genus Scutellaria; species Scutellaria minor. The sequence continues at coordinate 5,308,978 of OX940732.1, read as the reverse complement.
ACAACCAATCAGATTGGGTAAACCAAGATATCGTCATGTATTTAGAGGTTGGGTGGGTGACCCCTAATATTTGGCAAATAGAATATTTCTCAATTCCCCCCACTTTGCACTAAACATAATGCCAGACTTTTAAAAGTTCACTGACTATCCTGATGCTCGATCATATCTTTCCAACATTAAGCATAGTTCATGTGCTTCATTGGTCGTTGCCCAGCAAAAAAGAAAGTTATCATCAACAAAAAACAAGTGAGATATGTTGGAGCCCCTCGACATATTTTAATCCCATATAGTGAACCTCATGTGCTAGTCACATTAATTATAATTGAAAGGCCTTCTGAACAAAGAATAAATAGATATGACGATAAGGGGCAACCTTGTCTTAATCCTCTCCCTGGAATAATAGGACCAATGCTTGATCCATTTAATTAGACATGATAATTAATAGATGAAACACATGTCATAATTAAGTCAACCCAAGACTGTGCAAACCCCAACCTTAACATCATATACCTCAGAAAATTCCACTCAATTTTATCGTAAGCTTTACTTATATCAATCTTCATAGCCATGTCCTCTTGATTTCCTCGAGACTTCCTTTTCATATGGTGAATCATTTCAAAAGCAACCAACACATTATCAACAATTGATCTCCCTGTAACAAATGCAGACTGAGTGTGTGAAATGAATACTTGGAAGGATAATTTTCAGTCTATTTGCAATGACCTTTGCCACAAGTCTGTAAAGAACATTGCAAAGAGATATAGGCCGAAGATCTAACATACATGATGGATTTTCATATTTCGGGATCAAGACAACATTTGTCTGATATAATTCAATAGGAAAATGTTTCCTATTAATCCAGCTCATACATGAGTTTGCAACATCATTACCAACGAATGACCAAAATTTCTGAAAGAAACCCGTATTAAATCCATCTGGTCCCGATGACTTATCTGGATGCATCGGTGTGATTGTTTCTTTAAAATCATCATGAGTAAAAAGAGCCATGATGAATTCATTATCGGTCTCACTTACCCTTCGTTGGACATGATTAAGAACTTCATTCAAATCTGCAATATCACCCGCATTTGAAGTAAACAAAGACTTAAAATAGTCCTCCACCACTAACCCCAATCCATGGTCATTTGTAACCCAATCACCACTTGCATTCTTAAGTCTTTTGATTGTATTCTTCTTCTTTCCTGTTGATGTCGCATTGTGAAAATAATGAGTATTCATATCCCCTTCTCATAACCAGAAATTTTTTGCCCATTGCTTCTCATGCATTTCTTCTTGTAGAAGAAGATTTGCATACTTTCTATGAACAAGGTCAAGTTGCTGAGTAGAAGAAGGGTCATATCTTTCACGGAGTTCATTCATTTGTCGCAAGCATTCTTGTTTAGCCCTTTTTGTTTGACGAAACCGATGTCTTCCCCAAATCACGAGCTTCTCTGAACAATATTGCAATCTTTTCACAATATTTCTTCCATGTGATTCACTCCAACAGTTTCGGACCAAGTCATGTAGATCTGGTTCTTTAAGCCATTTATTTTTAAAACGAAACGGTTTATACGTGACCCAAAATGATCGTTCTTCTATTTGTAGAAGTAAAGGTGAATGGTCAGACACCGGAACATTTAAGTTTAGAACACGAGCATGGGGGAAGAGATTTAGCCATGAGGTTGTTCTAAATGCTCGATCAAGCTTCTGTTCATGTCACACCCCATTTTCTTTTGGTAAAATATCAGAGTTTTCACATGAGCGTGAAGATAGAAATAGTAAGGGATACATATCACAACAGAAAGAAATAGTAGGAGACGACAGAAGAAAGAGGTAAGGGACAATACATATCATTCACACATCAGTAATCGGTCTCAGTACCGATACTTACAACATACGCAGCGGAACAATTCATCAGGATCTCACATCCATCGCAGTATCCAAATATTACAAAATGTGTATAGTTTACAACATGGTTTGAAAATGTTTGAGTAGCATCATCCTGAAATCACAAGGCTACAAGACAATAAGACAACACCACCATCTCTCCCACTAGGGTTCATCAGTCTCCTCATCTCCTGTAGTGTCAGTACAGATTAAGAGGTGAGTGCGTGGAATACACCCGTGGGAATAACATCTTAAGACACACGACAAATAACATAAAGAAAACAAATGCGTCTACCAGCACGTTGCCACACACGTAAAATTCATAGCAGATATTAGAAATGGTAGAGAAAGATAGGTACGGGATCAGCCCGTCTTACCCTATAAAACGGTCTCAATACCACTAGTGCATTTCAAGAGGCTCACCAAACCTCCACCAGAGTAGTAGAAGAGGGGTAAGGAGACAAATGCATGTTCAGAGCGAACCTCAGTCCTTTCACAGTATAAAGTATGGCATAACAACTAAATTCACAGCACGTAGTATCCTGTAGTTCATGCTTTTACTAGGAAAATAGTAAACAGATAAAGATTTAGAAGTTACCCCCACCTTGATGAGTAACTAGTATTAAGTATCACAAACATGGTCCAATTGATAACCTACACAAGTTACAGTGTTTCTTAGATTCTTAATAAACATAATTAAAGCTATAAATAATTTCGGAGAAAGAACGATAGTTTAACGCGCGACGAATCGAGGGATCTCAAAATTGAGGTTGAAGTAACAAGGGTGAAATTTCAGTTTCTTAGGCTGAGGTGAAAGAGGGTGTAATAAGGATCGCAACGCAAAAGGAATGAGCTCAATCGGAGTTGAAACGAGCTCATACGGAGCATTTTAAGTTTAGGGGTATTTTGGTAATTTTGGTCAAAGGGTTGACTTTGACCGGGCCCACGACCCTCGGTCAATGACATCTCGTAAACAATGACTCGATGTTGACATACGAGGGAGAAATCGGGGTTCGGATCGAAAACACGGCATCGCGTGCGTCGGGGCACGCGAGCACCCGGCGCTGGGAGAAAAAACCCGGCGGTCTCGGCAGCTGCCGAGTTTTCTCGGCAGCTCGGGTCCACGTCTCGGTAGCTGCTGAGTTTTCTCGATAGTGGGTACTCAGCTCTTAGGAGCTGTCGAGTTTTCTCGGCAGCGGGCGTGCCCCACTCGGCGGCTGCCGCATTTTCTCGGCCACCCGACACCCGATGCTCCCGTTGCCCGCGCCCGCGCCCACGCCCAACGCCCGTCTCCCGTCGCCCGCGCAGCGCGCGCACACACGGCGCACACACCCGGCCCCTGGCGCCCACCCCCGTGCGCGCACCCCGGACCCCGATGCCTAGCCCCGCGCGCACACCCGTCCCCGACGCACACCCCGACGCGCACATCCCGTCCCCGACGCACAACCCGGCACCCGACGCTCGCTCACCATCGCACACCCAGTACCCAACACACCACCACCAACACAACTGCCGGCCGACGGTGGCGACGGTGGCTCCGGCTCCGGCGGCAGCTCTGGTGACTTTTCTTGCGGCGCTCCGGCGACTCGCCGGCGGCGGCGGGAAAAAAAAAAAGAGGAGAGAGAAACTTACTTGTTCGTGTCGTTTTCGTCGTCGGCGGAAAATGAAAATTTTGAATTAACTGAGCCCCTATTTATAGATTTTCAAAGTTATTATTTACCAAGTAAATTTTAATTACCATTCATTAAAATATTATTTTTCCATTTTACCGTTCATCCGGATTTTACCCTCTCGATTTACCTAGCCTTCGTATTTGGCTCTTTTCTTCGCCATTTGAGTTACAGGTCTCCGATTGACCCCTAGTTTGTTTCTATTTTCTCGTTTTTCTGTTGCGCATCTTATGGTCTAAGAATATTCTATATTCCACATCTTAAAATTTTACCCACCTAATACTTCCATTAAACATATTTCTGAAACGCACATAGACAATTATGAATTAACGCACATAAAATATTTTAATTAGGGATTTAATTATTTAATTACCCAATTATGCTTTGTTTTTTGGTCCGGGGTGTTACATCCCTTACCCCTTAAAAGAATTTCATCCTCAAAATTAAACACATACCTAATAAGGGTAAGTCGGGATACTTCTTCAGAATCTCATCTTCTAGTTCCCAAGTCACCTCTTCCCTTCCATGACGACTCCATTGAACCTTCACTATAGCCATCTCCCGATTCCTTAATCGTCGGGTCTTTCTATCTAATATGGCTATCGGGACCTCTTCGTAAGTTAGATCTTTCTCAAGTTCTATGTCTTCCTGTCTAATTATGTGGGTCGGGTCGAATATATACTTTCGGAGCATAGACACATGAAAGATGTTGTGTACTCCGGCGAAGTTCGGTAGTAGAGCTAGATGATATGCAACCTCCCCAACTCGGTCCAAATTTTCAAATGGCCCCACGTACCTCGACTTCAGTTTCCCTCTCTTCCCAAAATGATAAACCTCTTTTGTGGGTGACACTTTGAGGAAAACCTTGTCTCCCACTTCAAATTCCAATTCTCTCCATCTCTTGTCGGCATATGCTTTTTGTCGATCTTGGGCCACTCGCATTTTCTCTCGAATTTTCTTTATCACCTCAACCGTTTGGTCTACCAATTCAGGCCCCAAAAGTTTCTTTTCGCCCACTTCATCTCAATAGATGGGTGAGCGGCATTTCCTTCCATAGAGAGCTTCATAGGGTGCCATACCAATTGTCGATTGGTAGCTGTTGTTGTAGGCAAATTCCACCAAGCATAGGTGGTCTTCCCAGTTCCCGGGGAAATCCAGAATGCATGCCCTCAACATATCTTCCAGGATCTGTATGGTCCTTTCTGTTTGTCCGTCAGTTTGTGGGTGAAAAGTTGTACTGAAAGACAGTTTGGTTCCTAACTCTTTTTGTAGACTCTGCCAGAACTAGAGTTAAACCGAGGATCTCTATCCGATATGATAAAAACCGACACACCATGCAGTCGAACAATCTCTTCAAGATATATTTGTGCCAACTTATCCAGTCCAAAAGTCATCTTAATTGGCAAGAAATGGGCAGACTTTGTTAGTCTATCAACTATTACCCATATGGCATGGTTTCCTCATTTGGTATTCGGTAAACCAACTACGAAATCCATGGCTATGTGTTCCTACTTCCACTCTGGTATCTCCAAAGGAGTTAACATCCCAGCCGGTTGTTGATGCTCTGCTTTCACCTGTTGACAAACGAGACACTTCTTGACAAATAGCCCTATGCCTTTCTTCATGCTTCTCCACCAAAAATTCACCCTTAAATCTCGGTACATCTTTGTACCCCCTGGGTGTGCTGCCATCGGCGTGCAATGTACCTCTTCGAGAATTTCTTTTCTTAATTTCTCATCCTTTGGCACGCAGATCCTTCCTCTGAAGATAAGAGCTCCGTCAGATGCTAAAGAGAAATCTTCAGCTCATCCATTATCCATATGAGCTTTCATCTTCATTAGAAAGCTATCTTTCTTCTGAGCCTCAACAATTCGATCACATAATGTGGGTCTCACGGATAACACTGCCATCCTAGTTTTGATGTTTTCCGGATGTGTAACTATCTCCAAATTCAGCTTTAACATCTCTTCGATTAGTTGGTGCTGCTTAGTGGTCATATATATCACCACTCTCTTTCCCTTTCTGCTAAGGGCATCAGCTACTACGTTTGCTTTTCCAGAATGGTAGTGGATCATAAGATCGTAATCCTTTACCAACTCTAGCCATCTTCGTTGTCTCATATTGAGCTCCTTTTGTTCAAAGAAGTATTTCAGGCTTTTGTGGTCAGTGTAGATTTCACACCTCACACCATAGAGATGATGTCTCCATATCTTGAGAGCGTGTACCACCGCTGCTAACTCCAGATCATGTGTTGGGTAGTTCTGTTCGTGAACCTTCAATTGGCGTGATGCATACGCCACTACCTTCCCTTGTTGCATCAAAACACATCCTAAACCTTGTTTGGATGCGTCGCTGTAAATCACGAACTCCCTAGTTGCGTCTGGAACTATTAAGACTGGTGCCTCTGTCAGTCTCTTCTTCAGTTCCTGGAAGCTACACTCACATTGCTCACTCCATTGAAACTTTACGTCTTTCCTTGTTAAGTGAGTTAGAGGAGCAACAATCTTCAAAAATCCTTCTATGAATCTTCGGTAGTAGCCCGCCAAACCTATAAAACACCACACTTCCTTGACGTTTGTTGGGGTCTCCCATTTACTGACTGCTTCCACCTTTTTAGGGTCTACTTTGATCCCTTGCGAAGAGACAATGTGGCCAAGGAAACTTACTCTATTCATCCAGAATTTACACTTCTTGTATTTTGCATAAAGCTTCTCTTTACGCAAAACCTCTAATACAATTCTGAGATGTTGTTCATGGTGCATTCTATTGCACGAATAGATGAGAATGTCGTCAATAAACACAATAACAAAGAGATCGAGATATGGGTGGAAGATACGATTCATCAGGTCCATAAAGACAGCTGGAGCATTGCTAAGTCCAAATGGCATTACTACAAACTCATAGTGGTCATATCTTATCCTAAACGTTGTCTTAGATATATCCGTATCCTTGACTTTCATCTGGTGATACCCAGACCTTAAGTCAATCTTCGAGAACACACTGACACCTTTTAATTGATCGAAAAGATCTTCGATTCGGGACAGTGGATACTTGTTCTTTATAGTCTGCTTGTTCAGCTCTCGATAATCTATGCACATTCGAAAGTTGTCATCCTTCTTCTTTACAAAAAGTACTGGAGCCCCCCAAGGCGACACACTTGGTCGGATGAACCCTTTATCCAAAACTTCTTGTATTTGGACCTTTAGTTCTTGTAATTCCCTCGGTGCCATCCGATAAGGGGTTTTCGATACCGGTGTTGTTCCTGGGATAAGATCAATCTTGAAGGTCACTTGTCTATCTGGCGGAGGACCAGGTAAATTCTCTGGGAAGACATCCAAGAATTCCCTTATTATTGGCACATCCCCGATAGATATTGACTCCTGCTCAGGATTTACCATGTTGACTAACCAAGCTTCGCAATTCCTTTTGCTAAGCATCTGGGTTGCCTTCATGGCTGAGATAATCCTTGAGTCAACCCCAACTCGTATTCCGTGGAAGGTGAACTCCGGTTCTCCTGGGACTTAAAAAATAGTTTCTCTTGTATAACATTTGATTACCGCGTGATTGGATTCCAACCAATCCATTCCTAAGATTACGTCAAAATCCTTCATCTCCAAAGCGTGAAGATCGGCTAGAAGAATCTTACCCTTGAAAGCGATCTTAAGGTCACGGTAAAGATGTTTTGTTTTAACTGTCTTTCCTAAAGGAATACTAACTTCTAGGGTTCGAGCGACTATCTTACCGTCCTCGTACTTCAGTAATTTACAGAAGTTGACGGATATAAAGGAGTGTGTTGCTCCAGTATCAAATAGGATGAGGGCAGGTATATCATATACTGGTAACATACCTGTTATTACCTCAGTTTCCTCAGCAGCTTCTGGGCGGGTGAGAGCAAAGGCTCGTGCTCTGCCTACCACTGGCCTTGAGTTTGGGACTGTGGCTAGCAAGTTTCTCGTCTTCCAACAATTGGTCGATATATGCCCTGGTGCCCCACACGTGAAGCAACTCTGTGTTTCTTGCTGACACGGCCCCACGTGTACCCTTTTGCATCTAGGGTATGAGTTTCCCGGTCTGGGGGTAGGAAGGAGTGGAGCGTTGTTTGTCCTTGGAAATTTACTCTGGGCCGGACCTTGGCTCGAGCCAGTGTACATTCTTTTTATCGGAGCCGGGAAAACCTTCTTAGGAGACATAACATCCAAATGCAAACGAGAGGCAATCCCCTGTGCTCTCTCGATAACACTTGCATATGATAGCTCCCCTTGCCCAGCTAGAATGGATCCAATCTCTGGACGAAGGCCTTTTTCAAACCTTTGAGCCTTTTTGATGTCGGTGTCCACCAAGTGTGTGGCGTACCAGCTCAGCTGATTGAATCGCTGCTCGTATTCTCCTACCGTTGAATTTTCTTGACGGAGGTGTAGAAACTCTGTTTCCTTTCTATCCCGATAAGATTGAGGGATGAAGTGGCGAGAAACTACTTCCTTAAATTCCTCCCAAGTCATCTCCCTTCTTTGAGCAGCCGATAAAGTTCGTTCGTACGAGTCCCACCAGTGACTCACTTCTTCTGTAAGTTGGAAGATCGCACAAGAGATCTTCTGTTCCTAGGTACATGTCAGATGTCCAAATAATCAGTCGAGTGATCTTAGCCACTCTTCCACACTCGTTGGTTCACCCTTCCCGTCGAATATTGGTGGATTAAAACATCTAAACTGCTCATATATAAGGTTAGGATCAGATCGTGTTGGCTGGGGGTTGGTGTGGGTTACCTCAAAATGCTGGGTCAATCCCTTTAGTACCGAGACTAAATCTCCTATGTTCGTGTTGTCAACTCTATCTGGCTGGTTAGCCATTTGCGGTTGTTCCTTTCGAGGTCGTCTTTTAGGCATGACTCTGTTAGATTACATACATACATATATATATATATATCGTTATCATACATAACAAAATATAGATAAAGAAAAATAATCGTGATACGCAAGAAGAGATATAAACGTGTATCCCATCACAAAAAGGGATTATACGGATATAATATATACATATTTGCCAAAATAGGGGTAGACCTTACATCATGCCAAAAGGATTATATACACTATCTACATGAAATAAAGGCTACCACGTACACATAGAGGGATATATCACATATAGTATATATATACATCAGAAAGATCATCTCTCTAATCTATGCAATTGTAACTGGAGACGGCGGTCCTGGTGATCCCAGTGCTGCCCCTGGATCATACTCCTTAGGGTCCTCATCCTCCCCCGGGTCCTCCTCAATGTCCACATCATTAGAGTCCGAACTACTACTAGACGGATCGTAGGGACTCGGCTCATCCTGAGTCGGAAGGCCATGCCGACCCCACACGTCTAGCACCGTCCTCGCTATATTCCCAAAGTTGACAAAGGCTATAAAATCTATCGATGAATGCACAAGCTCATCCCTATAAGCTGAACGCGCCCTAGTCTCCCACTCACCAGACATGGTGTGGATCATATGTAAAGACGCATGAACCCCACTAATCCTACCTCTAGGACCTCCTAACTCCCTCCAACAATACAGAAGTCGGGCAACATGCTCCCCTACCGACCTATCATCCGTCACTCGACTCTCATAAAAACAACATCGAAGTCTCTCCTCACGTGTCTCCACAACCGGTACTCGCATCCTAGCGGTAACATAGACTCTATTCATCTGCCATAGAGAAGTTACACGAGTTTCTATCATCAGTCTGTATCCATAATCACCTCCTTTATACCTTAACAGTTTATATCATACCAATACAGTATCACATAACAAATAAACACACTTTTCCACAAGTATCATAATCAGGGAGGGACACCTATAGAGAGAGGATGGTGAGGATGGTGCTTGTCTATATCTTTTCGAAAACCAACTCACGTTTTAAAATTACACCTTTGAAATCACGTTTGAAACAAGGTTGAGCAAAGCCCTACCAAGGGTAGAACTAAGCTCTGATACCACCTGTCACGCCCCATTTTCTTTTGATAAAATATCAGAGTTTTCACACAGGCGTGAAGATAGAAATAGTAAGGGACACATATCACAACAGAAAGAAATAGCAGAAGACGACAGAAGAAAGAGGTAAGAGACAATACATATCATTCACACATCAGTAATCGGTCTCAGTATCGATACTTACAACATACGCAGCAGAACAATTCATCAGGATCTCACATCCATCATAGTATCCAAATATTACAAAACGTGTATAGTTTACAACATGGTTTGAAAGTGTTTGAGTAGCATCATCCTGAAATCACAAGGTTACAAGATAATAAGACAACAACACCATCTCTCCCACTAGGGTACATCAGTCTCTTCATCTCCTGTAGTGTGAGTACAGATTAAGGGGTGAGTGCGTGGAATACACCCGTGGGAATAAAATCTGCATCTTATGACACACGACAAATAACATAAAGAAAACAAACGCGTCTACCAGCACGTTGCCACACACGTAAAATGCATAGCAAATATTAGAAATGGTAGAGAAGGATAGGTGCGGGATCAGCCCGTCTTACCCTATAAAACGGTCTCAATACCGCTAGTGCATTTCAAGAGGCTCATCAAACCTCCACCAGAGTAGTAAAAAAGGGGTAAGGAGACGAATGCATGTTAAGAGCGGACCTCAATCCTTTCACAGTATAAAGTATGACATAACAACTAAATTCACAGCACGTAGTATCCCGTAGTTCATGATTTTACTAGGAAAATAATAAACAGATAAAGATTTAGAAGTTTCCCCCATCTTGATGAGTAGCTAGTATTAAGTATCACAAACACGGTCTAACTGATAACCTACAAAAGTTACAGTGTTTCTTATATTCTTAATAAACATAATTAAAGCTATAAATAATTTCGAAGAAAGAATGATAGTTTAACGTGCGACGAATCGAGGGATCTCAAAATTGAGGTTGAAGTAACAAGGGTGAAAGTTCAGTTTCTTAGGCTGAGGTGAAAGAGGGTGTAATAAGGATCGCAACGCAAAAAGAATGAGCTCAATCGGAGTTGAAACGAGCTCGTACGGAGCATTTTAAGTTTAGGGGTATTTTGGTAATTTTGGTCAAAGGGTTGACTTTGACCGGGCCCATGACCCTCGGTCAACGACATCTCATCAACAACGACTCGATGTTGACGTACGATGGAAAAATTGGGGTTCGGATTGAAAATACGGCGTCGCGTGCGTCGGGGCACGCGAGCACCCGGCACTGGGGGAAAAAACCCTATGGTCTCAGAGTTTTCTTGGCAGCTCGGGTTCCCGTCTCGGTAGTGGGTACTCAGCTCTCGGCAGCGGGCGCGCCCCACTCAGTGGCTGCCGAGTTTTCTCGGCCACCCGACACCCGGTGCTCCCGTCGCCCGCGCCCAGTGCCCGCGCAGCGCGCGCATACCCGACCCCCGGCACCCACCCCTGCACGCGCGCCCCCGCGCACACACCAAGCCCCAATGCACACCCCGACGCGCACATCCCGTCCCCGACGCTCACTCACCATTGCACACCTGGCACTCGGTGCACCACCACCAGCACAACTGCCGGTTGGCGACGGCTCCGATGGCAGCTCCGGTGACTTTTTCGACACCGCTCCGGTGAATTTTCCGGTGGTGCTCCGGTGACGATTCCGGTAGCGCTCCGGCGACTCGCCGGCGGCGACGGGAAAAAAAAAAAAGAGGAGAGAGAAACTTACTTGTTCGCGTTGCTTTCGTCGTCGGCAAAAAATGAAAATTTTGAATTGACTAAGCCCCTATTTATAGATTTTCAAAGTTACTATTTACCAAGTAAATTTTAATTACCATTCATTAAAATATTATTTTTTCGTTTTACCATTCATCCGGATTTTACCCTCTCGTTTTACCTAGCCTTCGTATTTGGCTCTTTTCTTCGCCATTTAAGCTACAGGTCTCCGATTGACCCCTAGTTTGTTTCTATTTTCTCGTTTTTCCGTTGCGCATCTCATGGTCTAAGAATATTCTATGTTCCATGTCTTAAAATTTTACCCACCTAATACTTGCATTAAACATATTTCTGAAACACACATAGACAATTAAGAATTAACGTACATAAAATATTTTAATTAGAGATTTAATTATTTAATTACCCAATTATGCTTTGTTTTTTGGTCCAGGATGTTACAGTTCAACTACATTTGGAGATCCTTTGCACCGGCTCTATGTGAATCTATACCCCTCAAAAGAAATTTCATTCAAGTTACAATTTGATACCGCTGCATGAAAACCATTAAAAAGCTAGGTAGGGTGGTCAACTCTACCAATCTTATCGTCTGGGGAGAGAATATCATTGAAGTCCCCAATGATACACCATGGCAAAGTAGATTGTGATTGAAGTATACGTAGAAGTTGTCATGACTCCGGTCTTTTATGTCATTCCGGATGTCCATAGTAACCTATTAGCCTCCAAGAGAGATCATGTTCCACAATATTAATGTCCAGGTGATTTTTTGAGAAACTTATAATATTACACATGATATGGTCGAGATAAATATCTCGTCTGGTGAAATCGAAATCTTATTATATGAGTGCGAAATTAATTATTATTTCGTATAATTTAACCCGACTGATATATTTCGAAGTGGTAGATATGAAAGTATCTCGGTAATACTAAGATATATTCCTGGATCTCTAATATCGAGATATGATGTCGACACATATTCAATTAAACTTGAAGCATATTTCATTTCGGATATTTCATTTCGTCGGCGACGAGAACGAGATGCACTACCTTATTCTGAGCCCACGTCCTCGAGTTTAACAACCGTTTCTCATTAGTGGCTTAGTGGTGTGAATTTTTAGGAACAGTTAATTTACTTTAAATCTATGTATAAATATCAAATTTTCCCTCTGTAACAAAGGTTACAAACATAAAAGAGAAGAAGGTTTTGAATTAGTTGAGAAAGGATAGAACAAATTGGCGTCGTCTGTGGGAAAGGATCAAGTTAAGACGTGAGGTTATTAGATCATTGCTATTATGGTGAACACACGAAATTCTCGAAGAACAGAAGTTGGGGAAGGATCTAGAATTGTACCGAATGATGCTCGATCGGGAGAATCAGATGCTCCAAATCCGCCTCGTCAGGATACTATTACTTTAACAAAAGAAGAATTGGATGAGATAGTTGCAGCAGCAGTGCAAAAGGCTCTGAGTAAACGTCCTATGGAATCACAACAAGATGATAGAGATAAACAGCGAGTGCAAGGTCGAGGAGAAAAAAGACATTTCGATGGGAGAGAAAGTCGCTCTATATCTCCCATAAGTCGAGGACGATCACAGATCGATTTATCTGAGAAAGTTGAGGATTTACAAAGGGAAATCAAGGAGGTACGAAAAAACATTAGACCAAGTTTTCGAGGTAAAAGGGGAAATCCTTTTTCGGATATTGTGATGGAAGATGAGTTATCGGCTTCTTTTAGACCAGTGAGTTTTGAATACGATGGTACCATGGATCCTTGGGATCATTTATGTCGCTTTGAGAACACTGTCTTATTGCATCGTTACACAGATGGGGTGAAATGTAGAGTTTTCGCTACTACATTAACGAAAGCTGCACAAACATGGTTTAGTCAATTGTCTGATGGGATCATTCAGAGTTTTGATCAGTTGTCATCGTTGTTTTTGCACCAATTTGCAGGCTCTCGTCGGCAGGTTAAGTCAACTCAAATGTTGTTTGAGATAAAACAAAAGGAGAATGAATCATTGAGGGCTTTTGTAAAGAGATTCACGGTGGCTACCTCAGAGTCTCCCGAAGCTTCGGATGATTTGATTACTAGTGCTTTTATGCAAGGGTTGAGAGAAGGCGATTTACATGCCTCACTGGTGAAAAAAGTGCCGAACAGTTTCGATGATTTACTCCAAAGAGCAACCAAATACATAAATTTGGAAGAAGCACTTCGTATCAAGAAAGATGGAGTCATACTGCAGGAAGCGAAAATAAAAGATTCGAGCAGAATGAAAAGGAAAGTAGATTTGAGAGGAAAAGGATTCATGTCAAATACTCGGGCCGAGATGAAAAGAGGTCCCAGGTACGATACTTACACACAGTTAACGTTGCCACCTGGACAATTATTGATGGAGATTTCGGGTCATCCCCAACTAAGGTGGCCAACCTCATGGGCTCCAAATCCAAGAAAGCCTCCAACATTTGGGAATGGGAAGTTATGTCAGTTCCACAATGAATATGGTCATAGTACGGATGAATGTACACACCTTAGGGATGAATTGGAAAGATTGGTTCGTGATAATAAGTTAGCGAGATATGTAGCACGATCCAGACAAGATAATACTTATAGGAGAAATGTGCGAATGGAACCCCAACGAGATCAAAGGGCGATGGGAAAAGAAGTAAATGCTCGAGTAGATCTTCCTCCACCACCTCTTCCTCATCGAGATCATCACGTGCGAGAAGAAAGACCGATGATTCATATGATTATGGGTGGACCCACTGATGGAGATTCGAATCGTGTCAGGAAATCTCGCTTAAATTCTGTTCGGCAGAAACATGGGGTATATGCTATCTTACCAGAAGTAGTTATTGAATTTGGAAAAGATGATACAGTAAATATCCAATCATCTCAGTCGGATGCCATGGTGATTACTGCTGAGATAGGAGGTTATAATGTAGAAAGGGTCTTTGTCGATACTGGTAGTTCGGTGGATATTATGTTTTTGGATTGTTTCAAAAAGATGAAATCAGCAATAGAAGTCAAGCCAGTGGGGACTTCGTTATATGGGTTTTCGGGAGATTCAGTGAATGTGTATGGGAAGGTACAATTACCCATGGCACTTGGTGACGAGTTGTGGAGGCAGACTAAGACTGTTACTTTTTTGCTCGTAGATACCCCTTCCCAGTACAATGTTATATTGGGTCGACCATCTCTAACTGATTATGCTGCAATCATTTCTCCAGCTCACCTGATGATGAAGTTTCCAGTCAAGAGTGAGAATGATAAAATACTTGGAGTTGGAATAGTGATGGGTAACCAGCAAGCTGCTAGGAGATGTTATGTAGCAGCTATAAGGCATTCAGAAACCAGGAAATGAGTAACCCAACATCGAGATGAGTTGGATAAGGCTATGGAGGTAGAAAGGCGAAAGGGAAAAGAACCGCGAATCTCGGAGTTTGAACTGGGAGAATTAATGAGTATGGAATTGTTACCCGGCAACCCTGGTCATTCAGTCAATATCGGAAGTCAATTGGACGGAGAGATACGAAATGACCTTATCGACGTGCTTAAACAGAATGTTGATCTATTTGCTTGGGAGCCAAAGGATATGACAGGAATCGATGATAGCATAGCCATACATAAGCTAAACATTAGACCAGATGCTAAGCCTGTATAGCAAAAAATGAGGCATTTCGGAGCAGAACAGAATGAGGTGATTGAAAAAGAAGTGCAAAAATTATTGGAAATAGGACATATTGAGAGGATACAATATCCGACATGGATAGCTAATGTGGTATTGGTACCTAAACCGGGAAACAAATGGAGGATGTGCATCGATTTTCGAGATCTAAATAAAGCTTGTCCAAAGGATCATTATCATTTACCATTGATTGATAGGTTGGTTGATGCTACTGCAGGGTGTGAATTATTAAGCATGATGGATGCAGCACAGGGGTATCATCAAATAACATTATATCCAGGCGACAGGCCAAATGTTTCTTTCATCACTTCATCAAGAACTTATTGCTATACAGTAATGCCATTTGGACTAAAGAATGCGGGAGCTACATACCAGAGGATGATAGACAGTATGTTTAAAGATCAGTTGGGCCAAAATATGGAAGCATATGTTGACGATATGTTGGTAAAAAGTAGGCAAGCTATATCTCATGCTTCCGATTTGAAGGAAACCTTTTCCACAATTCGGCGTTATGGTATGAAACTTAATCCGGCGAAATGTTCATTTGGAGTTCAGGCTGGTAAATTTTTGGGTTATATGGTTACTTAGCAGGGAATTGAGGTGAATCCACATAAAATACGAGCTATTTTGGATATGACTCCGCCGAAAAGCATCAGGGAGGTTCAGATGTTAACAGGGAGGATAGTTGCTCTAAGTCGATTTATTTCGCGATTAGCAGATCGCAGTTTACCCTTTTTTAAGATACTCCGGAAAGAGGGAAAGTTTGGATGGTCAGAGGAATGTCAAGTGGCTTTCGAACAATTAAAAGAGTTTTTAAGTGGATTGCCGAGATTGAAGCAACCCATCTTTGGATGTCCGTTAATTGTTTATTTGGCAATCGGGGAAGAGTCAGTTAGCTCGGTGATAGTTCGTGAAGAAGGAAAAGATCAGTATCTTATTTATTTTGTCAGCCGAGTGTTGCATGGTGCAGAAACGAAATATTCTGATATTGAGAAAATCGCGTATTCATTGGTTATTTCAGCTCGAAAATTGAGACCGTATTTTTTAGGATTTACAATTCTTGTACGAACCAATTATCCGTTAACCTCAGTGTTGGGAAAACCGGAAGTTTCAGGACGAATGGTGAAATGGGCAGTTGAACTGGGGCAATTTGATATTCGTTATGAGCCGCAGACAACAGTTAAAGCACAAGCGTTAGCTGATTTCATCCAGGAGACAACTCGGTTGAATGAGAGTCCATTATGGGAATTATATGTAGATGGGTCGTCAAGTCGGTATGGGGCAGGAGCTGGAATACTTTTCGTTAGTCCCGAAAAAGATGAACTAGAATTTGCTTTAAAGTTTCAGTTTAAGGCCTCCAACAATGAAGCAGAGTATGAGGCTCTATTGCAAGGGTTGAAACTAGCCGAACAGACGGGAATACGATGTTTAAAGGTGAAGTCAGATTCACAACTAGTTACCCGACAATTGTCCAATCAGTGCGAAATCAGAGAGGATCGGATGCGAGCATATGTGGACAAAATCAGAGAACTCGAGAAAAGATTTGAAAAAATACATATCGAACAGATATCTCGAGATGAAAATCAAAAAGCTGATTTTTTAGCCAAAATAGGTAGTTCGTTACAAGATTGCACGAAAAGAAGTATCACAGTGATGGGAATCCCCAAAGATCAGGATGTCATGGTCTTAGAAAGAGATGAAGAGGATTGGAGGTACCCGATACATCAATATTTGAAGGGAGATTGAAATGGAACTACCAGAGAGAAAGAGATTATGGACAGACGGGCAAGGTTCTATTATTTGTTGAATAATGTGCTATTCTGAAAAACCTTTTCTTCAACTGATGCGAGATGTCTTTCTCGTAGAGAGGGTTTGATGGTGCTGAGAGAAGTACATGAGGGAGGATGTTCAGAACATGCGGGAGCTAGATCACTAGCTCGAAAAGTCGTTAGAGCTGGCTTCTATTGGCCTACCTTGAAGAAAGATGCTGAAGAGATGGTGAAAAAGTGTTTAACTTGTCAGAAATATGGCTCAAGGATTCATACACCAGCAGTCGAATTGATTGCAATTACTTCACCATGTCCATTTGTGAGATGGGGAATAGATATTGTTGGGTCGTTCCCAAAAGCAAAAGGAAGTAAGCAATTCATAGTAGTCGCAGTCGACTATTTTACCAAGTGGGTTGAAGCGGAACCATTAACCAAGATAACGGAGTTCGAAATGATGAAATTCATATGGCGAAATATTTGTTGTCATTTTGGTATACCGAGAATACTGGTCTCGGATAATGGGCCACAGTTTCGGGGAAGAAGGATAGAAGAATGGTGTTCCGAAATGAAAATCACACAAGTTTTCACAGTCGTAGCCCATCCCCAGGCTAATGGACAAGTCAAAGTGGTCAATCGCATTTTGTTAGATGGTATAAAGAAGAGGTTGGAACATGAGAAGTCTAACTGGGTGGAAGAGCTACTCTCTGTTTTATGGGCTTATCGAACTACGCCGAAATCCACTACGGGAGAAACACCTTTCAGCTTAGTTTATGGGGCCGAAGCAGTTATTCCCACTGAGGTACAGGGTGAAGCTATGCGGATTGCATGTTTTAATCCTATCCAGAATGATGAGATGTTGGAAATGGATAAAATTTTTCTAGAAGAAAAACGTGATGAAGCGAGAGCTAGACATGACCTTTATAAAAAGAAAATGCAGGCAGTATTCAATCAGAAAGTAAGGAAAATGGATTTTCAAATTGGCGAAATGGTTCTCCGACAAACTGATGCTCTAAGAGAAATAGGAAAGTTGGAGGCGACATGGGAAGGACCATATAAGGTGACCAAGATTTTATCTGGAGGAGCATATGAGTTGCAAGATGATAAGGGAAAAACATTACCTCGGCCATGGCACATTAGTCATCTTAAAAAGTACTATTTGTAGTATGATGTTGCAATATGTAATGTTCCTTTTTCCTTTTCTTTTGTTTCCATGATGTATTTTGTTTGGACTGGATCAGTAGTGAATACTTCAACTCTCCGTGGATGTAGATCTCAGTTATATGAGATCGAACCACGTA
This sequence comes from Scutellaria minor, assembly GCA_954870855.1. Taxonomy (NCBI): domain Eukaryota; kingdom Viridiplantae; phylum Streptophyta; class Magnoliopsida; order Lamiales; family Lamiaceae; genus Scutellaria; species Scutellaria minor. The sequence continues at coordinate 5,290,964 of OX940732.1, read as the reverse complement.
AATCGCTTGTTCAGCCCTTTAACATGCAATAGCGAATAGCTACCAATATTGGGAGATCGAGATCATTCAGATCCGATCTAGGGAGTTGATTAATCAAAAATCAACTAATGAAATTGGGAGATCGAGATCATTCAGATCCGATCTAGGGAGTTGATTACTAAAAAATCAACTAATGAAATTGGGAGATCGAGATCATTCAGATTCGATCTAGGGAGTTGATTACTAAAAAATCAACTAATGAAATTGGGAGATCGAGATCATTCAGATCCGATCTAGGGAGTTGATTAATCAAAAATCAACTAATGAAATTGGGAGATCGAGATCATTCAGATCCGATCTAGGGAGTTGATTACTCAAAATCAACTAATGAAATTGGGAGATCGAGATCATTCAGATTCGATCTAGGGAGTTGATTACTCAAAAATCAACTAATGAAATCGGGAGATCGAGATCATTCAGATCCGATCTAGGGAGTTGATTAATAAAAAATCAACTAATGAAATCGGGAGATCGAGATCATTCAGATCCGATCTAGGGAGTTGATTAATAAAAAATCAACTAATGAAATTGGGAGATCGAGATCATTCAGATTCGATCTAGGGAGTTGATTAATCAAAAATCAACTAATGAAATGGGGAAATCAACATCACTACGATCCGATTTAAGGAGTTACAAAAGTGATCAATTACAAAAATTTCATGAATATGAACAATTTAAGTGAACATATCATCAGCAAGATCAAGTAAATTGTCGATAACACGATACTTAAATTAAGAAATTGAACTTCAACCACATTGGCATGTTTTAAAATGTTTCATGAAACTGAATCGAGTTTAGGCTAAAAAATGAATCTAGCAAAAAAGATTAATGTATCTAGCATACTTATGCTTCAGAAATACATGAACAAAAGAGGATTGTTTTTTATACACTTTATTCTAACCCCACATTTCGGGGACCTTCAGTGGTAAACATCTCATCGGGCAAATCGATCAAAGTGGCATCGCCTTCTGCACCACTTAAAGGTTGTACTTCAGTAGGAGATCGAGAAGACTCTACAGTCAAGTCTTGGGGTACGGGAACTGGATTGGGTAATGGGTTGGCAAGAATGGCTTGGGGAAGAAAGTCTTTCCACCATTCGGCATCCTCGGCTTCTTCCATGTTCCCGTGCCAATTCGGGGGAGGTCCAAAGGATATTTGACTTCCCAGTTCGGGTAGGTTGAAGATAAGATCACCCTCAGGCAAGGAAATGTTATTCGCCGCCAAATGAGCCTTTGCTGTCTCTAAATATTTGTTCACCCTTTCCTGGCAGACTCGTACTCCTTCGACGAAAAATGACTCCGCCATAGGGGCAGCTTTGGAAAGAAATAGAACGGAATTCCACATCTGATTAAACAGTCGGGATCTGTATTCTTCAGAAATTTTCTTTATCAATTCGCTTTTCGGAAAGTCCGAAAACCCCCTTTGATATCCTACCCTCAGTCCAGTTGACTACCCTTCATGAAAATAAAACTCGGTCTCCATCTTCCCTTTCTCATTTTCCTCGTCCAACTCTTTGCGCAGCTCGGTAATGGTGAGATCTCTACTCCTGATTTCCTTATGCTTCTCCACCATTCCGGCATTTAAGATGCGAAGTTGTTCGTCCTTCTTTTCACTTTCGGATCGAGCCAGAGCCAGATCTATTTCTCCTCTCTCCACCAGTGATGACAACTCGTCGATCCTACTGCGGAAATTGGTGAAATCCTCATCCACAGTTTGCTTTTCCTCTCTCAACTGTTCAATTTCCTCATCTTCTTGCATCATCTCCTGGGCTAAAGAAGTGAGATATTTTTGTGTAGCAATCAAGCGAGATATATTGCGTTTACATTCCGTCATCCTGTCCGATCCTTTTGAGGTTGTGGACTTCGGTGGTAAAGCAGATTTGGAAGGGGTTACGTCTTGTACGGTGGCGGAGTTTTTAGCGGGATCACCAGATCGAGTGCGAAGTGTCATAGGTCGGGATTGTTGGGAAGGGGGAGGAGTTGCTTTCCTTTTGCGAGTCAGTCTGCTAGATTCCTCTTCGGCCTCTTCGTTGTCAGCATCTCCAGTAAGATCAACTGGATCTCGAGGGATGGGAGGAGGAAGAGGAATAGGAGCTGATGAATTCTCATCGACAACAGGTGGCGGAGGGATTCGAGATGACGAAGCGGAATGATCAGGAGTAGTTGATAAGCGGACTTCCGCTTCCGTTTGTGCAGCTAATGCCAAAGCGGGATCTACGGCATGGCAAGATGCGTGAAAAGTAGTCCGTTCCTCTTTGGGGACATCCTTCATAAACGAGAAGTATTTGTTCATCGACATGTCTACAATATCAAACATTTTTCACAAGTTAGAATGATTCAAAGTTATAATATCAATAATAAGAATGGATAAAAGAAATTATGGATAACCTAAGTCGAGTCCTCTGGCTATTTCGGTGTTGGGATAGAAACCCCAATAAGCGAGTAGAGGTGCATCGGATGATAACCCTATTATATTGAACCACCCTTTTTGGAATAGGATGTTCAATTTTGCTACAGCCTGATCCAATCCCAAACTGGGGGTATTTACTTGCGGATTCAGACATGTCGACCAACACGGAGTGGTGAAGGGGTTATCTTGAGGGGCTTTTACGAAAACAAAGGATTTCTCCCAAGATGAACTAACTTTTTCGACGCCTGGAGACAAGAAGGTGGCCTTTTTGTCATTAGCTCGAGGGGCCACATAGAACATATAGGGATTTGGACTTCGGACTAGAAAACAAGTCTTAAATCGACGAGGAGTAGGTTCTACCCCCATCCATTTGCATATCATGAAAAAGGCAACGAAGTATCGGATTGAGTTAGGGTGAAATTGATTGGGATTAATGCCATATGAGTTACCCATAGTGATGAAAAAATGATGAATTGGGGGAATTAAACCTAAAGGGACATGCTCGAGAAACCAAGTGCGAAAATGCTCAGGGGGGTTTTGGGGTCGATCTGTGAAGCTAGGGATGGCTATCTCGTATCTCGCACCCTTATGATATCTACCTCGCAGTAATTGTTTTAACAGAGCAAGATGTTTCTCGTTTATCTTAGGTGGACCGAATACGTCGGTTTCTGACTTTTTACGAGATCTTTTGGGTTGGGGAATCGCTGGGTCAGATGAAGTGCTCGGAACACGAGATCTTTTTCTTAGAGGAGGAGAGTTTTCGATATGTTGAGGGTTACTTCTTTCTCCCTCTGAATCAGACCCCTCATGAGAAGAACAAAAAGAAGCAGAAGAAGCCATGGATTGGGGGAAATACTGAATGATTAATAAAATGGTGAGGAAGATAATACCTGAAATCGCTTGGAGATAGAAGAATCCTGGATTAACAAAAGGAAGATTAGGCCAAAGTGTTTTTTGAGTGTGGTTAGGGGTATATATAGGCGATGGTGACTGGGATTTGAAGGGTCAGGATATCCTAGTCGTTGATCTCGAAGCGAAGCAATGGTTCAGATCAAAAGAAGCCCTTTTTTGAATTTCAAATCTCGTTTATCAAGGCGGGAAGACGTCAGCACGTGTCCCTTCTGAAACGTGTTGGATACGTCTTGCTTTTCGTAAAACTAGAGAATTGCTCTGATTCATTTCTCGATGTGTGTACACACACATCATTTCGGGGGGGGGAGTGGTTGATATGGTCGAGATAAATATCTCGTCTGGTGAAATCGAAATCTTATTATATGAGTGCGAAATTAATTATTATTTCGTATAATTTAACCTAACTGATATATTTCGAAGTGGTAGATATGAAAGTATCTCGGTAATACTAAGATATATTCCTGGATCTCTAATGTCGAGATATGATGTCGACACATATTCAATTAAACTTGAAGCATATTTCATTTCGGATATTTCATTTCGTCGGCGACGAGAACGAGATGCACTACCTTATTCTGAGCCCACGTCCTCGAGTTTAACAACCGTTTCTCATTAGTGGCTTAGTGGTGCGAATTTTTAGGAACAGTTAATTTACTTTAAATCTATGTATAAATATCAAATTTTCCCTCTGTAACAAAGGTTACAAACATAAAAGAGAAGAAAGTTTTGAATTAGTTGAGAAATGATAGAACAACACATATCTTTGTTCTTCCACAGAATACACACTCCTCCATTTCTACCAATTCTAACAACACAAAAGGCACATTCATAATTTAACTTGGAGCGAACTTCCTTGATTTTATTAAAATGCGAAATAGTCTCAAACAAGAAGATTATATCAGGTCTATGAGTTCTAACCAAACTCACAAAGTACACTAACTGTTCAGGGTTGACCAAGTCCTTGACAGTTCCAACTTAGCACAATCATGTGTCTCGGCAGACATCGGAACCCGTGTCGCCGTTAAAAAATGAATATTGTTCTCAACACGTGCCTGATTATCAATCGATACCACATTTGCATCAATTTCCATGAGAGATCTTCTTTCTTCAGACTCCTTGCCTGCTCTTCTTCTTTTTCTCACATCATGTAGTATCATCTCTTCATCTTTCTCAGAAGTATTCGACTCTTGTTGTTGAAACATAGGATTCAGTTCCCAATCATCAAATTATTTTTTGCAACCACTTTCTTACTTGATGCAACCTCAGAAGTCTATGTAGCACTAGTACCAGTCTCGTGGACAACATTTTTAGAATTTCGCAGAGTCTCCACCCTTACTCTACCCTTATTTTTGCCATCAGATTGATCCAGATTAACGACGTAGCCATTTCTCACTAGACGATGTGAGACTTCGTCTATCCGGTGCTTTTAACTAAGCACCCCATCCTCTTTGTGGGTCTTCTTCAGTGGAGGAGAAAAGCTCTTCACAGAACCGTTCAGTGTGGCCCAAATGACCACAATAATAACAAAAGACCCCCAATTTTTCATACTTGAAACTTACAGTAATAAAGTCACCATTACGATGCTTTATTTTCTTCCATCTTTTCAGAGGATTCCTTACATCAATTGCAACCCTTATCTTCATATACTGGCTCCAAGAAGCCATATTATTATTCACATCATACTCCAAAAAAACACCCAAGAAATTCCCCAATTGCTTGCCAACCGACTCCGCAATATATCCAAATGGAAGATCATAAATTTGGATCCAGAAGTTTAAATGATTAAGAGGGACCAAACTTGGAATCTCACTTGTCGTCAATTTATGAAGAATCAAGAAGTGATTCTCAAATGTCCATGGTCCACCATCATACACTCTCTTCAGATCTGTGGGGTGATAAAATTGATACAAATATCCTCTATCGCCTACATCTATAATAGAAATTCCTTTGATAGGTTTCCATACCTCAGCCATCTTATCACGCATCCGAACGAAATTGATTGTCCGATCTGTTAAGAAACGTCCAATTAGGCACCACTCGAAATGTTCGACGCCATCATCATCAGTTATCGGAAGATCCAATAATAAAACATCTTCATCAGGCGAAAATGATAAATTCGCAAATGTATTCTCCATAAGAGAATTTGTTGATGAGAAAAGACAAATCTAGGGAGAAAAGTAAAGGAAGGCTTTCATAATTCATACAGAGAAGGGAACTCATTCTTGAGAGAGAAGCGGACCCTATATGTTGACAAAAAGAAGCAGAGGATCTCAAGTTTGAATTTTGTGCGCAACACACATATGAAACCTACATTTATATATTAAATCAAACTCTACTTTATACAATAATTTTTTAAAATTATAAAATATAACTAAAAAGTAATAAAAATATAAAACCTACATTTGTATATTCTACATGTTATAATCTTTTAATTTATGTAACTTCATTATCTTAATATTAATTGTATATACTACCATAATAAATACACGTGGGTGAAATACTAATATAAATAAAAGTTTGGACCGATGAAATGTACATTTCTTAATGTTTACATAGTCTTAGGTTTGAGTTTTCTCACCTTCAATTATAATTAATTTTTTTATAAAATGTGCATGTAAGAAATTACATCTTCACAAAATAATACTTATTTTTCAAAAAAATTTATACCAATTACACTTCCATTAAAAATAATAAAGCCACATAAACTAGGACAAAATTTCTTAACCTGAATTTAGGTACAAAGTGTAAATTTAAAACTTTTATGGTTATGCAGGTGTGTATGTAGGTTAAACCTCAGGAGTTTGTATACAAACACAAATATTACAAATCCTACTCCCGCCGCTACTGTAACCCTAACCGCCACTCTCCACCGCCACCCACTGCCACCGCGACTAATTCTCGCCGTAGATTAAACTCCAACTTCAACTCCCACCGCCCCTGCCGCCGCCATCCTAACAACAGTATTCAAATTCTTGTCCCCAATTTTCATTCTATCTCAATTGTTGTTGCAAAGCTCACATCCATGGAGGGCGAGAAAGAGGAGAAGTCATTCAAAGACTTGGGGGTAAACGATCAATTAGCAGAGGCGTGCGATAATCTCGGTTGGAAAAACCCTACAAGAATACAGGTGGAAGCCATACCTCATGCTCTCGAAGGAAAGGACATAATAGGGCTTGCCCAAACCGGGTCGGGTAAAACCGGTGCCTTCGCAATTCCAATCTTGCAATCGCTCCTCGAAAATCCACAGGCGTTTTTTGCCTGTGTGCTTTCACCCACTCGTGAACTCGCCATTCAAATTGCCGAGCAATTCGAAGCCTTGGGTTCGGGATTTGGTCTCAAGTCTGCAGTGGTAAGATAGTATAACATAAATCTCTTGTATAGTAGCTGCTAGTAATATTCAGTGTTTATTCATTAATTTCGATGTTTGGAATAATTTCTTTTTCAGCTTGTAGGAGGTGTGGACCAAATGCAGCAGAGCATTGCCCTTGGAAAGCGTCCACACATTGTTGTGAGTGTTTTTTTGTGTTGCAGTATGCTATTTTCTTGAGTAGGCATAATATCAATTTTTGAAACTTCTTTCTTGTTTAATTAAAATTGGATTTAGAAAAGTGGTTGATGACATAATGTACATTAGTTGTCGCCAGGCTCAGTTAAATGGAGAATGTAGATGTTTTTTTCTTCCCAAAAAGTAAGCAAGGCTAAAGGAAATAAGTATAGAAAACCAACAAGGAAAAATTGGCTCCTTAAATTAATTTTCAAGTGTTTTTTTCCGAGTCAATTATTTGCAACAGAAATTATAATAGTTGTCTTTTACATTTTGCAGGTGGCCACACCTGGTCGTCTTGTAGATCATCTTTCTAATACCAAGGGGTTCTCTTTACGTACATTGAAGTTCTTGGTAAGACTTTCCTTGATGCTGATTGGAACTTTAAAATACCCATACTTTTGCTGTTCATGCTTTTTCTGTGCCTCTTTTTCAGCTTCATTATATGATTCAGATAGATGTTGACAATTGTTGCAATACACATATTTTTGAACTTGTGATATTGCATATCTATGTATAAAATGTTGCTAGATACTATACACTAATAGAGCAAGCAAGCCTCCTCATGACAACTCGGATGCTGCTAAGATAGTCAAGAGATGGTAACATATAGTTTACAAACCTTGGATATTCTGTTGTTCTATATTTAGTATGCTGAGACTGGATATATTTTACTTTTGTAAGTTGCAAATAGAGAAGACCAAAGTGCTGTGATGAAGCTGCCTATTTTCTCACCAAATTTATATAATGCACAGTGATTAAGCTCCCACTAATTCTCAGGTACTAGATGAAGCAGATAGATTGCTCAATGAGGATTTTGAGAAAGCGCTTGATGAAATATTAAGTGTTATTCCTCGTGATAGGAGAACATATTTATTTTCAGCAACCATGACCAAGAAGGTATGTACAAATATCTATCTAATGCTAATCTATCACGGTTATCGTGCAGATACATATTTTTATGTTTCTGTCATGTTATATGACAGCCATTCTTGGACATATCTATCTACTTTTTTTGAAACTAGCATTAGTAAAAATTACATAAGCTGTGGTTCTGTCAATGTTACAGGTGAAAAAGTTGCAAAGAGCTTGTTTGAGAAATCCTGTGAAGGTATCATTATAATGCAATTGTTTCCCGTCATTTTCCAGTATCTTTCTCTGTTTAACTTTTTACTTATACTTTTCTGTTGACTACAGATTGAAGCTGCTTCCAAATACTCCACCGTTGATACGTTAAAGCAACAGTATCGTTTTGTTCCTGCAAAGCACAAGGTTTGTGCATTCTGTAGCTAATGTTCTTCCTAAAAGTACACGATAGTTACTAATTGTGATATGCTTTTGAGACCTTGAGCATAGTTGCTAACTGATAGGGTCTCTAGTTAAAGTAACCTGAGGTTTGTTACTATCATGTTTGTATGGATTTTAATTTATTACATTTGCCATATTTGAAATAATCCTAGTCTGAAGTACTTTAAGAAAAGGAAAGCATGTTGAAATGATGTAAGGCATGCTATATTTCTAGGTTCGAGCATGACTCAATTAAAAAAGCTTGGACTTTGAAACTCGACCTAACTTGATACTAGTATTTTGTTGAGCTTGGCTCGATTGTTAAACTCGAGTTCGACTTGATTACTTTATGTAAAATAATCTAAAACTGCTGTGGTACAATTAAATAGGCTTAAGTTATAGTGTATATACAAATAATTAACTATAAATGGGTAAACCTGTGAAATTTATTGTCTTGATCAGGTTTGCAAGCCTTTCTAGATGTGTATTCTTATCTTGTCTTGACTAAATTTATAACAAGTTTGAGCTTTTTTCAAGTCGATCCTAAGTAGCTAATAGTCCTACTCCAACTAATTACATCCCTTATTCTAGACCTGCTATCATGTTCTCTTTGGCTTTGATGAATTAGAGATTGGACACCCGAACTTTAAGTAGCTGTCCTGAGGCAACTTTGCCGAGGTGATTGAGTCCTTATTAATCTCCTCTTTTCCCTGTTGCCTATAATACAATTGGCCTGCTTCGGTATTCTGGATGGTGCAGTACTTATGATACCATCCTTCCTGGTGGGCCATCATTGACTTAATATACTCAATTGGACAAAGGATAGGTTATACCTGAGAAAAGTTGGAGAGTAATAAATTGAGCCTGATTGTTGTTTGAAAGGGGGTTGCTATCATCATACCCGATGAAGTCAAAGTTTTGAATTTTTGCTTTATATTACATTTTCTTTCATTCATTTTGATTTCCCCCACTTTCTTTCTTTGTTCCAGGATTGTTATCTCGTTTATATTTTAACTGAGATGCCAGGAAGTACATCTATGGTTTTCACCCGAACATGTGATGCAACATCACTATTGGCTTATATTCTCAGGAACCTTGGCTTTAGAGCCATTCCAATTAATGGTCATATGACACAGGTAGATTTTAGACAACCCAATCATTTGTTAGAATACTTGTTTTTCTAATATAATTACTAATTTTAGCTTATATGTAATCATGTCACTTCTCTGCAGTCAAAAAGGCTTGGAGCCTTAAACAAATTCAAGGCTGGAGAATGCAACATTTTGATCTGTACTGATGTTGCCAGTAGAGGACTTGATATTCCATCAGTAGATATGGTTATCAACTATGATATTCCCACAAACTCAAAGGTTTACCATCTTCTTCGTGGTTTTGCATGATTCACTTTTTCCTAATCTCGTTATTGAGATACCAAACACTTCTATCTTATATATAAAGCTGTTTACAGATTTTCTTACTTTGTCCCATGTTCTACTCCTTCCATCACCTTCCTACTATATACATTTAATTGTTTGAAAGTTTTACTTTTTTAAAGCTGACTAAAGCAATGATCTATTCATGTGGTTGGATGTCCATGTGACATGCATAGCAATTAAATAACATGAATGATCAGTAGAGGGCAAGGAGTCTAAATGTATGTGATTCATATTGTTAGAACTGAGTAGTTTGGAGATGAATATGCATAACCACTATGCACATCTAATCTAATAAGCTAAATGATGCAAAAAATTCTGAATTTTTGAAACCTCCTTGAGGAAAGTTCAAATGCATCTGATAGGTAGAAGTTTACTGGGTGTTGTTTAAATTCTTCATCTTCTTCATCTCTTTTGGCATTTTAAAAATCAGGTTGTTTACCTACAGTGAGATGTCTGATAATTTTACAGTGCTCATGGAGTGTTTTCTTAAATTTTTTGTGATGTTTTTATTTGCGTTAGAACTGCAGGTTCATGTTTTTTTTAATGTCATCTTAGTTGCTTCAAGATTTAATGATATGCTAGTTTGGCTATTGTTATGTGAATTCACTTCATAGTTTTTGCTTTCTGCTTTCTTTGACCTCTTAATACTTCCAAGATATTAAGGTCTAGTTCTCCTTTATTTTACTTTTCTCTTTGATTTTCACTATCATTAGATTTTCCTGGTCAATATACAGTTGAACTCTTATAGTCAAATGTGAACTTGATGCTGTCTACTGTATGTGTGCTGATCATGTATTGAATTTTATATCACAATCTTTTGTAAAATGCTTGCAGGATTATATACATCGGGTTGGGAGAACTGCTCGTGCTGGACGTTCTGGGGTTGCCATATCACTTGTGAATCAGTATGAACTGGAGTGGTACTTACAGATAGAGAAGCTTATAGGTAAGAGGCGCATGCCATAGTTGTCGGAGAAATTTGAAAAATGATAATCTAGTCTTACGTATTGGTTGCATCAGGTAAAAAGCTGCCTGAGTACTCTTGTGAGGAGGAAGAGGTTTTATCACTATTGGAACGTGTTGCAGAGGCCAAAAGAATATCTATAATGGTATGTATTCATTTACTTTATAAGTAACCTTTTTATTCTTATTTGTGCAACTGGTAGTATATATGCTTACTGATTTCTGAAACAGGTCACATGTATTAGACGGGTTTTTACCCTCTCTGTGTGTGTGTGGGTGTGTGTATTATATTATTGCCTGTAACTCTGCAGTATTATTGACAACATACTAGCCTGGGACACTGCAAGTTTTCAGGGATAACCTGTGTTTTCTTCTTCAGGGAATCACACACATCTTAATTGCATACATTGCTGTGTGTTGGTTGAATATTTTGGGATTAATAGACATGAAGGATTATATAAAACTCATCAGGACTTTTTCATAAGTTTTGCAAGCACTCCGAAAGATGGATGTTATTGGCTGGCTGTGTTGTAGGCTACTTTCGCAGTGTTTTTTATGTTTTGGTCTTTGATAAAATCAATGTCAAACCTGATCTCTTGGAAAATGATCTATTAGTGCCTCTAGATCCTTCTGTGTTTGGGCATGGACGTGTTGAACTTAGTTATTAGAAGAGAGCCACTACTACTACGAAATAGTTTGGAGAAGACAATGCACTTGAACACACAAGAGTTAGGTTTCTTTATAGAAAATGTTGGTTTTTATTGTCTATAGTGGGGGCATCAATTAATTGTCTGCTACACCACCATATTTTCTTTTTCTTAGGCATTGGCTGCATTGATGTTATGGATGTGTTGACTTTCATTTTGATGGTTTTGTTACTTATTTATTCTTTTCGTTTATTGCTAATTTGGATTTAATTGTACAGAAAATTAAGGAAACAGGGGAACATAAGAGGAAAAGGGGAACTGAAGATGATGGTGAAGAAGATATGAGTAAATATTTGAATTCCAACAAATGGAAAAAATCATCAAAGCAGCCGAAAAGAAGATGACCGAAAAGAATAGTCCAGTTTTGATCATATTTAATTTTGACTTTTCCCAATTTTGCATTTGTTTTGAGAAATGTGTGACCATTTGCACAATGAATTTTTTAACTAAAGTCTTATTGTGTGTAGTCTCATATTTTTATTCTGAAATATTTCACGTGCTTTCTTTTAGGGTATGTTCGGATTGGGGCGCTTTCTTTTAGGATATGTTTGGATTGGGGCGGAGGTGAATTTTGCTAGTTTGGATTTGGGATTTGAGTGGATTTTGCAAAAAGGTGAATTTTGAAAATCTTGTGTTTGTTTTGGGATTTTATAGGGTAGAATTATAATTAAGGTGTCATCATCACATTAGGAATTGTAGAGGAATTGTAGAAAAAGTAGATATTTTTATTGGGAGTTGTAAAAAAAAAAAAAAAGATTTGCAAATAAACATACGTCCCACAATAAATAAGTATTGAGATTTTGTTCATCCCAAATCTAGATGGGTGCATCCCAATCCAAACATACTCTTAGGGTATGTTTGTTTTGAAATTCATGAGTTAAGATTTGAGATTTCAAAATCTCAAATTTTTGTTTGTTAAGAGATTTAAATTAGGATTATAAAATTCATTCAAATGCTATTTTATTTAAAGAAAACATAATAATTAATCCTACACTTTAAATTATTAATACACACCTAAATTTTTGCTATTACAATCATTCAATCATTACTATTACATCAACTAATAATATAATATTACACTTTCTAACTTTTCCAACATTGATTTGACATCTACAGTAATAATCTTACCCTATAAAGTCTCATAACAAACACATATTTTAACTATTCACCTTTATTTACAAATCTCAGAATTTCAAAGTCGAATTTCCTCAATTCTACGTAATCTCCAAACAAACATACCCTTAGTGTATCGTAAAGGCTACCTATATGAGGAAAATTAACTTTGCTTACTAAAAGCAGTTGAAGTATTGCTATAAATAGATTGAGCGTAATATGAATGTTATAAGATATTAGAATATTTATTGAATTTTCTTTAAAATTAATTTGATTATTAATGATTTTATATTTTAACGAAGATTTTCTTCCCGCCACAATTGCGGTATGGTTGGAATAGTTTAATTCATTTTGCATATTTATATTTTTTCTATCCCATGAAAATAGACATATTTTACATTTCACATTGATTAAAAAAACACATTTAATTTACTTGGAAAAAATAATTTTAGCCAATGAACTTCCTATTATACTTTATTTATATACATTGATGACTAGATTCATTTTTATTAAAAATGATAGAAAATGATTAATTCCAACAAATATTATGATTATTTTAAAAGATATATTATCTTACTAATAAGGAAATTGTCTATAATTTGAAATGGACCAAAATAAAATAAAATAATGGACTATCTTTGCGAGACAGAAGAAATATTTGAATTCTGTGAAGTTGCTATGGTTCTCACTTGATCTGGGAAGAAATATTTATTAAAACGTATTATAGTTTTTTAAAATAATTTTCAAATTAATTATATCTATTTATTTGAAATAATTTTGAATAAATTACCAAATATTTTTAATAATTTTTTTTCAATTTATTAATTTTTATATCTTACACAATTAATATTATATATATATTTGAATTAATTTTTAAATTTTATTTGTTGATTTTAGATTGTCAGACTTAATCTCACAACCTCCTTCTCCTCCTCCTCCTCCTCCTCCTCCTCCTCCTTCTTCTTCTTATTATTCTTATTATTATTATTATTATTTTTTTTTTATTATTAATTTCAGATTTTATTATTATTTTAATATTTTTATAATAGTTTTCAAACTTTTAAATACAACCCTTCATAAAATGAAATTTAGATTTTAAAACAATTTTCCACATTTATATATTAAAATTATAAATTAATTTTCAAAATTTTTAATGTTTGACAATGTTTAATTTTCATTATCTTAAAAATTTAATCACATCATTAAAATATAATCATATCATTTAAAATAATTTCTTTTATTTTATCTCTACTCATATATATAAATTATAAGATAAGTTATTTTGTAAGATATATGTGAAGCTTATTTTATAAGATATTTAAAAGTTATTTATTTTTCTCTTTCTTTTTTCCTATTGGGTGATAGTTTGGGAGGGAAAATGACAAATTTGTAAAACTTGCCAACTTTTCTTATATATATAGTACTAGGAGTTCATCCGCATGATGCGCAGTTTATTATATATTGTGTTAATATTTGCAGTTTGTAATAATGTAATGAAGTTGCATAAACTAACATGTTATTCATAATATCTTTTATTTTAATTTAAAATATGTATCATATACAAATGATTTTTCAAATGATTTATGTGCGTTGCACGCATTGTCATATAACTTTAATAATTTTAATTATTTATTTTATTTTTAAACTATTTTATTTGTTAATTTTATATTTTCATCAAATTAAATTTATTATATACAATAATATTTACTTCAATCATAATAATCAATCTTTCCTTTTATATTTTTTATTTGTATATTTCACTATCAGACTTCAATCATCATATATAGTTTTTCTTTACGTCATTTCTTCATTTCTCTCTCACAAAATTATTTGTTCAATTTATGTTTAATGTACAAAGACAATTTGATGGAATCTCCTTAGATGAAGATAAGAGACAATAAGATCTAAAAGAACTTTTTTTTTACCTTTGAATGTTTACCAAATCTTGTATTCTTTCATTTTTTTAGTTTTATATAGATTTGAGAAATCATTATATTTACGATTTTTTATTGTTCTTTTTTTCTTCATACAATAAGATCTGGAAGAATCTTTTTACCTTTGAATGTTTAGCAAATCTTGTATTTTTTTTTTTTTAGTTTTATATAGATTTGAGAAATATTTATATTTACGGTTTTTTCTTGTTTTTTTTTTCCTTCATTCTTTGTATATCTTTTTTTTTCTATACATCTCTCTTTTGTTGAGAAATCACTATTTTTTCTGCATTTTTTAGTTTTACATAAATTGAGAAATCAATGTATCTCTTTTCATTTCTTAACTTTATATAAATTATATAATAGCTTCTAGAGTACGATTGATCTTTTTTATATTATTATTAATGAATAGCTTATCAAGTAGGGTTTACAATTTTTTTATTTTTTTATTTTTTTATTTTTATTGACATGACACTTAGACGGGAAAATGACATTTTTGTAATTTTTACCAACTTTCTTACTTTAATATATAATATAGATAGATTTTATATATAGTATAGATATAATACATTTGGAAGACTATAATAATATCTTTCAATTATACAAGTAATACACATAAATACATAAATTTTAGTTATACAATCAATACATTTTGATTACATACACAACTAATATTTTTCACTAAAATTCAATAAATAAGATATTATCAAATTTATGTGGGCTCGGACACATGTGAGGGAATATTCAAGAGGGTCGGATTGAAGTGTACAAATCTATCTGTCCACAAAGTGCCAAATGGTTTTTGGTTTTCATACTTTAATTGAGCAAGTTGAGCTTAATCCTATCTTAAAGGTTATTAGATGGATAATTTATTCATATCTTATTATAAGCTTTTGTACATTCAATACCAAAATATAAAATAGAAGTTTGTGATAAAATTGTCAACATTAAATGTTTGTATTGAAATTGTAATCTTAAGATTATTATATATAAGTTTTTGTATACTAAAAATAGATAGTGGTACTTAGTAATATTAATTGTAGGAGGATGAGGAGGTGGTGAGAAGTGATGATGGTAGGATGGGAGGAAGCAAGGGAGGGATTTATGAGCATGCAAACAGAAACCAATAATTTTCGAAACCTACAAAAAGAACAAATATTGAGAGAATGGGCTTCTTATTTATTTAATGAATTCATCAATGTGTAAGAAAAAGAAGAAGAAGATAAGTATGAATATGTGGAAAATCGATGAGGTGGGAGAAATATATTAAGTGATAGAGATGAGTGAATGATTTGTCCACACACGTGTCCCTACCTGCTTCTTTGCAGCGCACCGTCGAAGTTTTTCTCCTATCACACCCACCTTTTTCAATCTCTTTTCTCCTTTTCCATTTTTCTTTCTTTTTCTGCTCTTCTTATCTTCAATTTTTAATTTAATAACTAACATAAAAGAGTCTCATGTTTGATTTATTTCTTTGAACATTTTGTGGTATTATTTTCTAGCTTTCTCTAATGGGATTGGGGGTTTAAGATTAACGGTATGTTTGGTAGAATTTTTAGAATGAAAATACATTTGAAAATGAAAGTTTTGAATATGAACCTTTATTAACAAATTTCTTTTCTTAAAAGTTGTGGTGGGGTGTTTTAGTGAAATGTAAAATGTGTCTATTTTTGTGAAACAAAGGAAGTATGCAAGAAAGACAATCCACATATTACAATTATATATTTTAGAATGAACATTTTAGAGAAGTTAATTATTTCAAAAGTTGGTGTAAAATTAACAATTAAACACATAACATTTTAGCAGATGAACTTTTATGTCTAGAAGTTAATTTAAAATGGTCAGGTAGCTAGCAGTTTGTAAATGTTTCTCTACACATGCTCCCAATCTATAAAAAAAGATTCACTTTTTTGTATTCTTCTAAAAGTTTAAGTATAATCACTTATATAAAAATTAATGGAAAATCCAAATAAAATACAATCCATGAAGCAAGTAGATTGTCAAAATGGGTTGAAGGTTGGTCTGGAGAAAAAATATTACTCATGAATCTTGGTTCATGAAAAACGATACATAAAAGAATTATTGTCTTATAATGGACTTGATAGTCAATGCAAATTTATAATATAAGATAAATAGATTGAATATCTTAAAAAATTATTAGCTTCCAATTTGCTATAAAAACAGTTAAGAATAGTGATTTTAAGAAAACAAAAAAACAGTACAGCGGTAGTATATGTAGTTCAAAATTTGTTGGAAAATGAACACAAATTGGCCATCTATTTTAGTGTAAGACCAAAAGTCACAACCTATGGGGACATATTAGATTGGGCTTATACAGTATGTTAGTACAGATGGGATATATATTCAATTTCATATCAACTATGGGGGGTGAATGTGGATGCTTTCATGGTTCATGTTCATTTCAAGAATGTCTACTTCCATTCTCTAATTTTGATATGTGATGAATTTGGACATCATATTAAGCCTAGTTCAACATTATTATAACCTATATTTGAGATATTTCCATTTCAAAAAAATCTTTTATTTCTACTAAACATTCATTATTTTCTAGTCAAATTTGTATATTTTTACCCTTTAAGACAATATCATCTACAATAGTCTGTACCATCAAAATTAAGGCCGTACCACCATATTACATACTAACATAATTGGTCCGTTCCATTTACCTTAGTCTGTACCACAAACACAATCAATCAATTATGTCACATTTTCATGAATCTTCGTGCAAACTTAAATTGTATCATTATAGATTCATATGAATGGTATAGTTGTATGTATGAATGATATAGTTGATCAAAATATTTAAAATAGAAAAAAAAAACCAAGAAATAACTTTTGTAAATAATGTTTTCCTAACAATCATGAACATGTACTCTTAAAAATCCCGCTGTTGATGTGTAAGATCAAATCCTTTTAAATATTGTGATTTTAAATTAATGATTGTATTAGATATGTGACATATTAACGGTGAGCACATTAATATTTAATGTGCCTCCAACGGGGGATACAAATCCTATAACTTTTGTTGCGAGAGTTGACTATGAAAATAAAAATTGAGATTTCCACCCTCATATTTTGATGTGATAAATCTCCAGTCTTGCCCATAACGTGTTTCATTTTTTTTTTTTTTGTTGAATTTATTTATTATTATTATTATTATTTGATTAAATCAGGTAAAGAAAATAGAAAAGTGTAGGCAGGTTGTTAGAAATATAGGTCCCGTGAAGAGGCTGAACTCAAAACATCCAATAATCTACAAACAATTATATTAAGGTGCCGACAGATCTCAACATCACTCCTAAATTCACCACTTTATTTATATTAATTTGTTTGTTTTATGTTTGTTCTGGAACACTCATGCAATTTACCAGTACAACCAACCTCTCATATATGTACACACCATTAATCTTTTTTTACTTCACAATTAATTAACAATTATATATATGTTTAATTTCCAATTATTCAGTATGTCTCTATATACTGCAATCCAAACATCCTTCACTGGAACAAACTCTTAATTTAAGAAGCTCTATTGCTTTTAATTTATTTATTTTTCATAATAATAAAAGAGAATGGTGAATCAGAATATATACAAGTATATCCTTCCCACTCAATGGCCTTTCTGTCCTTCGTCACCTAAAACCAACAAATCTTATCTCTCACCTTATTACAAACTATACACATTAACCATCATTTTTGAGAGAGAGAGACTCAAAAATGCAGAATTCAGTATCGTATTGTGTGAAGGAGGAAAAGGCATGCATGGAATGGGCTGAAAAGTACTTCAAAGATTGTCTGTGCAACTTCAAAGATGAGTTATCTTTTGGATTTGGATTAATAAGCCTTGTCTGTTGGGGCGTTGCTGAAATTCCACAAATCATCACTAACTTCAGATCTAAATCTGGCCATGGAATTTCCCTTTTCTTCCTTCTCACTTGGATTGCTGGGTACTGTTCATTTTTCCTTTTCTTCATTCATTTTCTCTTTTAATTAACTCATCACAAATATGATGGAGTTTATTCAATAATGCTTTGCAGTGACATATTCAACTTAGTTGGTTGTCTTCTTGAACCTGCAACGGTGAGTCCTAATTCTTTCCCAACTTTTTCTATGAATAAATGTAACTATGATTCTTTTAGATTGTTTAAATAATTTCTGGGTTTTATTATTATTGTTTTGGATGCAGTTGCCAACACAGTTCTATACAGCCGTGGTAATTAAAGTTCATTCTTTCAACTTTCTAGATTCACACATGATTTTATTTCTCTATTTGCATTTATATAATTTGTTTTTTTGTTACAATAGCTCTACACAACCACAACAGTGGTCCTTGTTCTCCAGAGCATCTACTATGATTACTTTCGCAATAGGCATCGAAATGTCCAACACAAACATCAATCACACTCTCAGGTAATTAATTAATTAGTCTATTTAAAAATTTAGTTGCAAAATAAATATTATAAAAACAATGATTAATTTCAGGAGGTAGAAGATGTGAAGAAGCCTCTGAGAGCAGAAGCCCCATTTAATTCTGCCATCCCAATACCATATGGAAACCGCAGAGCTACACCCCGCAGATCTGAAACTTATTATTACACGTCAGCATACTATAATGTTGTCACTTTTTTTTTTTTTTTTTTTAAATTTATGTAATGAATGCAAATTAGTAAAATTGCAGGTCAGCAAGATCAATGGCTGGCAGCACGACTCCACCGATTCGATCTAATCTATGGCCCATAAAAAGTGGTCCTTCAGCTGTAGGTATCGACAATGATTCTTCTTCAGACGATGAATCTCATCCCATCCCACCAACATATAATGTTGTCACCAAACCCAAACCAATCCCACGTTCTGTGAGTGTCATCCAACATATATATCTTCTAAATTAATCTTCACTTCATAACAACATCTGTAATTAAAAAAGTTAATTTTAATTAGCAATTGTTCTTAATTCATGTTGTCAGGCAGGATATGGAGCATTCTTGGCAACATCGATGAACATGCCCAAAGAAACAAATGCTTTGATGCAAGTGTATGTTGGTTTCACAGCCCGAAAACTGTTGCAAGTAAGATCATATCATACCAACATTTTATTAAAATAAGTATGGGTAATTTCACTTTGGGTCATATATTTATGGTAGTTTGCATTTTTCAACAATTAAATATTTATTTTTTAATTTTGGTCTTTTATATTTTAATTTTGGATTGGTCTCCTGTGAGACCGTCTTACATGCGACGAGATTTAAATATGTCTTTTACAGATATGTCTTTTACAGGTATAAGTATGTGTTTTATAAGTATATTTTTTACAGTATATTTTTAGTATGTCTTTTACGGCTCTAAGTATGTCTTTTTTTCAATTTAATTTTGATCGAAATTTTCAAAATCGCTAATGTGGTCATTGTCTTTTTTTCAATTTAATTTTGATCGAAATTTCCAAAATCGCTAATGTGGTCATCGGAATTTGGCTGTCATGTAAGAATTTTCTGCGGCCACACCAACAATTTTGAAAATTTCGATCAAAAGGGAATTGAAATTAGAAAAATTAAGACAATGAAGACCAAACTTGGAAAACATATATTTGTTTGTTAAAAAATTGTAAATATATGTACAAAATTGAAATTAACTGAAATAAATAATTATTAAATATGATTAATTAGGATATAATAAATATCAGGAAGGGGGGTCTGCCGAAAGTGTGTATGGTCAGTGGTTGGGATGGATAATGGCCGCCATTTACATGGGCGGAAGGATACCTCAAATTTGGTTGAATGTAAGTTTATTACAATATTAATTAATATATATCCTTCAAGAAATTTAATCTAACTCTTTATTTATATATCTTACATTGATATTAATTTATTTTATTTCTTTTGTATAACTGACCACCAGATTAAAAGAGGAAGCGTCGAGGTAATTAATACACTCAAGGCTAATTAGTTAAGCTTTTTTTGTGGATTGTTAATTAATGCAATGATATTAAATTTCTTCATATTGTACAGGGATTGAATCCTCTCATGTTTATCTTTGCACTTGCTGCTAACGCCACTTATGTAGCCAGGTAAATAAATAAATGCATACACATCCCCACGATAACCTATTGACGTGGCAGTGTCTCAAAGACATGGATGCCACGTGTCTCAAAATCGATCATGACAAATTAATTAGGATCATAATATATACCATGTGAACATATGATGCAGCATTCTTGTTCGATCAATTGCTTGGGATAAAATAAAAGCCAACATGCCATGGTTGCTCGACGCTGTTGTCTGTGTACTGCTCGACTTATTCGTATCCTTTTCGTATATAATCTAATTATTTACATATCTTCTTATTAAGTACTCTTAAATAATTTGATAATGGTAAGATTAAGTGTTATTGAAATATTCATTCTAGCTAAGATTTAAGGTTAGATCCTTAACATGTGAAAACAGATAATACTACAATATGTGTACTACAGATACCTTAGGACGGAAAGTCGCAGCACCAAAGAAGAATATGGAGACTACCTTGAAGCAAAGCAATGAAACAATTCAATCAACATAAAAATAATATATGCTATGTGTTTTGTTTTTTGCCTTTGTTAGTTAGTGCAATGTGCATTTTTATTTATTACTGATGATTACGTTTTATTAGATGAGGGGCAATGAATTTTTTTACCAGCGATGGGCATTAATTGTTTGGATTCTTTGATTTGGAGCTGATGTAGTCAAAATTGTGAGACATCGTCTCTTACATTAAATTTGGTGAGAAAATCGTAGTCCATGTTCCACAAAACAATAATTAATTCGGTCTTATCCTATATTACATTTGTTATCCTATATTACATTTGTTGTTACATCTTTTCATGTAATTTAATATACGTAATGTATTAATTAGTAATGACATTTGATACACATGACGTGTGGTGATTATATTGGAGCAGAAGATGTAGCGTTAATGTAATTACTCTATGATTGATTGTAAGCTTGATTTGTGGACACCGGATGATGGTGTGTCGTCTCATATGATTTTATCCATAATCAAACGATTCTATACAAGTTTTGGTTGTAACGTTGGACTTTATGCGAGCTGGTAACTTCGTTGTCGAAATAATCGTAGTTATTGTTATGGTTGCCTTTAACATTTCAAATTAAATGGTAACCATAACTTAAAAAAAAAAACCAAAAAACTCAAATCTGATATAGTTGTACAGAATTAAATTTCTATCCATCTGATCTACACTATTATAAATATTTGAACATTGCTTAGACCTTCTTCGAACTTAATGCACAAATAGATAGAATAGCAGCAGAAAAATTAATATTGGTATGCCTATAGTATCTTTATTATAAAGTTTTAGTTTATAAGGTCCTTAAATATATTAATATATGTACTTTAAATTTGTTTTATCAGTATAATAGAAGAATTCTAATACACTTATATTTTTTGCCCCCATAAGTAGGGGTGCTTGGAAAATCGGAACTGAATCGGGGTCAACGGTTCGGAAAACCGTTGATCTGGTTTCAATTCGAAATCGAAACCGCAAACCGTGGTTCGACGGTTCAGTTTCGGTTCGTACCATTTTCGAACCGTTAAACCGTCGGTTTAACCGCCGGTTAGCCTATTTTTTTTTTAATTAAATGATGATGCCACATGTACGGCCCTGATCAATTAGCCATTGGTGTGATCAACGGCCAGAAGAAGTAGCCGTTGGCGAACCAACGGTTCGGATTTTGAATTCAATCAACGGTCAAAATTAAATGACCATTGATGATGGACCGCCAAGATTGCCCGAACTGCCGGTTTACCCGAATTGGAACCGGCGGTTCAAACTGGCTCGAAATATTTTTTATTTTTTTTATTTTAATTTTGCATTTTGGTTGAAATATATAAATACCCCTTATATCCTTTGTAAATTGCACACCAATTCTTTGTCAATTTCATCCATTCTTGAATCATTCTCTCTCTCAACTCTCAAGCTCACACTTGATTCTTTCATCAATTTTTCAATTCATCATCACTTATTATATTTAGTCTTCTAGTGCTATTCTATATCATTTTCTTCTATACTTCTATTTTTTTTCTTCTTCAATTGAATCAATTCTATTTCCATTCTCTTCCAAAAAAAAATGTTGGGATATTTCTATAGTTATCTTAATGAGACAAACAAAATGCATCTGGATGAAACAAACAGGTTGCATAACAAAACAGGATGCATAATAAGATAATGAAAGTTGCTAAAAGAAGTTTCCACGTATTACATGATCATAAGCTTATCTGTCAATAAACAGGATTATGAAAGGGTTTTCCAAGGAATAAGAAAAACCAACCTTAGAAGAAAAAGGAATAAGTCTTCTAAGGGTCAGCAAGCTGCTAGCTGATACAGAATACTGGATGCTGCAATCAGGAAGCAGCAAACAACAAGCAACAAAAGGAAGCTGAAAGAGCAAAGCAGCAAAACAGTATACAGCGACAGAAAGCTGACAACAGGTTTCAGGAATAGGAAGCTGATCTGAAATAGAATCCTGATACGGAACAGGAAGCAGCATGGAACCGCATCCTGAGCAGCAAGCAGGAAGGACCCACTATCTACAGAAAGAGCAGGAAGTAACCAACAGACTTGGTGAAACCCTCTCTAGGGCAGTATTAGGAAGAGCATGCAGAGAAGCAAAGCTAACTGACTCAAGTAGCCGTTGCATGAACTTCAAGCTTGGACCCATACCGACTTGACAGGTCAGCAGAAATGTCAGAAAGGTCCAAAAGCAAATAGTGGGTGCATTAAATGCTCATGTTAGGAACAACTCAAATACATTTAATGCGACCACAGAGAAGATCTTGGAGATAAGAGCTTAAACTCAAAAGGAGAAGGATCTCTCTTCAATGGATAACTTCCCAACGGATAAATCTCTCAAGATCTATAAATAGAAGGTGTGGCTGATTGAAGAAAATTGCTAGACAGAGTCGAAAGGAAACTCATATACTTTCCAAAGCTTCTCAGAGCTTTCACATGTTCAACCACTCAACCTTCATGGAGTAGTCTACAACAGCAATAGAGCTTTCAGAGATCAAGATTGCTTCTCACCAGTTGAAGAAACATTTTCTTTTAACCACTATGCTGTGTGTGCTAGGTTGTTTTATTTGGTGTACTTAGTTGATAGGATTATATCCTTGCTAAGTTTATTAGTCTTGTGTAGGCTAATATTTCCCTGTGTGGGAGTGTGTCCCTGTGTGGGAGTTTGTAAACCCTGTGTGGGTGTAGACCTAGGAATCTGGGATTCTTGTAGGTATAACTTGTTTTGGAAGAGGTTTGTAAAGATGAGTCTTGTAAATCAAACTGACCATAACAAAGTTCCTCCTCAGTGAAGGGGTAGAGTGGACGTAGAAGGATTACACCATCTTCGAATCACTATAAGCCATACATGTTTACTGCTTATCTTATTTTCTATATTGCTTTACTTGCTTATCTCTTATATTGCATCTTTAATAAGCATACTGTTAAAACGCGTGTTGCAAGATCATACTTTGAAAAGAAAAATGGTTTTCATCAGAAACTCTATCTAGTTTATTCCGCTACATTGCATTTTGAAACCGGGACAGTAACCTGATTCAGCCAAGGGCCAGGTTGCTGACTCGAGACAGGATATTATTCTCTAAAAGAGACAGAAACCTGTTATTCAGTTATATGTTTTAGAAAAGTTTGAAAAATCGATAGAGGTTCATTTACCCCCCATCTGAACCTCTGACCACTTGGGACCCAACCAAAAAAAATTTCTATAAGAGGTACTTCTTCTTCCGTCGGTTCATCTCGTGGAAAAGGAAAGAGTCCTATGCCACCATAACGATCTTTGCAAGATGATGATGATATCATTGATTCTTATTCTCAATGGAGTCAAGATGATTTGAAGGCCAATTTAGGCCCTAATACCGTCGCCGCCTTTACCGAAGAAGAAGAAGAGGAGGTGTCTAGGAGAACAACACAATAGAACAACAATACGACACGCACCACTAGAACACCTTCTACTCTTCGAAGTGATATTTTCTCTGTTCATTTTAAGAAGGAGAAAGTATCGAATAACCACGTTGATTATAATGTCACGTCTAACCATTGTGGAAAAAAACTACAAATTCAAATATGGAGGGGGCTATGAGACGTTCAACAATCATATATTGAAGAAACATCCCGACAAGATGGATAATGATTGATCTCAAACATAAATTCGGGGATATACCGATTCTTCTCAAGGTGGAGGTATGAATTCTCTTATTTTTAAATTTAGTCAATTAAACCATAGGAGAGACGTAGTCAAATTAATTGCCGAAAAACATCTTCCATTTCAATTTTCTTGTGATGACAGTTTTGAAAAATATACTAGCACTTACTTACAACCTAGTAGTAGAAAAATATTTAGAAACACCGTAACACGGGATGTAGAAAAAATAGTAGGAGAGTATAAATATAAATTAATTGAAGAATTTAAAATTTTAAAACAAAAACTTTCTTTATATAGTCATATTTGGAAGGATCCTTATAAGTTGCATGATTGGGTATTACTTGTCATTGGATAGATGATGCATGAAACATACAAAAAGGTTTAATTGCATATATTGATTTTGATGAAAGATATTCGGCTATACACATTGCATAAAAAATTATATATGTTTTAAATGATTATGGTATAGTATGAAAAATATTTTTCATTGGATTTGATAATGCTAGTGGCAATATGGCTAGTTTACCTTCACTTACTGAAATTTGTAAACCTCCAATTCAAGGTAAATTTTTCCATATTTGTTGTATGTGTCATTGTTTAAACTTATATGTTCAAGATGGCTTAGAATCATTAGACGATCATATTAAATCTATTAAAGAGACAATTTATGAAATTGCTAGATCTACGACATATCATAAAAAATGGGCTAAGTTTTGTAAGGAAAACAGAATGAAAATTAAAAAATTTATAATCGATGTGCAACATCGTTGGAATTCTACTTATTACATGTTTTAAGATTCTTATGATTATAGACACATGCTTTGTCAATTTTATATGAAAAATTTACATGATGACATTATTTTAATTGAAAATTAATGGGATGCATATCTTAATTTGATTCAATTTTTAAATGTTTTTGAAGAGACAACTAGGGAATTATCCGGTTGTTATTATCCTACTTCTCCATTAGTTTTAGATTATTGTGTAAAAATTGCTCTTATTTTCAATGAGTATTCAACATGTCCTATTTTAGGAGACACAATTATAGTGATGAAATCGAAATAGTTAAAATATTTTCATGAGATACCCGATTTATTTTTATGTGCTAAATTATTAGATCCTAGAATTAGAGAAGATGATTTACAAGAATTATTAAAAATATATTATAATGTATTGTTCCCAAATTTGCTATTGGGAGAATATGATGAAGTTGATTATATTCCTAATCCTATTGAAGTTGTTGGTAAAGCTAAACAATGTCGAACTGTTTAAAGAATATAAAGTATTATTTGGTGTTTCTAGTGATGATATAGTAGGTAATCAAAATGTAAGAGGTAGTAGTCATTCCTCTTCTTCATTTAGTTTTGTTCCGGCTCTGGCTCTTAGTCAATTTTACAATTTTTATTATATTAGAATACAAAAAAGAGCTAGAGGTTCTAACCCTTGTCAAGAATTAAATTCATATTTAGGTGCTACTTTTGAATAAATTTTCTTTGAAAATCCTTTGGATCTATTGAAGTGGTGGTCAAGAAGGATTACCATTTATCCTATTTTAACAATTATTGCAAAAGAGATATTTGCAAGTCCCACCTCAACCGTTGCCGTAGAACATGCATTTAGCAAATGAGATCATATGTTGAATCTAAGAAGATCAAAATTGATGAAAGAGAACATACAAAACATAACTCTTCTTGAAGATTGGGTGAGCAAATAACCATCAACAACATCTTGATTTCTCCTATTTAGACGACGATGGAGATGACACGTATGGATACGATTTAAACACATTCTCCTCCGTCGGAACCAACGTTGACGAATGAAGGTAAGTTTAGGTAAGAGAACTACGTGAGATTTGATTCCTTAATTTTGACAAGGATACATAAGCAATTTCATTATAAGTTTGGAAGTTACACTTCAAACTTAAAATGAAACTCAAGTTTTTTCAATTTTTTTTTCAAGTTTCAATTTATTTTATACAAAGATGAAAATGTTGTAATTTTTTAACTTCAAGTCTTCAATAATATTATACTTGTATGATTCATGATTGTAATATATTGAGTTGTAATATTTTTTTAATTCATAATTGTAATTTTCACTCATTTTAATCTTGTAGACTTAAGTTGTATTATGTTTTATTGTAATATTTTGAAAATCTTAAGTTGTAATGTTGTACTTGTACTTGTTAGTTGTATAATTTATTAATTTAAAAATTATTTTACTTAGTTTAGACTTTATAAGAAATCTAAAATTATTGCACAAAAAAATTTAATAATGCAAAAAAAAAAATTTACAGCGCATGGCACAATAGTGTGCAAAACACAAAACATTTGGCTCGAACCGTGCCCCCAGTGTCGGGGTCGTGCAAGAAATTTAAAAAAAACCCCTGAATCGTCGGTTTTGGTTCAACCGACGGTTTTTGAATCGGAATCGGAACCGACAGCCTCACGGTTCGATTCCGATTCCACCTTAACCAGTTTCCTGAACTGCCAATTTGGAATCGAAACCGGCGGTTCGAACCGATTGAGCACCACTACCCATAAGCATATGCCTCTAACATTTTCAGGAACTACATTTTTTAAAACTCTAATTTGAATTTTTTTTTGTGAATTTGGCCGGTTCCCAAATTTGGCACAATCTCTCAATTGAGTTGAAATTGTTGTCATAAAAATATCAAAATCATGTTTAATTCAGATAAAAAAATGTTTCTAACTCTATATATAACATACATGCACCACTTTTGCCACATAATCTTTAAATGATTGAAATTATTTCACAAAGCTAAAAAAATGAATAGAGTGAACATTATCCAAAAAAATAAATATGGAAATTATTTAAATAAATAAGATCTTTAATAAAATCTGAGAAATTAAAAAAAAGATATTAAGGTTTAAAAGTAATATATATATATATATATGAATGTCGGCCATGTTTTATAAGAGAGGAGGACGGTCTATTCACATTGTATTTGATGGGCAAAGGCGAATTGAAAGCTAAGTAGTTGTTCTTAGAGTCCATGCAAATCATAATTTCTCATATAATTTAATTTAATTAAAACATGTAATTGATAAATAAGAGTCCATCCAAAATCCAAATCACATGATCTTTAGATTTCTATATCAATCTTTATTGATAGAATTTGATTTGATAATACATTCAATCAATCCACATCTTAAAGATGAAATACCTAAATCGGTTGATGGGAATTTTTTTGGATCATTTGTGTTTATGTAAAAATAAAATAATATAATCAATGTTATAAAGATAGTATATAACTTTTGTTATATTCCAATTTCGATGACTATAATATTACGAGTAGATCTTCTATGCAACTGGTGCATGGATCTTAGATCCATGCACTTGGGTTGGGTTAGGCTAGATCCGACCAAGATGTCACACCCCGTTTTTTTTCATGAAATTATCAGAGTTTTCCTTGCGGGTGTGCAAGAAGAAATGGTACGAAACATTTTCATATACAGAAGAAGGAGGTAGGAGATAATTATCAAAAGAATGAGGTAGGAGATGATCAGAATCATTCACATATCAACAATCGGATTCAACCGATTAACAAAACATAGCAGTGGAAATAAAATATCAGGATCCATCATTCGAAACATATACGAGATTATACTTTACAAAATGTGAATTATAAAAATCATTGTTTAAATGTTGTGAGACATCAGTCTTAAAAACACAAATCCGGATAGAGCACCACCCCTCTCACTCTAAGGTTCATCATGCTCGTCATCTCCTGTAACGTGAATTACAGAATAGGGGGTGAGTGCGTGGAATACACTCATGGGGATAACATCCGTATCTTATAACAATCGACATATATTTTATACAGGAAATGTAACATTCAACAAGTAGTCACAACACGTAAGATGCAAGGCATGTATCTCGTAACTCATCCTTTAGGTGCGGGAATTTCCCGTCTTACCCTACAAAATGGTCTTAAATACCGCTGGCGCATTTACAGGACCACCAAACCTTCCAGGTAGTAGAGGGGGTAAGAGACAGTTGTTTTTTACGGTCTATAAGACCCTCCGAACATGCAATGTGGACCGTAGTCCTTTCACAGTATATCATGAACACATATACTGTCAAGCCCCTAAATCTTTTCACATTTTATCAGAGTTTTCACATGGACGTGAAGATGGAAAAAGCCAGAGACACTTATCACAATCAGAAAGAATGAGTAAGGGACAACAGAAGAAAGAAGTAAGGGATGAAGTGAATCTCTCACTTATCAACAATCGGCTTCTGCCGATAACAATCGGTCTCACTACCGATATAAAACATCATACGCAGCGGAATCATTCTTCAGGATCTCACATCCTTATATGTATCAAAATATTACATAACCCAAAGTACATAAATCATGGTTTGATAAAGTTTGTGTTACATCGTCTAATCATGCGAATACTAAAGATAGCACCATCTCTCTCTCCATCTAGGGTTCCTCTTGTTCATCATCGCCTGTAGTGTGAGTACAGATTAAGGGGGTGAGTGCGTGGAATACACTCGTGGGGATAAAATCCATCTCTTGTGACTCAACAGAAATAAATACCGAAGATAATCTACAGTCACGTTGCCATAGCACATAAAAGCAAAACAGATATTAGAAATGGCAAGGGACGAACAGGTGTGAGATTTCCCCATTTTATCCTATATAACGGTCTCACTACCATTGGTGCATTTCAAAAGGACCACCAAACCTCAACAGAGTAGTAGAAAATAGTTGGGGACGAACAGAGTGGACCTCAGTCCTTTCACAATTATATGGCACATCAATTATAATCACAACACTTAGTATTCCTCAGTCATATATTTAATAGGGAAAACAGTAAACAGATAAAGAGATAGAAATTACCCCCACCTTGTTTGGTGGTTACCATGTGAGTCGTAAGGTCTAAGGATCTGATAACACAAGCTCAATCCAACAAGTACTCAAGCTCAATCCAACTAATACTCAAGCTTTAATCAAACGAATAGCCTACACAATTTACGGTGTTCTTAGATCCTTAATAAAGTATAATTAAAGCTGTAAAAGTTCTCGGCGGAAAAATGATCGTTAAAGACGCGACGGATCGAGTGATCTAAAGATTGGAATTTAGGAGACAAGGCTGAAAGTTCAATCCAAAGGGCTGAGATGATAGGAAATGAAATTTGGGTCACGACGGAAAAAAAAAGAGCTCGATCGGAGTTAAAATGAGCTCAAACGGAGCATTTTAGGTTCAGGGGTATTTTGGTAATTTTGGTCAAAGGGTTGACTTTGACCGGGCCCACGACCCTCGGTCAACGACGTCTCATCGGTGACGACTCGAAAATGATGAACGATGGAAAAAAATGAGGTTCGGATCGAAAACACGGCGTCGGGTGCATGTCGGCACTCGACGGGCACGCATGGGCGCGCACGGCGCGCGCGGCTTCCTGACACTCGGCAGCTGCCGAGTTTTCTCGGCAGCGGGATACGGCACCCGGCTGGCTGCCGAGTTTTCTTGGCAGCTTCACTCCCAGCTCTCCCGACGGTGGCCTGCTCGACTAGGCCATTTCCCGGCATCGTCCGGTGCGGCGGCATCGCCTTCTGCCGCCACCTCTAGGATCGTCGGAAACCTCGCACCGCCGGCTACCACCTCCGGCCATCCCTCGCCGGATTCCGACATGAATGGTGCTTGAAAAATACACCGCAAAACCCTTCGATACTCAGATTTTTGAACACCCACCCTCTCCCAAAAACTCTCCGATCGGCGACCCCCGTCGCCAACGACCACTCCTAGCCCCGACCGGCGACCCCCCGTCGCCGGCAACCCTTTTCCGGCCAACCCAACATGCATACACAACATATATATACTCCCTTACTCACACACCCTCTTGCATACACACACACTGTCACCTTACTCTGGCCGGCGGCCACTTGCCGCCGGCGACCACCACTACCCGTCGCAACCCTGGCCGGCGACCCCCAGTCGCCGACCACCACCAGCCACCGCGAACACACACACACAGGAGCACACACACACACATGCACATGGTGATACATACACACACATCGGATTCCCTTGGCCGGCGACTTTTAGTCGTCGGCCACCCACCAGAGCATCTCGCCGGCGACCTCCCATCGTCGGTCCATCTTTCCCGCACGGCGGCGCCACCCGGCACCGCGCCTAACAACATGCAACACACACACATGCACGTAATATATATATATATATATATATATATATATATATATATATATATATATATATATATATATATATATACATACTATCCTTCTCTGGTGCCGCCACCCACGGCGGCGCCAGCCCTCCAGCGGCTGACCCTGACCTCCGGCAGCCTTCGGCAGCAGCTTCGGTGTGGTGGAAAGAGAAATCACAGAAGAGAGAGAAAGGGTGGTGTAAGGGTTAGGGTTTCAAGGCTGTTTTTTGTTGTTTTCCGGTGAACGACAAATCGGATCCGAGACCTATTCTAGTATCGTCTAGTATCGAGACGAACGTTGTGTGTGAAAATCGGCCGAAACTGACAACTTTGAAATTTTCCGGCCACCGACCGACGACTGCGCCGGCGGCGGCGCGCCGGAAACAGAAAGACAGGAAGAAAAAATGGAGAAAGAAGGACTTACGTGTTTTCGTAGCTTTCGGCTCGTTCGGAATAACGGTGATTTTCGAATCGAAACTACCCCTATTTATAGATTTTCCGAAAACACTATTAATCGAAAAATATCTCCGTTACTATTCATCGGTTGACAAGTCTTCGTTACTATTCACGTAAATATCTCCATTTTACTATTCATCGTTAAATATCTTCCGGTTTTCCATGTAGCGCCCCGGATCTAAACGAGCATAATTGATTAATTAATTATTTAACACATGACTTAATAAGTATGTGCGTTTACTTTAACTGTTTAAATTACTTACGTGCGTTTCAGATACTTGTTTAATGTGTGATTTAGATGGATAATTTTCTTGGACATGGTATATAAAATATTTCTATACCATTAGATGCGTCTTGGAAAGATGAGAATATAGAAACGAACTAGGGGTCAATCGGAGACCCGTAGCTCAAACGGCGACGAAAAGGGCGAAACACGAAGTTTCGGAAATATCAGAAGATATTTACGTGAATAGTGAAACGAGATATTTTGGTGAATAGTAACTTTTCCAATTCTATAAATAGGGGCTTCCCCCAATTCATTTCTTACCCTTTCTTTGAACGAGCCTAAAGCGACGTTTACGGGTAAGTTTTTCTCTCCTCCTTTCTCTCTCTCATCTCTTTCCGTCTCCGGCGTACCATCGCCGGCGCCGCCATCGGCAACCGCCGAAAAAGTCAACTTGCTCGGTTTCGAATGGTTATTGCATAGATTGTAGCTCTCGTCAAGGCGAGTCTGGTGTTGGTCTTGTTTTTCCGTTCCGACGGTTAGATCGCCGGCAAATCGCCGGTCAACTGTCGGAAAAACCTAAGTTTGGAGTCTACCACCTTTTCTCTCTCCTCGTTTCTTGCTTTCTCTCTCTCATTTTCCTAGCCGGAGTAGTGGAGCCACCGGGGGAGGCGGCGTGGCCGGAGTTTGGGTGAGAAGCTTGGGTTTGTGTGTGTGTGTGTGATCTCTGTTGGGGGCGGCACAGATGGTGTCGCCATGGGAAAAGTGATGGTCGGCGCTGGTGATGCGCCGACAAGACTTGATGATGGGTTGCCGGCGACTGGAGGTCGCCGATCAAGTGTTTAAGGGTGTGTGTGTTGTATATATATGCATGTTTGTGTGAGTTTTGAGGTTGGGAAGGGTTTGTTCTCACACCGGAGTTCGTTGGGGGTAACCGGAGATGGAGGAGGTTGGAACGGGGTTACCGGTGAGTCGTGGAGGTGGTGGCCGGCGACGGGAGGTCGCCGGCAAAAAGCTGTGTTTTCAGGTGTTTTGTCGTGCATGGGCGCGCACGGTCGCGCACGGTCGCGCGCGCGCCGAGAGGAGCTACTGGACGATCGCGCACAGTCGTGTGCGGTGGCACGGTCGTGCCCGGGGAGGAAATGACCGTGCGCGGTAGGGCAGTTGCCGGAGAATACCCATCGATCTTAAAACGCTCCGTTCGGGCTCATTTCAACTCCGATTGAGCTCATTCTTTTTTTGTTGCGACCCTAATCGAACCCTCTTTCACCTCAATGCATTAAACTAAACTTTTACCCTTGTCTCCTCAATCCCAATCTTTAGATCTCTCAATCCATCGCGTCGTTAACGAACGTTTTTCCGCCGGAACCTTTTACAACTTTATTTATACTGTATTTAAGGATCTAAGAATACTGTAACATATGTAGGCTATCAGTTGGATTGAACTTTGAGGCACGAGGTTTAAGACATGAGACTTTGGAACTCGCTACTCACGTGGTAACCACCGAACGAGGTGGGGGTAACTTCTAAACTCTATGTGTTTACTGTTTTCCCTATGTGATATATGAATTGTTGAACTCTACGTGCTGTGTTTATATATTGTGTTTAATTTACGATGATGATGCTACGAAGGGACTTCGGTCCATATCTATGCTACGAAGGGACTTCGGTCCATATCTATGCTAAGAAGGGACTTCAGTCCATATAATGCTACGAAGGGACTACGGTCCATTTCTATGCTACGTGTCAATTTGTGTTGTGTTTATTTGCTGAACATATATACGTTTGTTTTGTGCATCTGCATAATAATTATTTGAACATGGAACGTATCCCCTCGAGTGTATTCAACACACTCACCCCTATTCTGTACTCACACTACAGGAGACGAAGAGAATGGTGATGCGTAGAGAGATGAGTGCCCTATCAGCTGTGTCCTTTGTCCGGATTTGTCTTCTAAAGCTGTTATCCGTTTGTATAAGAAAACTGGATTTCTTCTTCTTGTAAATGATCTTGATGTTTTTCCGCTGCGTATGGTTTCAAACTTTCTTTTATCGGTTGTATCTGATGTTTTAAGTGTACCTCTTCTTATGTTCTTCCTTTTCTTTTTTTTATATATCATGTACGCCTCTTTCCCCTTTCTCTCTTAACGCCAAAAACGAAAAACTCTGATATTTTGACCGAAAGATTTTGGTGCGTTATAGATGGTATCAGAGCTTAGTTCTACCCTTTGTAGGGCTTTGCTCAAACCTGTTTTAGAAGAAAGAAAATGAGAAAAACGTGTTTTGAAAATGAGAAAGTCTTTTCAAAAAGAAACGGATAAGCACTATCCTCTCTCTACGCGTGTCTCACCCTAACCAGGAGTGTTTATCTGCTATGTGTTATCTGGCTTATCTGATAAAGATCGTTTAAGATTTGAGAAAGTGTTACGAATATAGTGTCATGATGGAAAGATCTTTCAAAACCTTCTTGACGTCATTACAACCACGATAAAAAGATCATTTAAAAACTATCTTGACGTCACTACAATTGACGCACTACTTTTGTCCGCCGCCACAGGGCCACTGACTGCAGCTGCGTGAGCTCATGTGGGTAACCACAAGGGCCGTTGACTGCAGTAACGTGAGCTCGTGTGCGTAAATGATCATTTGCATTAGTAGAGATTATGTGACTGACAGTTGAGATTACCATTGGCTTTGTTTACAACATGGTGAGCTAGTTGGTGTGTTTTCCGGTTCGTGGTTGTGATACGTAAGGTTGGTTTTGAAACTTGAGGTCTATAGAAAACCGTGTGTGGATGTCTGTGATGCATTTTACGATGTTTTTACTTATGTTGTGTTTTTCTGGTTAATTTATGGAAGTTGGGTATACGCTATCCAACATGACCATGATATGCTACGATGATAAATGAATGACAGATCATGTTATGCTACGATGATAAATGAGCTATGATGATAAATGAATGATGGAAAATGTATTGAGATTATCATATGATTTATGGAGTAATGTTTACCGGTACTAAAGTACCAGTTATTGGTTTATTTGATGTTAAAGATTGCTGGGTTACATGGGGTAAATTATAAGGGATAGTTATCGCATTTTGTTTTAGAATTATACCTCGAGGTCGACCACGGAAGGTCCGGCCACGGAAGGTCCGGCCACCAACTGAAAATCCACTAGAACCAAATGTGGATGCTCCGCCAACTGCGAATCCACCAGAACAAAATGTGGATGTTACAATGATGGATTTAGTGTCCATCCTTAGGGGACTGTCACAACACTTCGAGGTGACTCGAACCACACCCCTGCCAACAAGGTCCGATCCGAATTTGATATACGAATAATTTCGGCGTTACAATCCACCGACGTTCAATGGAAAAGGTGAATCATCTGATGCCGAAGAGTGGCTAAGGTCACTCGACCGGTTATTTGGACACTTGACATATACATAGGAGCAGAAGGTCTCTTGTGCAATCTTCCAGCTCACCGAAGAAGCGAGTCATTGGTAGGACTCGTATGAGCGGACCCTATTGCCAGCTCAAAGAGAGGACCTGACATGGGAGGATTTTAAGAAGGTGGTGACTTAGCACTTCATACCTCAATCCTACCGAGATAAAAAGGAAACAGAGTTTCTACACCTCCGTCAAGAGAGCTCGACGGTAGGAGAGTACGAGCGGAGGTTTAACCAGCTGAGCAGATACGCCACTCACTTGGTGGACACTGATGACAAGAAGGCCCGATGTTTTGAGAAGGGTCTTCGTTCAGAGATCAGTTCTATTCTGGCAGGTCAGGGAAACAGGACCTATGCCAATGTCGTGGAGAGAGCCCAAGAGATCTCCTCTCATCTGCACTTGGACATGTTACCGCCAGAGAAGGATGATGAGACACTTGGAAAAAGGAAGTGGATCGAGCCAAGTCAAAGCTTCGATAAAAAAAAATTTCCAAGGATTGATAATGATCCGCTTCTCCCTGCTCCTAAGCTAAGAAACTTATATGCCAAGTGTGGAAAGGCTCATGCAGGAACATGCCTTTTAGGGACCCAGATTTGCTTTAGATGTAGAGAACCAGGACATGTCGCCATCAGATGTCCGAAGTTCAGTAACACAACAATGGTACAAAATCTAGGGTCAAGGGCAGGCAAGACTCGAGCTTTCACTCCCAATCATACAGAGGCTGCCGAAAGATAGGTTGTGGATGAGAAACTCCTAGTATTATATTAGTAGAAGGATATGTAGTGGCTCGTACCTTGTAATAGTGTACGTAATCCTTTTGTATAATGTACGAGCTACCCACCTTTCGGCCTATATATATAAAGAATACCAGTTTGACTTTTGCTATTCGATGGAACCGCATCTACTTTCCTCACGTTTTGTGTTTTATTTCTTCACCTATAGTAATATGGTGGCATCGGTGTCGAAAGCTTCATATCGGATGACGCCGAAGGAATTGCAAGAACTAAAGGTCCAACTAACAGAACTGTTGGACAAAGGTTCTATCGGACCAAGCGTGTCACTTTGGGGAGCTCCAGTGCTCTTCATGAAGAAGAAAGATGGGAGCTTACGGATGTGTGTCGATTACCGAGAGTCGAACAAGCGGACCATAGAGAACAAGTATACACTGCCTCGAATTGAAGATCTCTTCGATAAAGTAAGAGGTGTAAGTGTGTTCTTGAAGATTGACTTAAGGTCTAGGTATCACCAGATAAAAGTCAAGGATGCAGATATATCATCAATCAGTATTATGAGATGAAGAAGGAGAAGAGTAAAGAACAGAAATGCGGTTTGGTCAGGAAGGATCGAGAAAGAATTGGAAAAGCTCAGGACTGAAAAAGGTTCTGAACATCGAGCTTAGCCACATATTCAAGGCTTGCAAGCCGAGTTATTTCCTTGACGAAAAATGGAAAGAACGACACGACACGAGAATAAGAGGATGAGATCCTGGCAAAGTAGTCAGTCTTGTCGATTCTAAGTACGTGCTCAATTTCGAGGATGAAATTATTTTAAGGGGTAAGGGATGTAGTGTCCCGGATCAAAACGAGCATAATTGATTAATTAATTATTTAACACATGACTTAATAAGTATGTGTGTTTACTTTGACTGTTTAAATTACTTACGTGCGTTTCAAATACTTGTTTAATGTGTGATTCAGATGGATACTTTTCTTGGACATGGTATATAAAATATTTCTATACCATTAGATGCTTCTTGGAAAGACGAGAAGATAGAAATGAACTAGGGGTTAATCGGAGACCCGTAGCTCAAATGGCGACGAAAAGGGCGAAACACGAAGTTTCGGAAATATCAGAAGATATTTACGTGAATAGTGAAATGAGATATTTTGGTAAATAGTAACTTTTCCAATTCTATAAATAGGGACTTCCCCCAATTTCTTTCTCACCCTTTTTTCGAACGAGCCTAAAGAGACGTTTACGGGTAAGTTTCTCTCTCCTCCTTTCTCTCTCTCTCCTCTCTTTCCGTCTCCGGCGTGCCACTGCCGGCGACCGTCGAAAAAGTCAACTTTCTCGGTTTCGAATGGTTTTTGCATAGATTGTAGCTCTCGTCGAGGCGAGTCTAGTGTTGGTCTTGTTTTTCCGTTCCGACGGTTAAATCGCCGGCAAATCACTCGTCAACTATCGGAAAAACTTAAGTTTGGAGTCTACCACCTTTTCTCTCTCCTCATTTCTTGCTTTCTCTCTCTCGTTTTCCTAGCCGGAGTGGTGGAGCCGCCGGGGGAGGCGGCGTGGCCGGAGTTGTGTGTGGGTGGTTTTGGGTGAGAAGCTTGGGTTTGTGTGTGTGTGTGATCTCTGTTGGGGGCGGCACAGATGGTGTCGCCATAGGAAAAGTGATGGTCGGCGCTCGTGATGCACCGACAAGTCTTGATGATGGGTTGCCGGCGACTAGAGGTCGTCGGCCAAGTGTTTAAGGATGTGTGTGTGTTGTATATATATGCATGTTTGTGTGAGTTTTGAGGTTGGGAAGGGTTTGTTCTCACACCGGAGTTCGTTGGGGGTAACCGAAGATGGAGGAGGTTGAAACGGGGTTGCCGGTGAGTCGTGGAGGTGGTGGCCGGCGATGGGAGGTTGCCGGCAAAAAGCTGTGTTTTCAGGTGTTTTGTCGCATACGGGCGCGCGCGGTCGCGCACGTGCCGAGAGGAGCTACTGGACGATCGCGCACGGTTGTGCGCGGTGGCACGGTCGTGCCCGGGGAGGAAATGATCGTGCGCGGTAGGACAGTTGCCGGAGAATACCCATTGATCTTAAAATGCTCCGTTCGGGCTCGTTTCAACTCTGATTGAGCTCATTTTTTTTTGTTGCGACCTTAATCGAACCCTCTTTCATCTCAACCCATTGAACTGAACTTTTACCCTTGTATCCTCAATTCCAATCTTTAGATCTCTCGATCCGTCGCGTCGTTAACGAACATTTTTCCACCGGAACCTTTTACAGCTTTATTTATACTGTATATAAGGATCTGAGAATATTGTAACGTATGTAGGCTATTAGTTGGATTGAACTTTGAGGCACGAGGTTTGAGACACGAGACTTTGGAACTCGCTACTCACATAGTAACCACCGAACGAGGTGGGGGTAACTTCTAAACTCTATGTGTTTACTGTTTTCCCTATGTGATATATAAATTGTTGAACTTTACGTGCTGTGTTTATATACTGTGTTTAATTTACGATGGTGATGCTACGAAGGGACTTCGGTCCATATCTATGCTACGAAGGGATTACGGTCCATTTCTATGCTACGTGTCAATTTGTGTTGTGTTTATTTGCTGAACATATATACGTTTGTTTTGTGCATCTGCATAATAATTGTTTGAACATGGAAAGTATCCCCACGAGTGTATTCAACACACTCACCCATATTCTGTATTCACACTACAGGAGATGAAGAGAATGGTGATGCGTAGAGAGAGGAGTGCCCTATCAGCTGTGTCCTTTGTCCGGATTTATCTTTTAAAGCTGTTATCCGTTTGTATAAGAAAACTGGATTTCTTCTTCTTGTAAATGATCTTGATGTTTTTCCGCTGCGTATGGTTTCAAACTTTCTTTTATCGGTTGTATCCGATGTTTTAAGTGTACCTCTTCTTATCTCCTCCTTTTTCTTTCTTTTATATATCATGTACGCCTCTTTCCCCTTTCTCTCTTAACGCCTAAAAATGAAAAACTCTAATATTTTGATCGAAAGATTTTGGGGCGTTACATTCCGGATCCTCGGGTTTTGCCCTTTTTATCGCCGTTCAAGCTACAGGTCTCCGATTGACCTCTAGTTCGTTTCTATATTCTCGTTTTCTTGATACGCATCTAATGATATAAAAATATCCTATGTTCCACATCTAGGAAAAAATATCGGTCTATATCGTGCATTAAACATGTAGCTGAAACGCACACAATAAATTAAACAGTTAAAACATACGCACATAATTATCAAATCTTAGGTTTAAATATTTAATTAATTAATTATACTTCATTTTTGGTCCGGAGTGCTACATATACATAGCATATAATCACTGCATTTAGTATTTCCCAATCATGCTTCAAAATAGGAAAAACTGTAAATAGATAAAGAGTTAGAAATTACCCCCACCTTGTTCGGTGGTTACCACGTGAGTAGCAAGTATCAAAGATCAGGTATCGCAAAGCTCAATCCAACTGATAGCCTATACAAGTTACGTTGTTTCTTAGATCCCTAATAAGTATAATTAAAGATATAATTGATTTTGGAGAAGATACGATCATTAAAGATGAGACGGATTGGAAGACCTAAAGATTGAGATTGAAGAAATGAGGGTGAAAGTTAGGTTTATAAGGTTGGGATGAAAGAGGATAAAATTTAGGTCGCAACGGAAAAAGAATGAGCTCAATTGGAGTTGAAACGAGCTCGAACGGAGCGTTTTAAGTTTGGGGGGTATTTAGGTAATTTTTGTCAAAAGGTTGACTTTGACCGGGACCCACGACCCCCAGTCAATGATATCTCATCGGCGACGACTTGATGATAACATACGATGGAAAAAATGGGATTCAGATCGAAAACACGGTGTCGCGCGCGTACCCGTCACACGGCATGACACCCGCGCGCACGCACCCGACATCGGGTAAAATTCTCGGCAGACTCGGCGACCTCGGCAGCATGCGTGCGCAAGCACCCGGTGCCTCTTGGCCACACTCTGCAGCTCTCGACAGCCTCACACGCCAACGCCCGGCACTCCTCGGCAGGCTCGGCAGCACGCGCACGCCAGCCTCCGGCCATGCTCGGCCGCCCTCGGCAGGTGTGCACCCGGCAATGCTCGGCCAGGCTTGGCAGCCTCGACCAAGCTTGTGCCCAGCGCCACCCGGCGTCGCGCCCAGCCGCCTGGAAGCTTGCAGCGGCCACCTGCTGCGGCGGCGCCGCCCGGCGTCGCCCCCACCTAGTCCGCCGACAATCCAGTTCCAGCGACCACCATCTCCGGCCACCCCTCGCTGGCTCCGGTGGGAATAGTGCCTCCAAAACAGCCGCCAAAACCCTCATGCACTCCATCCCTTTCTCTCCCTCCTCCTTACTCCGGCCAGTGACTTCCAGTCGCCGACGACACCCTTAGACCACCGGCAAACACCATCCCAGCCACACACACACACAACAACCAATACACACACACGTATATATATCACACATACACACCCTTTCTCAGCTTGGCCGGCGACCACTTGTCACCGGCCACCTTCCACCAAGCCTCGCCGACGCATCACCAGCCCTGGCCATCACTTTTCCCACGTAGCGCCGCCCCACAGCATGCACATACACCACACATACTATTACACACACACACGATTTTACACACACACACACATGCTGTTGCTCTGGTGCCGCCACCCATGGCGGCGCCGCTCTTCCAGCAACTCACCCTCACCTCCAGGCGACGCTCTGGCAGCAGCTCCGACGAGAAGGAGAAAGAAATCAGAGGAGAGAGAAACGTTGGCAAGGTTTAGGATTTAGGGTTTGGAGGCGGTTTTTCACCATTTTCCGACGAACGAGACATCGGAATTGAAATTCGAGATCTATCCTAGACTCATCTCGATGAGACCTACGTTCTATGGGAAAATCGGCCAAAACCGATAACTTTAAAATTTTCCGGCCACCGACGGCGGTGTGTCGGAGGTATTTCCAAAGGAGCTAGCATTCCAGCTAGTCGTTGATGCTCTGCTTTCACTTGTTGACAAATGAGACATTTCTTGACGAACAACCCTATGCTTCTCTACATGTTCCTCCACAAATTTTTTTTCTTTAAATCTCGGTACATCTTTGTACCTCCAGGGTATACAGACATCGGTGTGCAATGTGTCTCTTCAAGGATTTCTTCCCTCAATTCTTCATCCTTAGGCACGCACATTCTTCCTCTAAAGATAAGAGCTCCATCTGTTGCCAAAGAGAAGCCTTCGGTCCTTCTATTATCCATAAGAGCTTTTATCTTCGTTAGGAAGTTATCCCTTTTCTAGGCTTCAACAATTCGATCGCGCAGTGTGGGTTTCACGAATAACGCTGCCATTCTAGCTTTGATGCTGTTCGGAGACGTGACTATCTCCAGATTCAGCTTTGACATCTCCTCGTTCAGTTGGTGCTGATTGGTGATCATAGATGTCACCACTCCCTTTCCTTTTCTGCTAAGGGTGTCAGCCACCATGTTTGCTTTTCTAGGATGGTAGTGGATCGTAATGTCATAATCCTTCACCAACTCCAGCCATCTTCTTTGCCTCATATTGAGCTTCTTCTGTTCAAAGAAGTATTTCAGGCTCTTATGGTCGGTGTAGATCTCACACTCACGCCATAGAGATAGTGTCTCCATATCTTAAGAGCGTGTACCACAACGGCCAATTCCAGATCGTGCATTGGGTAGCTCTATTCGTGAATCTTCAATTGGCGTGATGCACGCCACTAATTTTCCTTGTTGCATCAAAACACACCCCAAACCTTGTTTGGATGCGTTACTGTAG
Source organism: Scutellaria minor (assembly GCA_954870855.1). Taxonomy (NCBI): domain Eukaryota; kingdom Viridiplantae; phylum Streptophyta; class Magnoliopsida; order Lamiales; family Lamiaceae; genus Scutellaria; species Scutellaria minor. The sequence continues at coordinate 5,249,556 of OX940732.1, read as the reverse complement.
ATCACGAACTCCTTCGTTACATCTGGAACTATTAAGACTGGTGCTTCTGTCCGTCTCTTCTTTAGTTCCTGGAAACTACGCTCACATTGCTCACTCCATTGAAACTTTACATCCTTCCTTGTCAAGCGAGTCATAGGAGTGGCAATCTTCGAAAATCCTTCTATGAATCTTCAGTAGTATCCAGCCAAGCCAATGAAACTCCGGACTTCTTTAACGTTCATTGGAGTTTCCCACTTACTGACAGCTTCCACCTTTTCAGGATCTATTTCGATCCCTTGTGAAGAGACAATATGGCCCAGGAAACCCACTTTGTCAATCTAGAATTTACACTTTTTGAATTTCACATAAAACTTCTCTTTTCGTAGAACCTGTAGTGTGATTCTGAGATGTTGTTCATGGTGCGCTTTATCGCACGAATAGATGATGATATCATCAATGAACACAATGATAAAAAGATCAAGATAAGGATGGAAGACGCGATTCATCAAGTCCATAAAGACAGCTGGAGCATTACTCAGTCCAAATGACATTACTACAAACTCGTAGTGGCTATATCTCATCCTGAATGTTGTCTTTGATATATCCGCATCTTTAACTTTCATCTGGTGATATCCAGACCTTAAGTCAATCTTCAAGAACACATTGACACCTCTTAATTGATCAAAGAGATCTTCAATTCGAGGCAGTAAATACTTGTTCTTTATTGTCCTCTTGTTCAGCTCTCGGTAATCAATACACATCCGAAAGCTGCCATCATTTTTCTTCACAAAAAGTACTGGAGCTCCCCAGGACGACGCTCTTGGTCTGATGAAACCTTTGTCTAAAAGTTCTTGTAATTGGACCTTCAGTTCTTGCAATTCTTTCGGTGCCATCAGATAAGGAGCTTTCGACACCGGTGTTGTTCCTAGAACGAGATCGATCTTGAAGGTCACCTGTCGATCCAATGGAGGACTAGGTAAATCCTCTGGAAATACGTCCGTGAATTCCTTTACCACCGACACCTTTTCGATAGAAGTTGATTCTTGCTCGGGGCTCACCATGTTGACCAACCAAGCTTCGCAATTTCTTTTGCTAAGCATCTGGGTTGCCTTCATGGCCGAGATAATCCTTGTATCAACTTTAACTCGTGTCCCATGGAATGTGAACGGCTCTCCCGGTGCTTGGAAGATAATTTCTCTCGCACGACACTTGATTACCACGTGATTGGACTCTAGCCAGTCCATTCCCAGGATTATGTCAAAATCCTTCATCTCCAAAGCGTGAAGATCGGCTAGAAAAATCTTATCTTTAAAAGCGATCTTTAGGTGACGGTACAGGTGTTTTATCCTTACCGTCTTCCCTGAAGGAATACTAACTTCTAGGGTTTGAGCAACTATCCTACTGTCTTCATGCTTCAGCAAATTACATAAATTGACAGATATAAAGAAATGTGTCGCTCCAGTATCAGAAAGGATGAGAGCAGGTATATCACACACTGATAACATACCTGTCATCGTCTCTACTCCCTCTGCAGCTTCTGGACGGGTAAGAATGAAAGCTCGCTCTCTACCTGCCACTGGCCTCGAGTTCGGGGCTGTAGCTGGCGAGTTCCTATTTCTCCAGCAGTTGGCCGCTATATGCCCCGGTGCCCCACATGTGAAACAATTCCGTGTTTCTTGTTGACACGGTCCCACATGTACCCTTTTGCATCTAGCACACGGGTTCCCAGGTCTGGGAGTGGGAAGGAGTGGAGTGTTGCTCTCCCTTGGAAATTTGTTCTGGACAAAACTCTAGCTCGGGCCAGTCCACTTCCTTTTTACAGGAGCCAGGAAGACTTTCTTGGGAGGTATAACGTCCAAACACAAACGAGAGACGATCTCCCGAGCTCTCTCGATAACACTTGCGTATGTCATCACCCCCTGCCCAGCCAGAATGGATCCAATCTCTGGAAGGACCTTTTCAAATCTTCGAGCCTTCTTAATGTTGGTATCCACCAAGTTGTGGCGTACCGACTCAGATGATTGAACCGCTGCTCGTATTCTCCTGTCATTGAGCTTCCTTGATGGAAATGTAGAAACTCCATTTCCTTCTTGTCCCGGTAGGATTAAGGTATGAAGTGATGAGAAACCACTTCTTTAAACTCCTCCCACGTCATCCCCTCTCTTTGAGTAGGCAACAAAGTCCTCTCATACGAGTCCCACCAATGACTCGCCTTGTCTGTAAGCTGGAAAATCGCACAGGAGACCTTTTGCTCTTTGCTACACGTTAAGTGCCCAAATAATCGGTCGAGTGATCTTAGCCACTCTTCCGCATCTGTCGGTTCTCCCTTCCCATCGAACGCCAGTGGATTAAATCGCCAAAATTGTTCGTATATAAGGTTATGATCGGTTCTTGCTGGCTGTGGGATGGCTGAGTTATCTCGAAATGTTGTGCTAACCCCCTTAGCACCGTTACTAAGTCCCCCACATTTGTGTTTTTCTCTCTCTCCGGCTGATTAGCCGGTTGTGGTTGTTCTCTTCGTGGTCTTCCTCTTGACATGGTTCTGTTACGATATATATATATATATAAGTTGTTGAGATTACACAATAATACTATAGGTAAAAAAATAAACGCGATACACGTGAAGAGACATAAACATATATTCCATAAGATAAGCGAGGAATTATACGTGCTTAATATACATAGAAGCATAATAGGGGTAGCCCTACATCATAACAAAAGGTGTATATACACTATCTATGATATAAAAGCTACCCTATACATATAGAATGTTTTATCGTTTGTAGCATAATATATATATATCATAAAAAGTTCTCTCATGACATCTACACAACTGCAGCGGGAGGTGGCGAAGGCCCTAGTAGTCTTGGTGCCCCGTTCCTAGGTCGCCTACCTTCGGGTCATCCTCCTTAGGGTCCTCCTCGGGATCATCGTCCTCCGGCTCAAAACTGCTGCTAGACGGATCGTAGGGTCCCGGCTCAGGAGTAGTCGAAAGGCCATGTCGGTCCCACAGCTCCAGCATCTATCTCGCCACGTTCCCAAAGTCGGTGATGGGTACGTGATCTACCGATGAGGATACTAGCTCATCCCGATAGATTAAATGGGCCCTAATCTCCTACTCGCGTGACAAAGTATGGATCATGTGTAGACACGCCTGGACGCCACTGATCCTACCTCCAGTACCCCCTATCTCCCTCCAGCAATGCAGAAGCCTGGCAACGTGCTCACCTACCGATACATCGTCCATCACTCTACTCTCATAAAAATGGCGCCGGAGTCTCTCCTCATGCGTCTCTATAATCGATACCTGCCCCCTAGCAGTAACATAAATCCTATTCATCTGTCAAGTATAAATTACACGAGTTTTTTTTATCATCATTTTATATCCGTAACATCTCTTCTAAACATTAACGGTTTATATCATGCTAACAAAATATCACATAACAAAATAACACTCTTTTTTGCAAGTCCTATGATCAGGAGGAGTCACCTATAGAGAGAGGATGTCGCCTATTTATTTTTTTCGAAAATGTTTTCACATTTTTTTTAAACATGTTTTTCTCATTTTCTCTTTATAAAATATGTTTGAGCAAGTTCAAAAATGGTAGAACATTGCTCTGATACCAAACTGCCACGTCCCGTTTTCTTTCATGAAATTATCAGAGTTTTCCTTACAGACGTGCAAGAAGAAATGATAAAAGACATTTTCATATACAGAAGAAGGAGGTAGGAGACAATTATTAGAAGAATGAGGTAGGAGACAATCAGAATCATTCACATATCAACAATCGGATTCAACCGATTAACAAAACATAGCAGTGGAAATAAAACATCAGGATCCATCATCCGAAACATATACGAGATTATACTTTACAAAACGTGAATTATAAAAATAATTGTTTAAATGTTGTGAGACATCAGTCTTAAAAACATAAATCTGGATAGAGCACCACCCCTCTCCCTCTAAGGTTCATCATGCTCATCATCTCCTGTAACGTGAATTACAGAATAGGGGGTGAGTGCGTGGAATACACTTGTGGGGATAACATCTGCATTTTATAACAATCGATAAATATTTTTTTACAGGAAATGTAACATTCAACCCGTAGTCACAACACGTAAGATGTAAGACACATATCTCGTAACTCATCCTTTAGGTGTGGGAATTTCCCGTCTTACCCTACAAAACAGTCTTAAATACTGCTGGCGCATTTACAGGACCGCCAAACCTTCCAGGTAGTAGAGGGTGTAAGAGACAGTTGTTTTTTACGGTCCATAAGACCCTCCGAACATGCAATGTGGACCGTAGTCCTTTCACAGTATATCATGAACACATATACATAGCATATAATCACTGCATTTAGTATTTCCCAATCATTCTTCAAAATAGGAAAAACTGTAAATAAATAAAGAGTTAGAAATTACCCCCTCCTTGTTCGGTGGTTACCATGTGAGTAGTAAGTATCAAAGATCAGGTATCGCAAAGCTCAATCCAACTGATAGCCTACATAAGTTACGGTGTTTCTTAGATCCCTAATAAGTATAATTAAAGATATAATTGACTTTAGAGAAGATACGATCATTAAAGACGAGACGGATCGGAAGACCTAAAGATCAAGATTAAAGAAACGAGGGTGAAAGTTCAGTTTATATGGCTGGGATGAAAGAGGATGAAATTTGGGTCGCAATGGAAAAAGAATGAGCTCAATCGGAGTTGAAACGAGCTCGAACGGAGCGTTTTAAGTTTGAGGGGTATTTTGGTAATTTTGGTCAAATGGTTGACTTTGATTGGGACCCACTATCCCTGATCAATGATATCTCGTCGGCGACGACTCGATGATAACATATGATGAAAAAAACGGGATTCGGATCGAAAACACGGCGTCGCATGCGCACTCGTCACACGGTGGGGCGTCCGCACGTGCGCGCACCTGGTGTTGGGTAAAATTCTCGGCAGACACGGCTGCCTCGGCAGCATGTGCGTGTGAGCAACCGGCGCCTTTCGGCCACGCTTGGCAGCTCTCGGTAGCCTCACACGCCAGCGCCTGGCACTCCTCGGTAGGCTCGACAACACGTGCGCCAGCCCCTAACGCCCCCGGCCATGCTCAGTAGTCCTCGGCAGGTGCGCACCTGGCATGCTTGGCCAGACTCGGCAGCCTTGGTCAGGCTTGCGCCCAGTGCCACCCGGCGTCCGCCCAGCCGCCTGGAAACTTGCAGCGGCCACCTACTGCGGCGGTGCCGCCCCCACCTGGTCCACCGGCGACCCAGCTCTGGCGACCACCATCTCCGGCCACCCCTTGCCTGTTCTGGCGGGAATAGTGTCTCCAAAACAGCCACCAAAACCCTCATGCACTCCATCCCTTTCTCTCCCTCCTTGCTCCGGCCAGCGACTTCCAGTCATCGGCGACACCCCCAAACCACCAGGAACACTAGCCGGCGACTTCCAGTCACCGGCAACCACCATCCCAGCCACGCACACACACACACAACAACCTATACACACACGCATATACATCACACACGCACACCCTTTCTTAGCTTGGCTAGCGACCATCTGTCACCGGCCACCTTCCACTAAACCTCGCCGGCGCATCACCAGCGCCGGCCATCACTTTCCTCACAGCGGCGCTGCACAGCACCGCCCTACAGCATGCACATACACCACACACACTATTACACACACACGCAATTTCACACACACACATTCTGTTGCTTCGGTGCCACCACCCACGACAGTGCCGTCCCTCTAGCAACTCACCCTCACCTCCAGGCGACGCTCCGGCAGCAGCTCCGGCGAGAAGGAGAAAGAAATCAGAGAAGAGAGAAAAGTTGGCAAGGTTTAGGGTTTAAGGTTTGGAGACAGTTTTTTGCCGTTTTCTGGTGAACGTGACATCGGAATTGAAATCCGAGATCAATCCTAGTCTCGTCTCAATGAGACCTACGTTCTATGCAAAAATCGGTCGAAACCGATAATTTTGAAATTTTTCGGCCACTAGCGGCGGCGGCGGCACACCGGAGGCCAGAAATAGTAAAGAGAGAGAGAGGAGTGAGAAGAGCGAGACTTATAAGTTTTTGTTGTTTTTGGCTCGTTCGGAAAAACGGTGATTTTTGAATCGAAAACGCCCCTATTTATAGATTTCCCAAAAATCACTATTCACGTAAAAATCTTAAAATTACTGTTCATGGTAAAAATCTTGGTCACTATTCATGTAAAAATCTTCATTACTATTCACCGTAAATATCTTTCGGTTTTCCGAATCCTCATGTTTTGCCATTTTCATCGCTGTTTGAGCTACGAGTCTTCGATTGACCTCTAGTTCGTTTCTATCTTCTTGTTTTTCCATTATGCATCTAATGGTATAAAATTATTCTATGTTCCGCGACTAGAAAAATATCTCCATCTAAAACATGCATTAAACACGTATCTGAAATGCACATAATTAATTTAAACAGTCAAAATTAACGCACATAATAATTCTATTAGGGTTTAATATTTAATTAATCAATTATGCTTCGTTTTTGGTCTGGGGTGCTACACAGGATCCGCGCATTTTTCTTTTTTTTTCTTTACCTTAACCTTTATGTTATGTTAGTCATACCTTTATATTATATTAGTCATACCCTAATGTCCAGATTTCATTCCCTTAGTGTAATACTTTAACTTAAAAAGAAAAATCGATGGCCTTCATACTATGTTAGTCATACCTTTATGTTATATTAGTCATACCTTTATATACAAATATCATACCTTTATGTAATACTTTAACCCTAAACCCTAATTTCGGCACAAGTTGTACATGCTTATCTTTATGTGATATTACTTATACATTTATATGATATTATTTATACCTTTATATCAACATAAACATACATTTATGTAATATATAAAGGTACAACTAACATAACTAAAAGTATGACTAATATAACTAAAAGGTATGAAAAGTATTAATAACTGTCTAAAAATATGTTAAGTTACATGTAAAAATCTAAAAGGTATGACTAACATAACATAAATATATGCTTAACACTACATAAAGGTATGCTTAACACTACATAAAGGTATAACATCTGTGATCGAATTTGGGCGAATTTGTTCGTTACCTTGGAGCGCGTGCGGGTGCGTGGCTATGGGTAGGAGGCGAGTGCACAGTTTCAGAACTGTACAACGAGTGTATAAAAGTTTTTGTCTAATATTACATTTTTCACTCTTAGTTTTGAATTGAAGTTAAAACTCCTAGATGGAAGATAAAATATTTAGGAATAAAGTCGAAATAATTTTTTTTGGTCTAGTTTATTTAAGTTTTTATCGTGTGTTTTTTAATTGTATTTGATTTGATTGATTGATTTATTTATTAGCCAATTGTGAATATGGGTACTTACATAGTTCTATTTTGTTTATATCTATAATCAAGTGTGATAAATTATAAGAATTTGCTTTAGATTAAATGAAATATATTATATCATTTTGTGTCATTTATCTCTGTATTTGGTCATTCATGTCTCAGACTTACAAATTAATAATATGATGACATATTGTGGATATTTCCATTCTTGCAGGGGTCTAAATTGGAATGATTATATTCAATGACGAAATCCAAAAATTTGAAAACTAAATCAAAAGAAAAGATATATATGATAGAAAACATACTAGTCAAAGATTCAAAGATGTTAAAACAAACTTTGTATCTACACGCCCTAATAAAATTTCAGCAATTAATATGAAGAAAACAATAAACAACATTGAAGAAAACAATGATAAGAATGACAATGTGGAGTATATTTCTTATTTCTATTTATCCTCAATAATTTATAAAAATAATCATTAAACTAAAATTAAATTTGCGTAGATTTATGTGAAATACTGACAAGGGTCAAGGAAAACATAATCGTTCAAGTTTCAAAAGAAGTGTTTGTAAGGGAAATCACTATCATAAATGAAGAGTAAGCCATTGTTATATATATATATATACTTTATAGAAGCATCTAAAGGTCTCTTAATCACATTTTAACCCATTTTAAACATTTCATTCAATTTTTCACGTCTTTTAATGCCACATACAATATTCTCTCTAATGCAATTGTTTTATTATCCTACACAAACATATTTTTGAGAATGATTTGAATGTGGAGTATGAAAACTTAGGTAGAAAACATGAGGAATACAAACGATTGAAGTACAAAAATGTACATAGCAAACATGAGGAACGCTAACGATTTGGTACATGGTATATTTCTTATTTAATTAAAACATGCAATTGACATAACAATATTCCATCCAAATCACATGATCTTTATATCTCTATGTCTATCATAATTGAAAGAATTGGATTTGATAATACATTCACTCAATCCACATCTTCAAGAGTGAAATACTTAAATACATAAATAGGTCGACGTGAATTTTTTTTTGGGTCATTTGTGTTTATATTTAAAAAAAATAGAATCAATGTTATGAAGATATTTCATTATATTCCAATTTTGATGAAAATAATATTACATTTTGTACTCTTAATTTCAAATCGAAAGTTAAAATTCTTAGATAAACCAGAAAATTTTTTAGGAATAAAGTCAAAAAAAAATTTGGTCACATTTTTTTAAGTTTTTATCCTGCATAAGCATCTTTTTTAGAATGATTTAACTATGTGAAGTACAAAGACTGATGTAGTAAACATGAAATGATTGAAGTATAAAGCCATATGTAGCGAACATGAGAAACACAAACGATTATTGGAGTACAAAGACTTACATAGTAAAGATGAGAAATGCAAACGATTTTGTATGTATTATATTTCTTATTTAATTAAAACATGTAATTGACATAACAAGTGTCCCTCCAAATCACATGATCTTAATATCTCCATATCTATCATAATTGAAAGAATTGAATTTGATAATACATTCAATAAATCCATATTTTAAAGAATGACATACTTAAATACATAAATCGATCGATGTGAAATTTTTTTGGGTCATTTGTGTTTATATTTAAAAATAAAAAATATAATAAAACTGATGTAACGAAGATAGTTTCATTATTTCCAATTTTGATGACAATAATATTACATTTTGTACTCTTAATTTCGAATTGTAAGTTAAAATTCATAGAATGGAGAGAAAAAAATTCGGAATAAAGTCGAAATAATTTTTTTGGTCAACTTTATTTAAGTTTCTATCGTGTTTTTTTCAATCGTATTTGATTTGATTTATTTATTTATTAAAAAAATTGTGAATATGAGTACTTACACAGTTTGATATTTTTTTTATCTATACAATTAAGTGTGGTAAATTATAAGAATTTACTTTAGATTAAATTGAATATATTTTAGCATTTTGTGTCATTCATCTCTGTATTTGGTCCCTTCATCTCTCAAACTAACAAATTATTAATGAGATGACATATTGTGGATATTCCATTCTTGTAAGGGGTCCAAATTGGAATGATCATATTGAATGACAAAATCCAAAAAATTGGAAAGGAATTCAAAAGAAAAAAGACATATTTGATAGAAAACAGAATAGTCAGAGATTCGAAGATTTGCATATGCACACCTTGAAAAAGAATTAGTTCTAAAAAATTTCAGTAATGTGAAGAAAACAATAAAAAACATTGAAGAAAACAACGTAAGAATGACTATGTGGAGTATATTTCTTATTTTCATTTCTTCTCAATAAATAAAAAAAAGCATTAAATTAAAATTAAATTTGCACAGATATATGACAAGGGTAAGGAAAATATAATAGTTCAAGTTTCAAAAAAAGTGTTTGTAGGAGAAATCACTATCATAAATGAAGAATAAGTGATTTAAGTTTTATCTTTTATTTATACTTAATATGAACATCTAAACGTCTCTCAATCACATTTTAAACAATTTTAAACATGCCATTCATTTTTTTCACATCTTTTGATGTCACTCACAATATTCTCTCTAATGCAAATGTTTTATTATCATGCATAAACATCTTTTTTAGAATTATTTGATTACGTGGAGTACAAAGACTTACATAGCAAACATAAGGAACTGAAATGGTTTGAGTACAAAGACTTACATTGCAAATATGAAGAATGCAAACGATTTGGTACATATATTTCTTATTTCAATTTCTCCTCAATAATTTATTAAAATAATCATTAAATTAAAATTAAATTTTTGCAGATATATGTTGAATACCAACAATTGTCAATGAAAACATAATTGTTCAAGCTTCAAAAGAAGTGTGTGTAAGGAAAATCATTATCATAAATGAAGAGTAAGTCATTTATGTTTTATAAAAGAGTATGAGAAAAATATATAAATTTAAAGAAAAAAATTACTATATAAAAAGCCCAATTAAATGTTTTTTATTTGATATGTAGACACCATTTCATTGAAATTTCTCTATGGAAAGACACTAAATAAAGGAATAGAATTACAATAAATTTGTTAGGAAATCAATGTTTAGATTTTGATGAGAAAAAACACTTGTAATACAAAATTATATTACTCCATTTTTCACATTATTTAAGTGAAATTAGATTATGAATTGAGTCTTAGAACAGATTGAAGATGGGAAGCAACCAAGTGAAGACATTGTTGTAAGTTGTATGGTAAACAACTATTGCAAGTTGCCTGGATGAATAATGGACTGCATGTTATAAGCTAGATGTTACAACAGGTACACTGTAAGCTGGGTTGTTGTGAAGACAAGGTTGTAGAGACTGAAAGTTATATGCTAATAACTTAGAAAAAAATGATGAACAAATACATTCACATCAGTCACTAATGCAGTAGAAGAAAGATCAACATCAGTCCAAGGATCAGTCACCTCAACGGATAGAAATATTGTAGCACCCCGAACCAAAACGAAACATAATTTATTAATTAAATATTTAAACTCAGGATTTAATATATATGTGCATATGTTTTAACTTTTTAAATACATGCGTTTCAGATAAGTGTTTAATGCATGTATGAGATGGATAGTTTACCTAGACGTGGAATATAGGATATTTTTATATCACTAGATGCGTTTTGGAAAAAAACGAACTAGAGGTCAATCGGAGATCTGTAGCTCAAACGGCAATGAAAAGAACAAAACACGAGATTTCAGAAATATCAGAAGATATTTACGATGAATAGTAAACGAGATATTTACCGGTGAATAGTAACTTTCGAAATCTATAAATAGAGGCTCCTTCAGTTCATTTTTTTTCACCTTTTCTTCGAACGAGCCAAAAGCGACGTTTACACGTAAGTCTCTTTTCTCTCTCTTGTTTCTTTTTCGGCCTCCGGTGCGTCACCACTGGTGTCGCCGCCGGAGTGGTGGTGCTGCCATCGGAGTTCGCCAAAAAATTTCAAAGTTGTCGATTTCGGCCGATTTTCATACACAACGTAGGTTTTGACGAGACGAGTCTAGAACAGGTCTCGGATTTCATTTCCAACTTATCGTTCGCCAGAAAACGGTGAAACACCTTTTCAAAACCCTAAACCCTAACCCTAGCCAACTTTTCTCTCTCTTCGGTTTTCTCTCTTTTCCTCCATCCTTTTAGCCGGAGATGTTGTCGGAGGTTCTCTCGGAGGTGAGGGTGAGTTGTTGGAGGGATGACGCCGCCGTGAGTGGTGGTGTCGGAGCTATATCGGGTTGGGTATGTTATACGCATGTTTGTGTGTGTATGTGTGTGATCTTTGTTGGGGGCGGCACAGGTGGTGCCGCCATGAGGAAACTGATGACCGGTGTTGGTGATGCATCGGCGAGTTGTGAAGATGGGTTTCCAACAACCTTCGGTCACCGACCAAGTGTTTTGATGATATGTGCGTTTGCATATATATATATATATGTTTGTGAATGTGAGATGGGGTTGGGGAAGATTGGTTTTGTATTGGAGATGTAGTGGATTGGAACGAGTAGGTTGGAATGGAGTAGCCGGAGGTGCCGGGTAGCAACGAGGCAGCCGGTGAGGCTGTTGGGCGCGCGGTCGTACCGGAACGCACGGTCGTGCGCCAGCCGATAAAGGTTACTGGAGGTCGGCGCACGGTCGTACTTGGGGAGCACGATCGTGCGCGACCAGGCAAAGGTTGCTGGAAACTGACGCACGGTCGTGCGCTAGGGGGCACGGTCGTGTGCTGAGTGGGTGCACCGGGAGAGGGCGTCGGGTGTGGGATACGTGTCGGGTGATGGCGTGTTTTCAATCCTTTTCCATTCCTTTCCCTTTGTATCCTTTATCATCGACTCTTAGCCGACGGGATATCGTCGACCGAGGGTCAAGAGCCCGGTCAAAGTCAACCCTTGATACCAATTTACTTTCAAACTTATATACGTCGTTGAACTCGTATCAACTCCGAACGAGCTCGTTCCTTATCCAATCTTTAGATCTCTCGTCTCGTCGCATTTTTAACAGTCGTCTTTCTTCCGGAAGAAACATTTAACGCTTTAATTATAATTAATAAAGATCTAAGAACACCGTAACTTGTATAGGCTATTTGTTGGATTGAGCTTGAGTTACTGTTGGATCGAGCTTTTGTTATCAGACTTTTGAGACTAGCGACTCACGATGTAACCACCGAACAAGATGGGGGTAATTTCTATCTCTTTATCTGTCTACTGTTTTCCCTAGAGAATGCATGAATGAGGAATACTAAATACTGTGAATATAATTGTTGTGACATAATATTATTGTGAAATGACCGAGGTCCACTCTGATCATGCATTTATCTTTTGCTATTTTCTACTACTCTATTGAGGTTTGGTGGTCCTCTTGAAATGCACCAATGGTAGTGAGACCGTTATATAGGATAAGATGGGGAAATCCAGCACTTATTCGTCCCTTACCATTTCTAATATCTGCTTTGCATTTTATGTGTTGTACTGTAGATTACTTTTCAGTATTTATTTACTGTCATGAGTCATAAGAGGTGGATGTTATCCCCACGAGTGTATTCCACGTACTCACCCCTTAATCTGCACTCATACTACAGGCGATGATGAACAAGAGGAACCCTAGATGGAGAGGGAGATGGTGCTATCTTTGAAATCGTATATTTGAAATGATGTAACACAAACTTTATCAAACCATGTTTTATGATATTCGGGTTTTGTAAATATTTTGATACATGTAAGGATGTGAGATCCTGATGTTTTATTCTGTCACGCCTCGAAACTTAACCATATTTTATTACAAAAGATTAATAAATTTAGGAGAAGACATTTTTAATTTATCAGAGTATCTCCGACAGGCGTGCAGGAAAGAAGAAAGAAAGAAAAGAGAAACGAAGATGATATATATATATATCATCTTTGAAAGTTAACTATATACAGCAGCGGATTCTATAAAGAAAAACGTGTTTAAACCAAAATGAAAACGTAAGCATACGTTGTTCTCAAACAGTTATCAAACATCATAACAAAATATCGAAGTAACGAAAGAAGTCTTTAGCAGACAGGGCACATCTCTCCCTTCAACTTCTCCCAACAAAATCATCACCTGTACGAACACGTAGACGGGGTGAGTGCATAGAAATACACCCCGTGGAGGCAAATTCATAAATTAACATAAAACTTTAAATCAGATAAGCAGTTAATCACAGCAATTATAATGCACAGCACGTAAATGATGTGGGCGCAGGAATATCCCGCCTTACCCCACCACCTTATCCTCCTGGTGATTATTTAGTCAGGGGGACTTCACCAATCCTCCGTTTCCCTGTTAGGACTTAATCCCAACCTGTCTTCCCAAAGACCGTGCACATGAACACATATCTTAACCCCAACAAATGATTCGATTCACAGCACGTAGACAAAGCACATATAACAGACATGTATAACAATTAATAGCATGCTGATATCATCATTCACATTTCACGCTCATAATCTCATATCTTATATCATATAACGTTCATCATCATATCATAACATATCGAAAACCCTAGCATGCGTCTATACAAAAATAAACGTAAAGTTAAACGTTAATTCAGAAATTACCCCCACCTCAGCCTGGGCGGTGCGATTAACACATTCTTTTCCTTTTAGTTCGGTGCTGAGTTCGATGCGTTTGGGCCTACAAACACACAACGTAAAATTATTAGATTATGTAATTATTTAAGCGTTTATAATTAAATGCTCGAAGAAACGATGAATTGAAAACATAAGAGAACTCGACCCGATTAGGTCTAGAAATATAGAGGATTCAAAAAGGAAGGTTTAGAGACGAGAACGGATTAAAACGGATAAGAAACGAAGCTAAACGAAGCATTTTAGGGTTTGAAGGGTTTGAGGGGTAAAACCGTAATTACAGATAAAGTTTGGGGTCGAAACGAGGTTTCAGGAATCTAGAGGGGTCGAATTGTAATATCGGAAAGTCTTGGGGTGAAAATCCAAGTCTTGAGAAGTTTTGGGGGTGGAAATATAATTTCCAAAACTTTAAGCACCAAAATGTAGATGCTAGAAGGTTAAGGACCAAATTGAAAATCAACACAACTTTGAGGAATTGCAAAGAAGCCCCTAGAGAATATCTAATTCTCAAAACCCACCCTAACCCCGAAACCACCCCTGCCCCCGCCACCTCCACTGCCCAACCCAGTTTCCGGCGCCGACGGCCCCTGCCGCCGGTGAACCCCGCCCCAACCTACTCCTCCTTGCCGGCGCACCAAGCGCCGGCCTTCTTCCGACCACGGCGGCGCTTGGAAAGCTGCCGCCAAACACCACCTCACCACCACCCAAAACATCCAAACACAACCCCCATCCAAGCTCCAACAACCACCATTGCCGGCGCTCCTTGCGCCGGCCGATTATCCCCACGGCGGCGCTGCATGCGCCGCCTCCACCGCCGGTCCAGAGGGAAAGAGAGGGAGAGAGCTGCGAGAGAGAGAGAGATGATCGGGGAGAGAGAGAGAGAGTGAGGTGAGGAGAGAGAAAGTGACATGCAGAAACTTTGACCGGCCACCACTGGAGCTTGGCCGGTCCGATCAACGATCCGAGCCCAGAATTGAGACGGGCTCGGCGAGAACTTCACCTTAGGCTCAAGAATCGCCTCGATCGGTGGCCGGATGGCCGAGGGTGAAGAGAGAGAAAGTGAGGGTTTTCTAGAGAGAGAAAGCCGTGTCTTCTCCGGCGAATTGCCGGCGAACGCGGCGGCGGATGACAATTCCGAGCCGGGGTTGGAATGGGCTCGGCGAGAGCTTCAAGATGGTGTAGGTTACGATACATTTCGGTTCGATGAAAATTCCGGCGGCGGCGACGGCGGCGCTCCGGCCGGCCGGCCGCCGGAGAGGATGAGAGAAGGAGGAGCTTTTCATGAAATATTACCTTAGGTTAATTTTAGTGTATGATAATTTTTTACTTAGGATAGGAATAGTTATATACCTTGGTTAATTTTATAATTAAAAATATTATAATCTTAAACTTTATACTAATCATTCTTATGATATTAATTAATTTGGGATATCAAACGAACTCCGATTTGATCCATTCTTTTTGCGTTTTGTTCGATTTTTCGTTCTCGTTCATCTCGTCCCACTTATGTATTATTTTGTCGACTTTGTATTTTTACGAAATAAATCTCCCAAACGTTAACTTAATTAAAGTATGCTTATAATTAAATTTTCTGAAACGCACGTAAAATAAATCAAATAATTAGGGGTTTAGATAGTTAATTATCAAATTATGCATCGGTAAAATCCTAGTCGTCACATATTCCGCTGTGTATGATGTGTTTTATTAGTAGTGAGACTGATTGCTATCGGCAAAGGCCGATTGTTGTTAAGTGAAAGATTCACTTTGTCCCTTACCTCTTTCTTCTGGCGTCTCTTACTCCTTCTTTCTGTTGTGTTTTGTGTCCCTTGCTATTTCTCTCTTCACGCCCATGTGAAACTCTGATAAAATGTGAAAAGATTTTGGGGCGTGACAAATATAGCAAGAAGAGACAAGATAAAAGCTACAGAGCTGTAAGCCAGTGAACAACTGCTACCTAACCTGACAAATTACATAAATCTCCAACCTGATATAATAGAATTTAATGCAACCTGAAGAATTGGACAAAGAGCATTCAATGCAGATTCTATACTAACTTTCGAGGATTCAAATGCAAGGATTTCAGTCTTCTTCAACAGGCATAAATCCACTCCAATAATAGAGGAAGAGTCGACTGAAGCAATAATTGAAACTATAACATTTAGATTCAAAAGCAAGAAAAGCTCTCAAACGTTCAAGTGTTCTTAAAAAAAAGTTTCAGTCACTCAACCTCCAAAAGTAGTCATGTATACAAGCAAATATTCTTTCATTCAAAGGTTGCTTGCACCAGTTGAAGACCAACTTTATTTATTTTAACCTTTTAGCTATGTGATAGGTTGTTTTAAGTGTCCTTAATTGATAGGAAAATGTTCTTTGCTGAGTGTATAGTGCTACTGTTAAGCACTTACCCTGTGTGGGTAGTTTGGAGATCTTATGTGGATCTGCCTGTTTGCTTACAACAATCTGTGTGGAAGCTAAACATAGTAGGTGTTCTTGTTAGGTCTAGTGTTTCTTAGGAGTGTCTTATAAATCAAACCATTCTTAATGGAGTTCCTCCTTATAAAGGAGTAGAGTGGACGTATAGGGATTATACCACCTTTGAACCACTCTCGAACCACTATAAGACCTTGTGTGTTTATTTATCTTATTGATGTATTTTTGCATATCTATCTATTGTTTTATATCTTATCATACAACATAAAATCTTTTGTTGAAATCTCATATTTCAAAAGGACTTTGTAGGCTTAAAACTTATAACTGTTGCACGAACTTTTGGATATAGCAGACTACACTCTTCAATAGTGTTGTAAGTTGAAAACCACATTCAACGTTGTAAGCTCGATAGGTTACAATGCATAGTGTTGAAGTTCAAAAGATTTTTGAAAATCTATAAAAGTTCATTCACCCCCCTCTAAACCTCTGTGTCACTTGGGACCAACAAAATTATTGATTAAAAACTAACTATTGTCATCACAAAGGTCACAATGAAGGAATTTAAAGGTAAAACAAAGATCCAAATAATTTTTTAAAAAGAAATAAAGACAATGAATATATGCAAATGTCTTGAGAATAAAATATAGTTTTAACATTGCAAACTTTTATTAGGTGAGATCCAATTGCAAAACACTTCAATTTCAACTATACGAATATGTCTGATAGCTGAAGAACTTGCAAACTCCACCAATGAGATACAATTATGAGTACAACTATATAAATTTAATAAAAAAATAATAACAAAGAATAAACTTATGTAGGTCAAGCACCATCTATGATCCATTGGAAATATGCTAGAATGGTACAACAAATAAAAGTAAGGAGAGAGATCACTCTTGAAGATCTCATCATGAGAAAATATTCTTTATAAAAATATGTCACTTCATTTTTCAAACATCTATTTATCAACTCTGTTACGCTAATATTTATGAAAATATAAAAATTGCTCTTATAACTTTCAAAAATATGCAATATTAAAACTATTAAAATTAAAGGTTAATTATGATATTTTTGAGAAAGTCCATGATTAATCAAGTTTATTAAAGAACAAAATAAGTGTTTTTATGTTTCACTTTGTATCATGTAATAAAAAGATTTATTCTCAATGCAGAATGCATGCTATTATTTCACTGAAATTGTGGACAATGTGAGAACAAAACAAAAACTATGGTGGTACAACGTATGTAAAAATGCATATCATCGACACTTAAAGATGATGGAAATATAATATGTAGAAAGTGCCAAGATGACCTAGTGCAAACAACACCGAGGTAAAAAGCTAAAATAATAAATCACGAAATAAAACGAGTAATGACATGCAACTATACTTACATAAATTCATTGATTGCAAATATGTAGTTAAACGAAGTGTGATACAAGGTTATCTTGAAGCAACAATGATGATATTTGATGACACGATATCAATATATATCGGATGCTCAATAGAAGACTAAATAAAGTCCATTCAGGTATCAAAATTTCTTTAGATAAAATGATTTGAAAAAAAAATGTAACATAAAAACATACATAGAAACAAAGAATATCTAAATACCACAGATGATTGATCTTACAAGGAACAAGTGAGATCTATTTTCTAATCACGTTAAACTATAATACGAAAGTTGAAGGTGGAAGATTGAGCATAGTAGTTGAAGCTATAGAAAAGATGGAACCTGTGGAGATAAGAGACGAGAAAAACAATACAATCACGATAGTAACAGTGGCCAACACAACGACTGATGAACTGAAGAAAAAAAGAAAAATTAAAAAAAAAAAAACAAGAAATACATCCACATCTCCAACAATGAGAAGGATAATATAGTCATAGTTTTACTATGCAAACAACAAAGAAAGAAAGACTAAGATAAGAAATAAGATCAAACAAGAAAGTATATAGTTAGTAGGCAAATTAGATTATGATCTTTCATTTTAGAATTTCAAAACTTATTATTCTTATCATTTTTTAGATTTTAATTTTAGAAATAGAGGAACTAGAGTTTTTTAATATAATACAATTATAGTTTTTTTTCCTTTTCTTAACGACTCTTAAAATAATATTTTTGGTTTATTTGGATTTAACATTATATTACACTCATACCTAACTATACATAATTTTCATGATTTATTGATATTTTTCTTAATAAGTTATTGTTGTTAAAAATCCTATATTCAGTTAAAAAAATTAACTTATAATAATCAAATGTCAAATAATTTAAATACACTGCAAAAAAATACTAAAGAACTACAAATGAAGGGGAAAATCCACAAAATCAACAAAAAATAAGTTTCAAAAGTTTGTTTCTTCATATGCAACATAAATGTTCTCTACTAGTGTGTATGTATATTGAAATACATCACAAATATGTCACTTTACAAAACTTAAAAGGTAAGAGTGTAATACACAAGATCACTCAAAATCAAGCTCATTTGAATAATTGTGTGCGAACAAAACCGTGTGCTCTGAATCTCTGATAACCAATTGAACTAAGGGGTGGGGGTGTTTCTATGCAATATACATAAGGTAAAATGAAATATACCCACTTGATAAGAAACTAAGTTTTCTTACCAATTTGAAGATAAAATTACCCAACTATCCTTAGTACCCAACTATCCTTAGTAAATTGTATTGGGGAAAATTACTATGAAAATAAACCCCAGTAAATTGAATTGGGGAAAATTTACTTTATGTGATTTGCACTTTGAGATCGTGATTTCTATTTGAGGCAACGGAAGTTTCAGGCAACCTGAGTTTCAGGCGGCACGACCAGCGACTGTTGATGAGGGAGACGGTGGCGTAAACAGAAACTGTAGAGGAGAGAGGTGGCGGCACGAACAAATTTCTCTGAAGAAGCGAGACGACGGTGTGAATAGGGTGTTTGAGGAGGAACTCGGTGGTGGTGGCGACGTGGTGGTAGAATGGGAGAAGAAGAACAAGTACGTTTTTAAGTCAATCAAGCCTGAAAAATCTTTGATAGCTATATAAAGCCCTTCAAGCTATGAACAGTTTAGGGTTTTATGATATGTTCGAATAATTGATCATTTTGAGCATTGAAATGTTGAATTTGTTGTAATAATTTGTAAAAATTAGTGATAAGAATTTGTTGAAGAATTTTGGCATAGATCACGAGGGTAGAAACTTAGATCACGATGGAAATGTAGATAACAATGGTAAAAGCTTAATCGCGATGGTAGAAGCTCAATCATGATGGTAATGTTAGATAATGATGATAGTCATAGATTGTCAAGACCACACTTACTCAATCGAGCATAGAACGAATTTTAAATATAACACAATTTGAAAATCTATTATATATATATATTAAACAACATAATATTATCTCATACCTAATAATACCCTGTTCACATTCATATAAAATAATTTTCAACAAATCAGCAACTCACAAACAATTTTCATGTTAACCCATTAGTATGCAACATATTACATAAAACAAAACATGTCCAAACGAGACTTAATATCTAAAATCAAAAGTAGCATAAACCACAATCATACCCAACAAGTTGTCATCTATATACACGAGTGCTCAAAATCCTGTAGGAGCTCCACAGCTTGCCTGGTACGTCCATAACGTTACACATCATCATGAGTACCTACAAAACATAAATTACGTGAGATAAATCTCAGTAAGCAGAAATTATGCATGATAGTATGGTTCTTTACAGCTCATTCCCATGAATCCACTTCTTGAATCATATATTTTATTTTTAATCTCCCACTCAAACACACAACTAGTTTATTTCTAAAATATTGTGTACACACAACATCAATTTCATACACACATCACCAACCCTGTACACACAATGCCAAGCTCGTGCACACAACACCAATTTCGTACACACAACACCAACCTTATGCACACAACACCAATTTCATGCATACCGCGCACCATGTGACCAACATAAATATGACCCAAAAGTACAGTTTCATCCCCTTGTTGTCAAAACACTTCATTTGATAGGACTCACCACTTCATCCCATAGTAACCATTCAACTATCAAATTCATTTCATAACAACCATTGAACTCGCCGGTTCATTTATTTTATGATAGCCACTGAACAACAAATCAAATCTCATAAAATACGTAGTATACATGTATCATCAATTAACACAAATAATTCACAAAATACTATTTTATAATTTATAGTTGTACTAAATTTCTACTTACCTTGGTCCTTGTCTTAACAACGATTATCTAAAGCTTTTATTCTTTTGTGTATCACCCTTTTCCTTCGATTTCTTTCACGTTTTCTTTTATTTTATTTCTAGTTTTTTCTTCTTATTTTATTTCTTCTCCGTCGAAATAAAAAGAATAGGGTATATGTATATACTTTCCCACTGCCTCATGATTTCTTCCCTGGTAAGCTTTCTTATTATTAATATTATTTTATTTATTAGTATTATGTAGAATGGTTGGCCACCATTTATATCCACATAAATATATATATATATATTATAATATTAATTATGTAGCGCCCCATTTTACATCATTGTAGAATATCAGAGTTTTAATAAATTTTTATTTGGGCATCCAATAACTTAATAAAACATGTATTTCCAAAGGTAATTTAAATTTGCAAATAAAGGTAAGTCAGTTCGAACATCCCTGTTTTATAAAACGTGAATCATACACAGCGGAAGAAAAATATTTTACTTTATAATTATACAACTAAAACTGTACAACTTTGCAAACTAAGCTTTCCTAAAAGATTTCACGTACAAAATTCACCTTTTTAAGAACTATAAATATAAAAAAAATTAAGAATAATTATGAATTACATTTTTCATAAAATAAAAATACTGTAAATAAAACTCTTGCAATCTTTAGAACATCGACTACCAGCATCCACCATTCGTGCACCACACTCAAGAATTCCTTAAGCTGGAAATATTTTTGACATAAAGGGGTGAGCGCATGAAGACACTCAGTGGGGTGGGAGTTGTGAGCAGTCAATACATTGAAGGAAAGATAGACATATAATTCATTAGCACATAGTTACGGGTCTGAGCCGCCTTGGAAAATGCGGTTCTGAGCCGTCGTGAAAATATTTTTGTGGTTCTCTAGCCACTTTGGTAAACATGTGGTTCTTTAGTCACTTTGGTGCGGTTCTTTAGCCACTTTGGTGCGGTTCTTTAGCCGCCTTAAACATGTGGTTCTTTAGCCGCCTTAAACATGTGGTTCTTTAGCCACTTTCGTAAACATGTGGTTCTATAGCCACTTGGTGCGGTTCTTTAGCCGCCATGAAAATATTTTTGTGGTTCTGAGCCACCGTATTGCGGTTCTGAGCCGACATGAAAATATTTTTGTGAATATAAACACATTCATTCACGTTGCAAGCAACACACATTTGTGTACACGTAGTAATTCATATAATGTAAACTTCATTTGTGTATTTCACGTAGGCACATAACTTCACTTCAAACTCACTTAGAACTCAAACGTGATATAAGAAAATTACCCCCACCTCAATCAAGTGGTGTCTTGGGAAAACTGCTATGTTTTAGGAAATTAACGGGGTCCTTCATCTGCGTCTCCTACAAAATATATATAAAACCCGTTTTAGTAGCTAATAAGATTATTTATAACTCGAATTAGAACTTGAATTGAAAATATTCTTAAATAGGGTTCGATGGCATAGGTCCGTAGAAAGTGCTTTCGAATGTAAGGGAACATGACTCATATCATTTGGAAAAACGAGCGTTGATAATAGGTGATGGCTTATAAGGGGAAAAATGAGAGCTCTAAACATAGCGATTGAGAGTTCGACTTTTGTGACTAGGGCTTATATAGCCGAAGGGTTGAAATTAGGGTTTCATATCCAGTTTAGAGATAAAAGGAACTAAATTGCAAAATTCCAACATTTATGTCAAACCCTAGGGGTGAACATGAAACATACATATCATTTCGATAGTCATCATGTCATATTATTACGTTTAGGGGCTAAAACATAATTTCCTAAAGTTATGATTGAAATGTCTAGTTATTTAAAATTTAGGGGTTTGCAAATAAAGGCTTGAAATAAATTAACGACACATCATCGGTGACTCAAACTCGACACCAGAACACGGCGCACCCTCCCAGTGCGTCCACAGGCACTGCACACAGCACCCTTTCGGTGCTGTACCCAGAGCTGCACACCGCACCCACCCGGCATTGCACACTGTGCCTTCCCAGCGCTGCATACACAAACGCACGCACACAAACACGGCGCACCCTCCCGATGCACCCACACAGACGTACACTATCACGTCCCATTTTCTTTCATAAAAATATCAGAGTTTTACTTTGGACGTGAAGAAGTGGTAAGAGACATTTTTCATAAGCAAAAGAAGTAGATAGAAGACGACAAAAAAATGAGATAGAAGATGATGTGAATCTATCACATATCAACAATCTGTTTCAATCGATAATTACAACATTCAGTGGAAAATATCATCAGGATTCAACATCCGAATCATACACGAAATTATTACAAAACATGAATTAATTAAAACATTGTTTGAAAATGTTTGTGGGACATCAACTTAAATATACAGGTCCAGATATAGCACCTCCTCTCTCCCTCTAGGGTTCATCATGTTCGTCATCTCCTGTAACATGAATTACAGAATAGGGGCTGAGTGCATGGAATACACTCGTGGGGATGAAATCCGCCTCTTAAAACAGTCAACAGATATAAAATACCGGAAATGTAACATTCAGTCACGTTGTCACAGCACATAAAGCAAGGCACGTATCTCGTAACTCATCCATGGGGTGTGAAAATTTCCCATCTTATCCCCTAAAATGGTCTCAATATCGCTAGCACATTTACAGGACCGCTAGACCTTTCAGGTGGTAGAAGAGGTAGGAGATAATTTTTTTACAGTCCATAAGACCCTCCAAACATGTAATGTGAATCGAAGTCCTTTCACAGTTTATCATGAACATATAAACATAGCATATAATCACGACATTTAGTATTCCTCAATCATACTTCAAAAATAGGGAAAACTGTAAACAGATAAAGAGTTAGAAATTACCCCCACCTTGTTCGGTGGTTTCCGCGTGAGTAGCAAGTACCAAAGATTAAATATCTCAAGGCTATATAGGTTACGAGGTTTCTTAGATCCTTAATAATTACAATTAAAGCTATTAAAGATTTCGGAGTAAAAATGATCGTTAAAGATGCGACGGATCGAGAGATCTTAAAATTGGAGTTGAAGAAATGAGAGTTGATGTTCAGTCTAAAAGGCTGAGATGATATAGGATGAAATTTGGATCACAATAGAAAAAGAATGAGCTCACTCGGAGTTGAAATGAGCTCGAACGGAGCCTTTAAAGTTTAGGGGTATTTTGGTAATTTTGGTCAAAGGGTTGACTTTGACTGGGTCCACGACTCTCGATCAACGACATCTCGTCGGCGACGACTCGATGATGACGTACGATGGAAAAAATGGAATTCGGATAAAAAACACGACGTCACTTGCGCACCAGTCACACGACGTGGCGCGCGTGCGCACCCGGCATCGGGTGAAAAACTCGGTAGCCTCGCGGTGTTCCTCGACAGCGGTCGAGTTTTCTCGACAGCTCGGCAGGTGTTCCTCGGCAGCGGTCGAGTTTTCTCGGTAGCTCGACAGCTTCGCTCGGTAGCGGGTCGGCATCCTCGGCGGCCTCGACGCCCAGTGCTCCCGGTATTGACCCTGCTCGCCTGCTGCACTTCCCGGCGCCACCCGCTGCAGCGGCGCCGCCCAGCGCCGCCGCCATCTTGTCCGCGGGCAACCCTGCACCGTCGGCTACCACCTCCAGCCACACTCACCAGATTCCTGCCACGAACAGTGCCGGAAAAACAGCCACCAAACACCCCTCACCCTCACGCTCTCTACCTTTCTCTCCCCCCTTTCCCAACGACCACCCCCTCACCCCCAGAAACACCGGCCGGGGACTTCTATTCACTGACGACCACCTCTCCAGCCTCTCTCACACACGCAGCAACATACACACACACGCACATATATATAAACTCACGCACACCTACAAAGCCTTGCCAGCGACTTCCAGTCGCCGACCACCCACTTCTGGACCTCACCGGCGCATCACCAGCGCTGGCTCACTGTTTTCACACGGCGGCGCCGCCCTCAACAGCATGCAACACACTCACACACACTAAACACACACACATGCGATTACACACACACACTTGCTACCGCTCCGGTACCGCCACCCACGGCGGCGCCACCCCTCCAGCAGCTCACTCTCTCCTCCAGACGACACTCCGGCAGCAGCTCCGGCGAGAAGAAAGAAGAAACAGGAAGAGAGAGAAAAGGTGGCAAAAGCTAGGGTTTAGAGTTTGAAGAGCATTTTTTGCCGTTTTCCGGCGAACGAGAAATCGGAATTGAAATCCGAGATCTATCCTAGACTCATCTCGTCGAGACCTACGTCATGTGCGAAAATAGGCTGAAACCGATAACTTTGAAATTTTCCGGCCACCGGTGCACCGGAGACAGAAATCAGAAAAGAGAGAGAGAGGAGAGAGAGACTTACAAGTTTTCGTCGTTTTCGGTTCATTCAGAAAAATGGTGATTTTCGAATCGTAAATGCCCCTATTTATAGAAATCTCAGAAAACACTATTCACGTAAAAATCTAAAGTTACTGTTCACGGGGTCAAAAGTCTTCGTTACTATTCACGTAAAAATCTTCATTACTATTCACCGTAATATCTTTCGATTTTTCCAAACTTCGTGTTTTGCTCTTTTCATCGCCGTTTGAGCTACGGGTCTCCGATTGACCTCTAGTTCGTTTCTATCTTCTCGTTTTTCCAATACGCATCAAATGGTATAAAAATATTCTATGTTCCATGTCTAAGAAAAATATCCATCTAATTCATGCCTTAAACACGTATCTGAAACACACATAATTATTAAATCATGGGTTTAAATATTTAATTAATAAATTATGCTTCGTTTTTGGTGCGGGGTGCTACATACACACAGACACGACACGCCCACATCAGCCCACGTCCCCAGTGTGCCCAGCAGCACCCCCATTCCCGGCGCGCCCAACAACAGCCCTTTTCAAATTCTTTTCGTTTCCCACCCTTCATTTCTTTGCTTTCTCTTTCTTTTCCTTTCCAGCTTGACGTGAGGCTAGGTTGGTGTCAAACTATGGTAAGGAGAGAGATGCCGAGGGAGAGAGAGATGGAGAGGGATAGTGTATTGCTTTCCTTTTTTCCTTCTTTCACTTGCAAGGTGAGTAATAACTAGACTAGGTGGTGTCACTTTTTGGTGGAGAGAGAGTGGAAAGGGTGGCAAGTGACGTGAAGGGGTGATGACTAGCCATTCCATGGCTTATAACTTAATTAATCACTTACTTATACATAATTAATTAATAAGCAAATATATATATATATATATCATTACACCTTAGTTAATTAATTAAGGTGTTATAAATTAAACCCATTTTATATATAACACACACGTGTATATATATATATTATGTATATATATAAAATAAATTCTAGAATTATTTTCTTTTCATAATTTGTTACTTAATTTATATTAGCATTAATAAAATAATTTTAATATGCACTCAAACATTATTAAAGTCTCAACCAATTATGATAGGGTTTTTTCAACCCTAATTATTTAAGAACATATAAATAATCAAATATTTAAAAACAAAATAAAATCATGCAAGATCACAAGTAGTACATAAATAATTAGAGGTGCATATGATGCATGAAGTGCATGAGAAGCTCGGACATCACATAGATCACGACGTTTTTATAGATCGCAAGGCTAATAATAGATCACAGTGTTAGATAACGATGCTAATAATAGATCACGAAGCTTAATCAGATCAAGATGTTAGGATGGATGATAGATCACGATGCTATTAAAAAAAATCTTCAAAATTATTTTTTCAGATTTATATATTTCTAAAATACTAGAAATTAGTATAGAATCTTAAAATGACATTAAAAATCAAAATAATTATTGAAATATGTTCAAAAAATTTAAATTAAATTAATATCATAATATAATAATTTTGACAAAATAATAATAATAATAACAACAACAACAAGATTATAACTAATTTATTTAATCTCAAAGATTTTTTTTAAAATAAGAATATATGTACTTAAATTCGGTAAATTTATATAGAAATTAAAAAGACTTTATAAATCAAAATTTATAATTTTAAAAATAAAAAAATTGTTTAAAATCATAAAAAACTATCAAAAAATTAATATCATAATATGAAAATAAAATTAATATCATAATATAATAACTTTAGAAGAGATGAATGATTAGAAGAACATTTACTTAAATCAAAAGCTCAAGAGATTGATTAAATCAAGCTAAGAAGCAGAAATTAAGGTTCTATCCAAACGTTCACACACAAGCATCTTCCAAACCACAATCAATCAACATATTAGTAAAATCATCTATCGATTTCTGTTTTAAAGAGCCACTCATTTTTCTCGATCACAAGCATTTAAAATAACATTAAATCACCACATACAATCAAAAAAAGAATTTTAACATGATTACAATGCCTCAACTCATCTCACAAAATCACTCGTTCTTTCCTATCATAGGAAGCATACACAATAGAACAAAATAAAAAAGTATTATACCCATCAAAGATAATCATTCGGGTTGAACTAAAAATAACATAAATCTCAACATAATGTTTCCACGTCATCCATATTTTATAATTAGCATTATAAATCACATTAGAATACCCGAGTTCACAAAGAAAAGATCAAGCTTGTCTTTTTTTAGTTGCAAGATTCACACAAACATCAAGATTTTAAATATTGGTTTATAAACTTTGTAAAATCATTTCATACTCGTAAAAAAATAGATTAAAATAATTGGGGTATTTATCTCTAAAAGAAATTAATACTGTATATAGGTGTCAATGATAATTACAGTTGTAACAATAACAATAAAATAAATAGTAATAATAAGTTGAGAAAAATAGTAATAAACGTCTCATAATAAATTAAAATTATTTCGAACTTTACAATTTCTCTTGTATTTTCTCATTTAGTTATTTCTATTATTTGTTATTTTGATAAAACAATTGTTATATTTTATTCTTTACAATTTCAGTTACATTTAGTGGTTGAGGACTTCTCTATTTGTTATAACGAGAGATTATCGTACTAGGAGCCAGTATACATAAGCGTTGGTTTCGTGTTGGAGATCATTCTTTGAGGTTTTCCAAATTGAAGTTTTATGTGATCACAGGATTGCAATTTGGAACTTCATAATTTCAGCCAGATTCTTCACCATGTGAACCACCATAGTTTTGATGGACAAGTTGTGGTAGCCAGCGATTTATTGACCCATTTTAAGAATGGAGAGTTTCGAAGCTGTCCGGATGATGCAATGAATCTTTCTTATATACTATGCTGACACTCTACTTGTTTGGTATGGATATACGTACTCTTGTACCCCACTAGCTGTCACGCCCCAAATCTTTCACTTAAAATATATCAGAGTTTTTCTTTTTGGGCGTGAAGAGAGAAAGGGAAAGAAGGCGTACATGATATAAAATAGAAAGAAAAAGGAGAGGACAAGAAGTGATACTCTTAAAACATCGGATACATCCGATAAAAGAAAGTTTGAAACCATACGCAGCGGAAAAACATCAGGATCCTTTACATAGAAAAAGAACAGTTAAACATTTTACAAAAATGTGGAACATCGTTTTACAAACGAATCAATATTGGTTTAAAGATAAAACCGGAATCATCGACACAGCTGATAGGGCACCCCTCTCTCTACGCGTCAAGGTTCTCTTCTTCTCCTGTAGTGTGAGTACAGAATAGGGGTGAGTGCGTTGAATACACTCGTGGGGATACTTTCCAAATTTTAATCAGTTATTAGATGAGCATAAAAGTTCAACAAGTAGTCACAGCATATAAAATGCATAGCACACAATGCAGAACACACGGCTCTAAGAGCACTCAACTATACTCGTTGCATTTCTAACGTATGGTGCTTTTTACGGGCCACCAGTCCATTCCTAACATGACGTATGGTGCTTTTTACAGGCCACCGGTCCATCCCTATCATGACTTAGGACATCCGTTCTCGTTCATCGTATCATAAACTTTGCATGAAACAGTAATCATAAAGTATGCATGTACATAATAATCATAGCATGTATTCACAGCACGTAAAGCTCAACAGTTCAGATATCAATTATGGAAAACAATAAACATGTTGAGTTTAGAAGTTACCCCCACCTCGTTCGGTGGTTACCACGTGAGTAGCGAGTACCAGAGATCGGATATCTCAAAGCTCGAGTCTCAAATCTCGTGTCTCGGACCTCGTGTCTCAATTTCCGTATCTCGATGTTCAATCCAACTAATAGCCTACATACGTTACGGTGTTCTTAGATCTTTAATAAAGTATAATTTAAACCAATAAAAGATCCCGGTGGAAAAACGATCGTTAAAGGCACGACGGATCGAGAGATCTAAAGATTGAGGTTGAGGAGACAAGGGTGAAAGTTTAGTTTAATAGGATGAGATGAAAGAGGGCGAGATTAGGGTCGTAACAAAAAAAGAATGAGCTCAATCGGAGTTGAAACGAGCTCGAACGGAGCGTTTTAAGATCGATGGATATTTTCCTGGCAACCGCCCTACCGCGCACGGTCACTCCTCCCTCAGGCACGACCGTGCGCGATCGTCCAGTAGCTCCTCTTGGCGCGCGCGCGACCGTGCGCGACCGCGCGCGCCCGTGCGCGACAAAAACACCTAAAAATGGAGCTTTTTGCCGGTGACTTCCCGTCACCGGCCACCACCTCCATGACTCACCGGCAACCCCGTTCCAACCTCCTCCATCTCCGGTTATCCTCAACCAACTCCGGTATGAGAACAACCCTTCCCAACCTCAAAACTCACACAAACATGCATATATATATACAACACACACACACACACCCTCAAACACTTAGTCGGCGACCTCCGGTCGCCGGAAACCCATCACCACAACTCGCCGACGCATCACCAGCGCCGGTCATCACCTTTCCCATGGCGACACCATCTGTGCCGCCCCCAACAGAGATCACACACGCACACACAAACCCAAGCTTTTCACCCAAAACCACACACACACAACTCCGGCCACGCCGCCTCCCCCGGCGGCTCCACCACTCCCAACCCATGGTCCTTCACTCCGAGATGGTTATCTACCACTCCGGTGAGAAAGACGAGAGAGAGAAAACAAGAAACGAGGAGAGAGAAAAGGTGATAGACTCAAACTTAGGTTTTTCCGGAGGTTGACCGGCGATTTGTCGGCGATCTAACCGTCGGAATGGAAAAAAAAGACCATCACTAGACTCGCCTCGACGAGAGCTACATCGTGTGCGAAAATTGGCCGAATCCGACAACTTTGAAATTTTCCCGCGATCGGCCGGCGGTAGTGCGCCGGAGGCCGAAAAAGAAACAAGAGAGAGAAGAGAGGAGAGAGAAACTTACTCGTTTTCGGCGCGTTCGGCTCGTTCGAAGAAAGGGTGAGAAATGAATTGGGGAGCCCCTATTTATAGAATTGGAAAAGTTACTATTCACCAAAATATCTCGTTTCACTATTCACGTAAATATCTTCTGATATTTCCGGAACTTCGTGTTTCGCCCTTTTCGTCGCCGTTTGAGCTACGGGTCTCCGATTGGCCCCTAGTTTGTTTCTATCTTCTCGTCTTTCCAAGACGCATCTAATGGTACAGAAAAATTCTACATACCAAGTCCAAGAAATTTATCCATCTTAAACGTGTATTAAACACGTATCTGAAACGCATGTAATAAATTAAACAATCAAAATAAATGCACATACTTATTAAGTCATGTGTTAAATATTTAATTAATCAATTATGCTCGTTTTGATCCGGGGCGCTACACTAGCTATGGAGTTTGGTTGAACAATCGACTATATTCGACAGATTCTCGTAGGGTTCGTATGTTTTTCACAGATTGCTTCATTATTTAGATAATTCACTTCAACTTATGTCATCTGGAAGTCCAAGACCACTATATCATTTTTATGGATATTAGATAGCTTTACAGGTATATCTAATGTGTAATATTTGTATTCTTCAAATGTATTGTATCAATCTTATATGATCTAACATTACTGTTATCATCACGTACTACATCTGGCTTTTGAGTGCATCCCTGAGTTTGGAAAGCGATTGGAAGAGAAGATATCGGATGACTTTCCAAGAGGTATCCGATGGTGAAGTCTAGGAAAATGTCCTTATGTTCCTAACATCTTCAATGCACGTAATGTGATTAATTAGGATTTTTAGCCTATTTTTCTTGTACTTCAATTCTACACACTAATATCATTTCAATATGCATTAGATTGAGTGTATCAGTTGGAGCCTACATAGACAAAGAAGAAAAGATGGTCGATATTGAGATGGATATTTTATCTGAAGTAAGACTTGTCCCTAAAGATCAACCGATTTATCGTAAGATCTCACATGGAGATGGACCGGGATTGTCTAGGTCCGACATTGTACATGCTAAAGATAAAATATCTCTCTCAAGAAATACTAATCGACATTTAAAGAGGAAAAAATTGATACTCAACATCTGAGAGGCAAGAGAGGTGATGACGGTAATCTAGCAGCACCACCACCATCCTTAACCCCACGAGCACCTCCCTCACCTCTAGCCTCACGACCACCACCACCACTTGAGGTATGTGTTATTACTCTTTGTACTATTATTTTAAATCTCTTATAAATTATTAATACATAAAATATAAGTATATTTATTTTACTGCGCTTTTTGACTTACAAGTCGAAAGATGATTCAAAGAAGCGGCATAAATCTAAGAAGTTATCTGCACGAGCAACTTCTAAGTTTTTGAGGATGGATATTACTTCAGCGATTAAGAACGGCCCAAGACGGGGTATGGATATTGTCCAACAGTCACTATTGGATCTCGTTCAACAGACATTACTAGGTATCTTACAAGATATTATGCTCGACCTCATTCGATAATCATTATCGGATATCTTGTGAGATGTCATTCCAGACCTTAGTCGATAATTACTTTCGGAGGTGGTTAGACACATGAGGGGTGATGAGTCTTCTAACCCTTTGAAAGAGATAGGGAGTGCATGGGGCCATTGAGCACATAGTCTTGAACAAACTTCTGACTTTGTATATAAGGTTTGTATAAATATCTTGTTTTTTTCATTATAATTAATATCTTATGTATATCTTTATCTATATTTAAATTTTTCTTAATATTTCATTGTAGGACGCTATATTCCTATAGTGTTGGACCAGCAGACAAGCGATACCACCTATAGGAGGAGATGTGTTTGTTCCAAAACCTCTTCAGGCACCATTCATTGTTGTATTAGAGCCGCATGGCGAGACAACGACCGTGCTAGCATCCCATCTTGAGGATCCAACACCAATTGATGAGATAGGAGACCCGTTAGCATCTGTTCCAGAGGATCCAAGTTCAGATGACAAGACAAGAGATGTGCCACCATCCCTTCCGGATGATCTAGCTCTACATGACAAGATGAGGGACGTTATGTAGCACCCTGGACCAAAAACAAGATATAATTGATTAATTAAATATTAAACCCTTAATTGAATTATTATATGCGTTAATCTTGACTGTTTAATTTAATTACGTGTGTTTCAGATAATTCAAAAATCACCATTTTTCCGAACGAGGCAAAATCGACAAAAACACGTAAGTCTCTCTCTCCTCCCTTCTCTCTCTCTATTTTCTGTTTTTTGACCACCAACGTCGCTGCCGCCGCCTGTGGCCGGAAAAATTCAACTTTATCGATTTCGGCCGATTTTCGCATAGAATGTAGGTCTCATCGAGACGAGTCTAGGATAGATTTCAGATTTCAATTTCAATGTCTCGTTCACCGAAAAAGGGCAAAAACATCACCGGAAAACCCTAACCCTTGTTTTTCAACCCTTTCTCTCTCCTCGGTTCTTTCTCCTCCTTCACCAGAGTGGTGGCTGACCTTCCCGGGATGTTGGGCTATCTTTTGGGGGTGGTGGCACCGTCGTGGGTGGCGGTGTCGGGGCCGGAAGTGGTGGTGGAAAGTGGTTGTGTGTGTGTAGGCTGGTGTGTGTGTGTGTTTTTATGTGATAGTGTGTGTGTTTTTGGGCTGTTGGTTGCCGGTGATGGGAGGTCGCCGATTGGAGTTGAGTGTTGGGGCGGTGTCTCGTTGCGTCGCCGTGTCAGGTGGTGTCGCCGGCGATGGGAGGTCGCCAGCCATGGCTGGAATTTTGGGGGGGAGAAAACGGTTGAGGGGCTGGTTTAGGCACACGGTGCCGGGAGACGTTGGGCGCGCTGGGCACACGGCGTCGGGAGATGGGGAGCGCGCGCGCGACACCGTGTGACGGGTTCACGCGCGGTGCCGTATTTGCAATACAAATCCCGTTTTTTCCATCATACGTTATCGTCGAGTCGTTGGCGACGAGATGTCGTTAATCGGGAGTCGAAGGTCCCAGTCAAAGTCAACCCTTTGATTAAAATTACCAAAACGCCTCTCAATCTTAAAACGCTCCATTTGAGCTCGTTTCAACTCCGATTGAGCTCATTCTTTTTCCGTTGCAACCCTAGTCGTTCCCTCTTCCTCACCCTTTGACTGAAATTACCAAAATGCCCCTCAATCTTAAAACACTCCGTTTGAGCTCGTTTCAACTTCGATTGAGCTTATTCTTTTTCCGTTACAACCCTAATCGTTCCCTCTTCCTCACCTTTTGACCAAAATTACCAAAATACCCCTCCATCTTAAAATGCTCCGTTTGAGCTCGTTTCAACTCCGATTGAGCTCATTCTTTTTCCATTGCGACCCAAATCATACTCTCTTTCATCCCAACCTATTAAACTGAACATCCACTCTTGTTTCTTCAAACTCAATCTTTAGATCTTCCGATCCTCTAATCTTTATCGATCATATCTTCTCCGAAATCTTTTATAGCTTTAATTATATATATTAAGGATCTAAGAAACACTATAACTTATGTAGGCTACCTGTTGGATTGAGCTTTGAGATACTCGATATTTGATACTCACTACTCACGTGGTAACCACCGAACAAGGTGGGGGTAACTTCTAAACTCTTATAACTATACGCTACGGTATTTAATATACTACGATGATAAATGAACGCATGCTTATGAACTTGATATTAAATGAATTGTTGAACCTTATGTGTTGTGATTATATGCTATGATTAATATGTCCATGCATGGTTACCGTTTTTGTAGGGTTAAGTCGGGTAATACCCGCACCTGAGATTTGTAGGGATAAGTCGGGTAATACTCGCACCTGAGATTTATAGGGATAAGTCGGGAAATACCCGCACCTGAGTTTTTGTGAAAGGACGAAAGTCCAGATTTATATGAAGAGACAAAGGTCCAATTCATGTTGAATGGACGAAGGTTTACTTTCATATTACGAGGGAACTAGAGACCCGTACAATAAGTCGGGGAATACCCACACCTGGGGTCAACGGGGAGTACCTGCCCTCGCTGCAGATATGAGTTCTATGGGACTACGTATCCATTAAGGATCCAATTTATGTGATGTGCATTCTATATATTGTGACTATTTATCGAACTTGTATATGTTTGATTTGTTATTCTTACCTAATAATTGTTAAAAATATGGAAAGTACTCCTACGAGTGTATTCAACGCACTCACTCATACTACGGGAAATTATGAATGAGGAGAAGTATAGAGAGAGTGGTGTCATGTCAGCTGTGATCTTTTTCCCTGTTGTCTTTTTTCGGAGCTGTCTTTCTGAACATTGTTCCACGTTTTGTAAAATTAAATTGTCCTTCTTTTATGTAATGGATCCTGATGTTTTTCCGCTACTCAAGATTTTCAAACCCTTTGAAATCGGTGGTATCCGAATGTTTATATGTAATATTTCTGATCGTCTCTTACCTCCTTCTATTTTATATCATGCACGTCTTTTCCCCTTCTTTCTTCACGCCCACAATGAAAACTCTGATAAATTTTAACTGCAAAAAAAATGGGGCATGACATGTTACACCATCTCTTTTGGAGGATCCAACTCTACATGATGAGATGAGGGATGTGACAGAGGCACCTCTAGTGAAGGCATCAGACAAGCAGGTGGAGTTGTCTATTGTGGATCATATGCACTCACATCCGATGGTTGAGAAGGCCATTAAGGATGACATAAAATGCATACGAGCAAAATCAGGTTTAATTCGGACACCATTCATTGATCTAGACCTCAAGAACAAGCAGAAGAAGATAGAGGCTAATTACACAGATTTATGAAGAGTGATGATTATCAACGAATTCGTGGGATGAATTTTCTTGTGAATACATCATGGTTTAAGAATATCGAGGATACATCAGTTGATCTTGCTACAGATGTAAGTTATTTTTATTACACATCAATTAACTTTTATAATTGCATATTCTTTTTTAGGTGATGGGGTGTTGTTTTCGTTTTGGTTATAGCATTTGGATAGCTATATGAATGTTTTCGCGGTCATGTTGAAGCAAAGTGATTCTATACTCCCTGGATTGGCCTACAACAATATCAACATCATTGATTCCACCTTTACGGTAAGTCATATCACTACTAATATTTCATACATATGTTTATTGTTGTTTGAACACTCTAACATAACAACTTACATTATTTCAGAGTTGGTTGAGATTTTCATGGAAAAAGTTGTATAAACATGATACACAATGGCAAGATGGTAATCCATTGGGGCCTTGCAGATATTTGGACATCAGATAATGATTTACAAAGATATGTCAGAGGCGCCTTCCTCTTATGGGGACACCCATGGCATCGAGTCCCTTATGTAAGTTTTTAATGTTAATTAGGTGAAGATGTTGATTTAATTTGTTTTTAGCTTTATTATATCTACATGTTCTAGTCATTATTCAACAACTTTTATTGATATGTCACTGTGGCATTGTGACTATTGGATTATCTGTCGAGTGCGCTTATGTGAGTGGCAAATCCAAGTGTATGGCTCATTTAGTCATTGGACAAATGATTTGAAAGACTTTAGTGTGTTTGAAAGTAGGGTGCTTCAGCTGACACCACTAAGGTGTTTATTGCCTAGATTGCTTGAGGTAGCAGGATTGTTTGATAAGATGAAGATTACGCCGAACTTTCAGCCCTTTGATGTTATACAAGTCCCTCTCGGTGAGTAGTGTAGACAGGATGAGTTTCATAATTATGGTGTTTTTGTGTGAATGTACATAGAGTGATTTATATATATTAGATTTGTTCATCCTAGTACTGACGAGATAGTTGCTCAGTATAGGAGACAAATGACACTTAAGCTTTTTGAGTCAAGCTCTTAGGTTTCTTTTATGTCATCTTTCTGTCATTTCAAATTCATGAAAAAAATGTTGTTAGAGAAGCTAATTATAGATTGAATGAGTTGTATTGATGTCATTACTTGGTGGGTTTGAATTTTTCGGTTAATGTAGATGGGGTTATTCTCGATTGTGGTTTATATATACATTAAATACTTGATAATTGCTGCAATTATTTACTGAATTTTGATGATGGAAAACTTAGGAAGTTCTCACCAGGTTCAAATCGATTCTTTTAGTATTTACTTACTCAGGTAGCTGCTAATTATTGTCGTTAGTGCTTAAGTTTGATTGGATAGTAAAAAACTAGAAGTTGAATTAATTAGCAACTTATGAATTGGTAAGTGAAGTTACTGTTATTTGGATGGTATTAGTTCCTTTGGATACTTTGCAGTTCCCTTTATTATATATCTCAATTGTAGGCATGCTATTTGTGTTTTATCTTATAGAGCCAAGTAGGTATGGTGTTGCAGTGGACATACCAGTTATTATTACTATATTTATTTTTATTTATTTTTGGGGGTATTAATGGGGTTTGTTTGGATATGAATAGTAAGAGATGCTAAGGTTTTTCAGTTTGTACTTAGTTGTTTGGGTTGGAATATTTGGATTCCACATTTGAGGTTCATTTATCTCAGGACTCTATTTGAAGTGGTTGCAATCATTTTTTAGAAAAGGTAAGTGGGATGATGATTATTTGTAGTCAATATTATACATAAAACCATGCTCTTGTAAATTTATAGGATCTCTTACAAGCTTTCTTGCTCCCACTAATAGCTTGTCCATGCAGGTTCTTACTGAGTTTATAGTTCTGCATGCAAAATTAGGGAAAATCAATTGTTGTCATTTTACATCTATGTACACAAAAATTGTTTTCTATTGTTTGTGTACCAATCTCTAATTCTTCCTAAAATTGATTTTTGTTTCTTTTAGTTTTAGAATTATTTTTTCATTCAATCACCTCAAGTATAAAAAATGTAAAAATGAAAAATTAAGTTTTAATTATGAAGATTTTGAAGTTATTTGATTTGAAGGAGGAGCATCAAGAATATTCAATGGCTCCCACTAACTTACACTTACCATCTTTTACTACTTATATATATATATAACATGTATAGGACTCGTGTAATACATGAGTTTGAAAAACTAAATTAAACCTTAGGTAGCCATGCTAAAATAGTAGATATAAATTCCTCTCACAAAAGCTTTAATAAATAATTTACTATAATCAAAGTTGTTCCACACTAGCTCTAAAACCAGTCTGTTTTCTAAAATTCACTATAAATCATCTATTATTAAAATCTTATGAAATTAATAATATAAACTCATAAAATCATGTATTCAATCATATTAAAATATTTTTGAAAATTTATAGTTGACCGATTTTATAAAATTATTTTTCTAAGGTTTAAAACAGCAGAATTTCAAATCCGAAACTGGGCTAACTTTGAAAAATCATTATAATTCGAATACTATTCCAAAAATTACTAAATTTTAAGGATAGACTCAAAATTTCATGTAGATTAAAATACCAAAACAATATAAAAAAAACTCTTATATAACAATATAAAAAAAACTCTAAATATAACATTTTATAAAAATCAACAAAATGGACTGCAATTACCAAGTCCTTTTAAAATTTGCTTAAACCATCAATTTCCTTAAATAAAATGTAAAATAGACTTTTATATCTCTATTAATCTCAATAAAATCAACTTAACTCAATTTATTATATATGTAAAAAGTTAAGACCAAGTAATCATAATAAGATAATATGATAAATTTTTATTTTGTTAATACGAAAAATTTAAATTTCGATAAAGCCAAAATAAAATACAAGTCCCTCAAGTATGATCTTGCTAAGATACCAACTTTGAAATTAATTACTTCCAATATCTAAAACCTACAAAATTCATAAAAGAAAAAATCCATGATTTTATTAAGTTAACATAATAATAACTTTTAATCATGGATATTATCATGTACAAAAACATACCTCTAAAAGCCCCTTTCTCTGCTCCTTTTTTGAATCTAATATAAAGAAATAAAATATAGCAACCCAATGTTAAACTGAGAATAACTCAATCATAATAATTCAAACTACAAGGTTAATAATAATCACACTAACAAACTCAATCCCGAAATCACTAGTTAGAAATATACCAAAATTATGGTGTAATAATTAACTTCGTTCCGCATCACACCCCATTTTTCTTCCTCACTAGTTATAATTGTTTGTTGAACACATGTCCTCTTTGCATGTCCGACTTCTCTACAAATTCTGCACTTCTTCGTTTGCCTTTTTTTAGGTTGGACGGGTTATTAAGCCGCTACATTTGCATTTGGCAGTGTGATATTCGTCGTACATCCTGCACAATTGTGCCCTTACATCTTGAACATTTTTTAACACAAGTCTTGCTACTTGATTCTCCACCTGATGGATGTCTTTTCTGCCTAGGACAACCAGTCTGTCTTGGGTTGTCAGGTGGATTGACAGTTATCATAACATTATCAATAGGAGGTGGGATAGACCAATCTACTGGGGTCGATACATGCATTATCAATTCTAAATATAACTTCTGCATCATCACCATCTTATAATAGTCGGAAATATAGGAACTAAGTGATAGAGTTGCCTCGCTGTGACAACCATAGTTTGATTGGACTTGTGATTTTAAAATTAAAATAAATGATATGTAAAGTAAAAAATTACCTTAGAGCTTTAATTTCATGACTACAGGGTATGAAATCCTACTGGAATTAACATGTGCATGATTTGTGACCCAAATCAACAACATGATTATGAAGACCATCCTTCATATTGAACACAGAGCCACTGATCTCCGAAATCTTGATACACTGGTTATCTTGTTAAGCTTCATGTTTCTTTAAGAATATATGGACTTAAGTTTGATTCCACGCTTGACCATTTGGTACGTCATTTTGAAAACCATGTTTGAAGTAAGTTGCGAGCAAAATTAAGAAGAGAACATATTTGTAACTTTCGGGGCCATGAGAGTTTTGAATTCAGAGACTCCACTGAGTTTGATATCACAATCTCATACCGACGCATGCGACAACATGCACGAGCTTATCTTTTAACCTTTGTTTTTCTCAACTTCTTCAAACCCTTCTTATTACTACCTTTATTTGTTCCATATACTTCTTGTGCATCTCTCTTGTATAAGAATAAACAGTTTTCTTATACAAGCTCACAAATCGAGCTTCATATGTGTGAAAGTTCAACTCTATGTGTCATGAACATAACCCCTGGAATGCCCCTGGAAATATTCTCGCAATTGCATTTTGTATGCTCACATGACGATCCGTTAACAAAAAAACAAAATAGAATTATTATCTCAAACTTAATTATTCCAAGCAAAGTTCTAGGAAAATATCATTTATACCTGATACAATTATAAAATCATCTGGATGACCATATGCTTCATTTAGTTAAGTCAAGAACCAATGTCAAGATTCATCATTCTTCTTGTCACTAACACCAAATGCAAGAGAATAAATTTGTTTATTCTCATCCTGAGTACCAACCACAAACATAAGACCCATGTATCTACCTTTCAAATATGTTCCATCAACCACGATTACAGGTCTACAACATTCATGAAATCCTCTTATAGAGGTTCCAAGAGCCATGAACATATACTTGAACTTATCATCTTCATCTATTTCAAAGCACGTTATAGTACCAGAATTTAATCTTCTGAGCATGTACAAGTATACAGGTAACATCCTCCATGATAGATCAAAATCACCTATATTAAGTTGTGTGCATGATAATAAGCTCTCAGTACCTTATCGTATTGAATCTCTATACCATGGTGTGTAGAAACATCATCCATAATGTCTGTCGGCTTAAGTATACGACCTTCTTGAAGTAATGAAGGAGCAAAATAAGCCCCAATTATCCTTAATGACAATTGATAAGGTCGGGTAGTCATATCCAGGTGGCAATTATGTGGACCCTTGAACTTTTTCACTATTCACGATCCCTTTTGTGTTCCATTAGCATGCAATAAAAAATGGCATCCTTGTTTACAAACAATCGTATATCATTGTTTGTCAGAGCATTTCACTACATACTCAACTTCATTCTGCATGTGTTAAAATCCCACACCCTACACCAACTGCATTTTGCTATCGAATATTGCACCGACCTCTAGCATTCTTTTTTCATCAATTGGACATACTGAAATAGGATCAGGGTCTTTAGTGTGTAATGATGCCTCTGGAATAATCCAATCTTCATGCTGATGTTGTGTTAATTCTAGTCCTGACTCACCATATGAACCATTTTCTCTAATCGAAATGGTTCTGTTTCTTAGAACTCACTGATGACTAATTAAAACCAACTAAAACCAATAATAATGACATCTTCACTCTGAGTAAAATCCTTAGGCACAAAAAACCTCATATAATTCCCATTGCTCGATAAATAACCGACTATAAAGTCCATCAGCATAATCATCATCACCATCATCGTCATCATCATTATAATCATCATGATCATCATCTTCACCATCATTATCATCATTGTCATCAGTACGAACATTAGTTACCCTTGCCACAACTTCTTCTTCTTCTTATTCTTCATCATCATCATCAGTATGAACATTAGCAACCTCTGCTACAACTACAACCATACCGCCACCATGATTTTCAACCTCTTTGTCATTTATACATTTGCAATCATAAAAAGTTGTTGAAATCATTGAGCTGGTGGTGTGGTGGGGAGCTATTTCTCTGAACATGAACAATAGATAATGATATTTGCTTGGAAGAAGAGCTAGGCCTTAGAACCTCCAATGGACTGCTAGAACAAGATTTGAAATTTTGGACTGGATAAACGGAAGGAATTTGGTGTTCAATCAAACTTTGCACATAATTCAACTGACCTCCATATATATTTGAATTCTGATGATTCTATTGTTGTTGAGAATTCATAAACTGAACAAAACTACCTCTGACTCACATATGAGAATGGAATATTCAAATCATGCTCTTTCGGTTCAATAGAAACAAATAACTTGGTGTAATCATACAACTCAGCAACCCTCCTCAAATCAGCACCCGTCTTGATTTTAAATTTCACTTCTCCAAAAATCTTCGTAAAATTAAACAATGCAACGTATAATCACAAGTCCTACGATCTGCTCGGACAATATAATGAATTTCATTCGATAGTTTTGCATAAGAAATTATACGCAATTAAACAATAATACATATAAGAACCTATATAAACTTTTTGAAAACCATAAATAGATATGATAAATTTCATGCGAAAAGAAAAAAATTGATCCACAAAAGAAGTGTTTATGAAAGTATTAAATATTTTCTATTAATTTTAGATTTAATCTTATCAAATTAATAGTATGATTTCACAATGGTATTCTTACATTTAATATTTTAAGACTATAGTTTTTAAGAATTTAGAGCTATTATTTGATTTAAAATAAATAACAATTGTAAGACAATTTTTCAAAATTTTAAAAATGAATTTATGATTTTTTTAAAGATTTATTATAATGATTTTAATTATTATTATCATTAAATAATATTATATTTAAACTATTTTATAAGATTTTAGGAAAAAAAATCGATTTATAAAACATAGAAAAAAAACTATGATTTTTTAGATTTAAGAAGTATTTTAATTATTACTATTAAATAATATTATAATTATTTTTTAAATTTTAGATATATAAAAATTATTTACTATTGTAAGATAATATTTCAGATTTTTATAAAAGAATTATAATTGTTTACGATTTATAATGGTAATTATTATTAATATATTAAATAATAGTATCTTAAAACTATTTTAAAATAAAAAATAAAAAATAGATTTATGAATATTTTTAAGATTTATTATAAATATTGAAATTAATATTTTTATTTTTTTAAATAATAGTATTTTACAACTATTATTTTCAGATTTTAGAAATACTTTTTTAAAACCTTTTTTTTTTAGGTTTGATATAATATTCGATTTATAGAAAAATACTTAAATATGTAAGAAAATATTTCAGATTTTTTAAAATAAAATTATGAGATTTTCTAAGATTTATTATAATTGTTATAATTGATATTATTATAGATCATGGTGGTGTTTGAGCATCGTGATCTATAGATCATGGTGGTATAGATCACGATGCTCAAACACACCACCATGATCTAAGCTGAACTTTGTGATTTATTTTTACATCTTTTTTGTTTTTTCGTGATCTATCAAGGTGTTATAGATCACGACGCTAAATTTAGGTCACAGTGGTGTTCGAGCATCGTGATCTTTTTTTTTCCCAACAACTCAGATCACAATTCTTAGGCTTAGATCATGGTGCTAAATTTAGATCACGATGCTCATGACCATCGTGATCATGAACATCGTGATCTAAGCTGAGCATCGTGATCTAAGCCTAGGCATTGTGATTTGTTCCTGGGAAAGATTTTCTTTTTTTTTGTGATTTTTTCATTTTTTAAACTCTGATTTACATCCAGAAACACATATCTTGATTCAAAAATTACGAACTACATTATACTACATTTGAAAATAATGTTTATCTTACCTCTTTTGAGCAACAATCCAGAGATGAAATTTCACTAAATTGATTGTATTTAAGAAATATGAGGAAGTGATGAAATAGATGAAAGAGATGAAAGTAAAAAGAATTCAACCTATATATGAGACAGGGATAGAGGGGATAAATGAGGAAGGTGGAATCATTAAAAGGGGTTGGTAAGGGCATTTATGTCATTTTGTCTCAATTTTAAGAAAAAAAACTTGTTTCTTATAAAGTGGGTAAATTCATTTTTTGTCAATGCTTATTCGGTAGAAAGACATATTTCCACATTAAACTAATTTATTTACAAAAACGAGATGGGCCTTTGTTGTAGTTTATTGCACTGGATCACAATTAATGTAGAGATATTGGCTTCGTATATCTTGTACTGATAGGCCTAATACAAAAATTGTTTCAAACTAAATACTTAATTCTGAATATTGTGTTTGACAATGTTCTAAAATTCACTAGCACTAATCGGGTGTTTGACTAGCGCCTAACGCCTAAGA
This sequence comes from Scutellaria minor, assembly GCA_954870855.1. Classification (NCBI taxonomy): domain Eukaryota; kingdom Viridiplantae; phylum Streptophyta; class Magnoliopsida; order Lamiales; family Lamiaceae; genus Scutellaria; species Scutellaria minor. The sequence continues at coordinate 5,206,624 of OX940732.1, read as the reverse complement.
TACTTGGTTGGAGCCAAGACGTCTTATCTAAATTAAATTTTTTTTTTGTTATTTTAGTTATTTTTCTTAAATTTTTATCTTTAAAAGATATTTTTGGAACTCTTATATATATATATATATATAATTTATGTTGGAGGATAAGTAAAAATTTAATATCTCATTTGAATTATACTTATATACTTATTCAATGATTATAAAATTTATATATATATATATATATTTGTATTGCTCAATCCGTTAATTTCTACTAAAAAAATTGTATTTAATTATGGTTATTAAATTTAAAGTAAATAAAAAATTAAATAAAGCTAATATCTATTACCTATATAAAAGTGTGGATGTTTCTTACAAATTATAGATTGCCAAATATATCTCTATTAAAGACTATTATTTAAGGTTATAATAGTAATTTAAGTATTCATATTTAAATAATTTTAAATTAGAATCCTAACTAATTCAAAATCTTATAGAATCCTATTATAATTAGAACTCTAATATAAAAGTGTTATATATAAGTTATTTGTATTATTATTATTTTCCTTAATTTTAATTGATCTTCACGTGCAACGCACGTGACCTAAAACTCGTAATTATAAACATATCATTAAATGCATGTATATATTATATGCATATAAAACATATTTCATTGAAGACCAAAAAAATATTTCCATATTACATAAAATGTTATCAATTGTTTATAAGTTAATAAACAATCAATAATTAGTTGAAATTGATTCATGAACTTCAATACGATTGTGGTGTGTTGTGCATATGTTCAGTAATTCGATTGATGAGTAACAACATGTTCATCAAACTATAATGAGTGCAAATGAATCAAACCAATTAATCTATTTTGTTTATGGTTATACAGGATGTACGTAAAAGATTTTTGTGTGAAATTGTACTAAATGATGCTTCAAGTGCCATAGCTTCTATTCTTCTACCACTACAAGAAAATGCGGAAATAGCAGCAAAAATTTTCGCTTCTAACCAACCTAAATTTGCTGCAAAAACAATTTAGCGACAGGAAAATCTCGCTGCAAATGTCGTCGCTATAAGCCCGTCATTAACTGACTTTTGCAGCGAAACAAGGATATCGCTGCTAAGTACTTTGCAACAAAAGAAAAGATATATTTGCTAACTTTTGCAGCAAAAGAAAAGATATCGCTAACTTTTGCTGCAAAATAAAGATATCGTTGCTAACTTTTGCAGCGAAAGAAAAGATCTCGCTGCTAACTTTTGCTGAAAACTAACGACATCGATGCTAACTTTTGCAGCGAAAGAAAAGTATCGCTGCTAACTTTTGCAGCAAAAAAAAAAACGATATCGTGGCAAACTTTTGCAGCAATTAGAATTGACACTAATTTCGTAGCAAAAAACTATTTTAGCCTATACATGAAATTTCATTAAATCTCACAACCACCCTACCATTACACATATTTTCCATCATTTACATGATCAATATACATTAACAACGACAAATTACAAACATTTGCAACTATGATATGCATCTGCCAATTTGTTCACAATATAAGGTAACACTACAATGTTATTCTTTCACTAAAATTTTCTGAAGAGAAAACAGAACTAAGTACCCTATATAAGAGTAAATCCCGAGTTTTAATCCTTTTCCATGGACATAATCCACGAGGCTTTGATCTGTGAAGAAAACATTGAGTCTTTTGCAACAAACTTCCCTATACATGTATTGCATACAATACATTCATTGTTAAGAGTAGAAAAATATCGATTTAAACCACATATTTGAAAATAGTTACTCAAAAATACCTGAGAGTCTTTTTTTACCTGAGATTTCTGTTTAGCTCTCCCAACAATCATCTAATAAGGACAAACAAGAACAATAAACTAGTTGGGGAAGATAATAGTAAACTGATGTGATGATGTGAAGAATGGAAAACTTGCATAAGCTTGCATGCGCGTTGCAGGTTAATGCTGACGTGGAATCTGGTGGATAATGACGTGGAAACCAAGCTGATCAAGTCTACAAACTATACTGAAGGATAACTGACTGAAACAGAAGAGATCAAGCGCAAAAATCGAGTTGCAAGAAGTAGTTGCATGAAGAAACGGATCCTAGGGTTATTTTAGGGTTTCTAGCGCAAGCTCAGCTACAATCCGTTAAAGTCGTGGAGATCCGTTTGAGTTCTGTCAAAATTGACAGAGGGCTTTCACTCAACACACGTCCATCTATAATTGATTGTAGTTTCAGTTAGTTTCGACATCAGGATTAGGAGTTCTATATAATAGGGTTCTTAGCTCATAAACCCTAATTCTGCGATTTCTGATTTCTTTGTAATTCTTCTTTGATTCTCTGAATATAGTAAAGGTTGTTGTTCTCCATGGATGTAGACTCAGTGGAAGAGTCGAACCACATAAAAATTCGTGTGTGCTTTGTCTCGTTTTCATATTGCATTCTCAAGAGATAGTGTGTTTTTCTCTTCGGTTTTCTTGCTCGTTTCTTGGAGAGTTGTTCTTGATAGAGTAAGCGAGCTTGTGGGCTTTGATTAGTGTCTTCATAATCAACAAGTGGCGCCGTATGTGGGAAGATCAATTCTCTGATTCAGGCCATGGCATCGATGAAGATGGAAGTTGGGAAATTCGATGGAAAGAGTGATTATAGTCTGTGGAAAGTCCACATAGAGGCTCTGCTTATTCAAAACAATCTGGAACAGGCGATCTTAGATGATGCTGAATCATCTAATCTATCATAGGAGAAGAAGACTCAGATTCAAAGAAAGACAAGGAGCATGATCATACTTTGTCTAGCTGATAAGGCATTGCGCGAAGTCTGCAAGGAATCAACTGCATTGGAGATCTTAGCCAAGTTGGATGAGTTATACTTAACAAAATCGCTGGCAAATAGATTGTATCTAAAGCACAAGTTGTTGAACTTCAAGATCCATGATGAGAAGCAAATCAGTGAGAAACTGGATGAATTCAACAAAATTCTTGATGATCTATTGAATATAGATGAGAAAATCAAGGATGAAGACAAGGCTCTAATGTTGCTGAATTCTTTACCAAAGTCTTTGGATTCCTTCAAGGATGCATTGATCTATGGTAGATCTGAGGCTCTGAGTCTTGAACAGGTTATGAACTCCATTAAATCGAAGGTTCTATCAAGAAGTTCAAGCACCAAGAGCCAACCTCTAGGTGAAGGATTAAATTTAAGGAAGAACAAGAAGAATCAAGATAAGAAGAAGAAACAGGTGAATGGGAATCAAACTGCAGAAACGAGGAAGTGCTTTTCTTGCCACAAAGTGGGACATTTGAAGAAGAACTGCCTAGAAAAGAACATGTCAAATCCTCAAACAAAAGGGCCTGAAGCTGCAGTGGCAAAAAATAGTTATGATCAAGCTGATATGTTATGTATTTCTTCTTCAAACATGGCAAATGAATGGGTCTTGGATTCAGGTTGTAGCTTCCACATGTGCCCTGTGAAAGAGTGGTTTCAAAAGATGAAGGAAGAAGATGGTGGATCAGTTTTATTAGGAAATGATCAAGCATGCAAAGTGAAGGGAATATGAGTGATTGCTCTTAAGCTTCATGATGGAAGCATCAAGAAACTACCTGATGTAAGGTATATACCTAATCTCACTAGAAATCTAATCTCACTTGGTTATCTTAACTCTGCAGGTTATGAATTCAGCACAAAGAAAAGGATGATTGAAGTATCAAAGAATGACAAAGTCATTCTAAAAGGAAAGAAGTACAATGGATTGTACATCTTGCTTGGATCAACTGTAGAAGGCAAAGTATCTGCAGTAATGAGTTATGATGAAACAAAGACTTGGGCATATTGGAGAAAAAGGGCTACAAGAACTATCAAATAAGTAGTTGCTTGGAAACAACACTATGAACAAGCTGCAGTTTTGTGAGCAATGTGTCTTAGGGAAGTCAAAGAAGCAGCTATATGGAACTGGGAAACACACCTCAACCAAGCCTATGGAGTATGTCCACTAAAATATATGGGGGCCAACAAGAACTATCACTCATGGTGGAGCAAGATACTTCATTACATTCATAGATGATTACTCAAGAAAAGTGTGGGTGTACACTCTCAAGCATAAGAATGATGCATTCCAAGTCTTCAGAGATTGGCTCACACAAATTGAAAACAAAACAGGTAACACTCTTAAGAATTTAAGAACTGACAATGGCTTGGAGTTTCTGTCTTTGGACTTTCAGGAATTCTGCAAACCGAAAGGGATCACAAGGCACAAAACAGTGGCATCAAATCCTCAACAAAATGGAATAGCTGAAAGGATGAATCGAACTCTACTAGAAAGAGTGAGGTGTATGCTTCTAGATGCAAATCTGCTAAAAACATTTTGGGGAGAAGCTGTTACTACAACAGCTTATTTGGTAAACAAATCTCCATCCTCTTCTATTAATTTTAAATCACCTGATGAGCTGTGGTATGGAAGTGTTCCCAGTTATTCTAATCTTAGAATATTTGGTTGTCAAGCATTTGCACATATAAGGCAAGATAAACTTGAGCCAAGGGCATTGAGATGCATTTTCATTGGTTATCCAATAGGATCCAAAGGTTATAAATTGTGGTGTCTAGAACCTAGACATCAAAAGTGCTTTATAAGCAGAGATGTGGTCTTCAATGAAAAGGTGATGGGATACTCTAACAGTCAAGGTGGAGAAAACCAAATTAATAATGATGGTACTCCAATTGAGGTGGAAAATGATTCTGCAGATCAACAGACAACTAATGAAGATCAGCAAAATCAGGAACAAGATCAACAAATTCAGAATGAAGCTCATAATGAGCAATCTGAATCAGAAGTGGATGATCAAAATCATGATGATTTGAGGAATTATAGCTTGGCTAGAGATAGGGAAATGAGGAGAGTTCATCCACCTACAAGGTTTGGACAAGCTGATATAGTTTCTTATGCATTGGCAGTGGCTCAGGAGATTAATTATGATGAGCCACATGACTTTAAATCTGCTATGTTGTCAAAGGAAAAAGAGAAATGGATGGAAGCCATGAATGAGGAACTAATATCATTAGAGAAGAATCAGACTTGGATTTTTGTAGATAAACCACCTGATAAAAAGGATTGTAGGAAGCAAATGGATATTCAAGAAAAAGGTTGAAGTTGCAGGCTCAGAAAGAATCAGATTTAAGGCAAGGTTAGTAGCTAGGGGTTTTACTCAGAAAGAAGGAGTGGATTTCAATGAGATCTTCTCACCTGTGGTAAAGCACTGCTCAATCAGAATTTTGCTTGCATTGGTTGCTCAATGGGACATGGAACTTCAGCAATTAGATGTCAAAACAACTTTCTTGCATGGTTATCTTGAGGATGTCAAAACAACTTTCTTGCATGGTTATCTTGAGGAGACAATATTTATGAAGCAGCCAGAGGGCTTCATCTTACCAGGGAATGAAGACAAGGTCTGCAAACTACAAAAGTCTCTATATAGATTAAAACAAAGTCCAAGGCAATGGTACAAGAGATTCAATGACTATATACTGAGCATTGGATTGATAAGGTGTTCTTATGATAGCTGTGTCTATCTTGGAAAGAAAGGAGATCAGGTTCATACCTATCTTCTAATCTATGTAGATGACATGTTGATAGCTAGTAAGTATAAACATCACATTCAGGATCTGAAGAATAAGCTAAAGTCACAGTTTGAAATGAAGGATTTGGGGGAGGCAAGGAGAATCTTAGGGATGGATATCTTCAGAGATAGAAAGGCTGGAAGACTGAGTCTTAATCAATCTGATTATATAGCTAAAGTTCTTAAGAGGTTCTTTATGCACCAAGCAAAACCCTCAGTGACTATAATGGGACAATACACTCATTTATCTGCAAATCAGAGTCCCTCTTCACTTGAAGAGAAGAAGTACATGGAACAAGTGCCTTATGCAAGTGCTATAGGCAGTATCATGTACACCACGGTATGTAGCAGGCCTGATTTGGCTTATGGAATGAGTCAGATTAGTAGATTTATGGCTAATCCAGGAAACATACACTGGGAAGCTTTAAAATGGATGCTCAGATATTTGGTGGGTTCAACAGATAAAGGGTTAATTTTTGACAGCCAAAGTAACTCTGATATTCATGATGCTCTCACAGGTTATGTTGATGTTGATTTTGCAGGCAATAAGGATAATAGGAAATCTCTTACTGGCTACATTTTTACCTTGTTTGGAACAACCATAAGTTGGAAATGTACACAGCAATCAATAATAGCTTTGTCAACTATAGAAGCTGAGTATATGGCCATGACTGAAGCAATCAAAGAAGCCATGTGGCTGAAAGGAATACTCATGGAATTAGGGGTAATTCAGAAGAAAGTACAGGTGTTTTGTGACAATTAAAGTGCAATACACTTGGCAAAACATCAAGTATTCCATGAGAGGAGCAAACACATTGATGTTAAACTGCATTTTGTGAGGGATATAATTGAAAAAGGATTTATCAAAGTCATGAAGATTCCTACAGCTGATAATCCATCTGATATGTTGACTAAATCCTTGAATAGCTCAAAGTTATTACATTGTATGAAATTGGTTAAAATTCTAACCTATCATACTTCTAACATCAATTCTAGTTAAGTGTTGTGACTGCAGGAATAGCAACTTACATATTCAAGTTTTGGTGGAGAATTGAAGAATGGAAAACTTGCATAAGCTTGACGTGGAATTCGGTGGATAATGACGTGGAAACTAAGCTGATCAAGTCTACAAACTATACTGAAGGATAACTGACTGAAACAGAAGAGATCAAGCACGAAAATCGGTTGCAAGAAGCAGTTGCATGAAGAAACGGATCCGAGGGTTATTTTAGGGTTTCTGGCGCAAGCTTAGCTACAATCTGTTAAAGTCATGGAGATCCATTTGAGTTCTGTCAAAATTGACAGAGGGCTTTCACTCAGCACACGTCCATCTATAATTGATTGTAGTTTCAGTTAGTTTCGACGTCAGGATTAGGAGTTCTATATAATAAAGTTCTTAGCTCATAAACCCTAATTCTGTGATTTCTGATTTCTTTGTAATTCTTCTTTGATTCTCTGAATATAGTAAAGGTTGTTGATCTCCGTGGATGTAGACTCAGTGGAAGAGTCGAACCACGTAAAAATTCGTGTGTGCTTTGTCTCGTTTTCATATTGCATTCTCAAAAGATAGTGTTTGTTTTTCTCTTCGGTTTTCTTGCTCGTTTCTTGGAGAGTTGTTCTTGATAGAGTAAGAGAGCTTGTGGGCTTTGATTAGTGTCTTCATAATCAACATGATGATATAAATTTGAACGTACCGAGATTTATATTTCGTTTCCAACCCCAGCACTGCCAGTTGAAAACATTGGAAGTGCTGTTAATTCGTTCCAAAGATAGATAGATAAATCATTATTATCGCGTTATAATAAAATTAACAAGTGATTGAATCTACTCTCACCTGAGTGTAATAAAAAAACACACATCACCGCAAACACATGAACTTTACTTGAAAAGATAGGGAAAAAGAAGCTCTTTTCGTGAAGCACTTAGATAATAAAAGCTGCCATCATCACAAATAAAACAGATCAAACAGACAAAAATAAGCATTTTCCAGAAAATTGGCATGAGAAGGAATTTCAAAATCCCCAGCAAAATGAATCCATATTAAACTAATTAATACATCATTATTAGTATTCTGATTGCATTAATTAAAACAAAGAATGATAATCAAGAAGGTCCCACCTCGAAGAAAATCAAATCAAAAAAAAGTAACACACAACAGAGAAACAGGGAAAAAGACCCTAACATTGAAAAACTGCTCACCAACCTTAAATCACTATTACTACTGTTGATTCTGTGGTGGAGGTGGCATTCCTGGTCTGTGCTGACCAAATACCTGTCTACACAAAATATCATACAACAAAAATGGATCAATAATATTTACACTCATTAACATGCATTATATTTTTTTTGCAAACGAATCTTCACTGGAATCCATAAAAGTTGAACAACAAGAAACCTATAGCTAGAAGATAAGTTTTAACTTTTGGATCAGGTATCTCAGCCGGTATAGAATCATATCCCTGCAACCCTCAAAATACATTATGAATTTGGAAAACTAGAAATCTTATTTGAAGGAAACACCATATTATGTTCTACGTAGCCTAGATGAATGTTACCTCTGGTTTGACATCATTGGGATCATAGTCGTCCCAATCTGTAGGCTACGAAGGCAAATAGTAATTGAATAGCCAGACTTCAATTAAAAGCTAGATGAAATGTTATAAAGACCAACAGAGCTCAACTGCTTCGTGATTAAAAGAATAAGATAGGATTTGAATCTATCAAATATTTGGAAATATTATCAAACAAAGTGATTGTATAATTCACTGATTACTAGACTGCTTTTGCAAATACCATGCTCCATAACTAAGGTGAGAAGAGCATATCCAAAGATTGATGGAAGTTCAACTAGTCCAAATACTAAACAACTCTGTCATCTAAATACAAGAATAACACTTGCCACATACTAGAGCTCTTGAAATTCTCCCAGAATTTAAAAGCATGTAATGTATCCAACTAAGTGCTAATTATGTTTTCTAATCTCAATTGACAGTGTAAATTGAGCTCCAAATATCCCAGAGATTTCAGGCTAATTATTAGGAATCTAAAAATAGTCTATAGTTAAGCTCACTTGTAGGAAACAGAAATGATCTACCTGATGAACAATACTAACAAGAAGTCTATAGTGATCCTTCCTCAGAATTTGCATCAGCAATTACTTTATTCAGCCAACAAGTTAGACTTATCAAGAAGATTGTATAGACAAAATTGCGAGTGATAGTCCAAGTTACTACCCCTTGCAATGCATTCAAGAAAACCAACTTCAATTGTGCAAAAGGGCAAAAAATGATTTTATGATTCAACTTAAATTCGAATAGCCAATCTACCTAAGATCAAGGGCGACCACATGAAACATACATTTCCAACTTTCCATGGTTTGTAAAAGAACCAAAGGTTTCCACACCTTAGAGATTGAAAGAGGATCAAGAGAAAGTAGGATTTACTTATAATACTTAGACTTTCAATGACTTACATCTTATGATCTATGAATATGCCAAAAACAGAACACTTTTACAAATAAAACCAGAACATCTTATAGGATTTCAAGCAGATCCTTAAGTGCTAGCAAGTAGAACTACTAGTCATATTGCAGTAGGCTGTTTATGCTAAGTTTCAAAATGTTTCGTAACTACACAGCTCTATATATGAAACCAATATACAACTTGCAAAAGAATGCACACATAACTGCATAAAATGTATTTATGTTAATTGATGGATAAAGAAAATGACCTGGTCAGGTGTAAATCATCTGTATTTAGATACTTCTAGGACACCTTAAAATTCAAATACCCAAGAAGATCATTACAAAAGATGTTCTATTTTCATAAGAAACTATAATTAAATAACTATTTTCACCTTAGATAACAGAACATATCAACCACAGAAAGCCCTATCAAGAAAATAATTAAATTCCAATATTTAAGCAGGATATTAATATTTGCAAGAAAATCAATTTATAATAGTTACTGGTCTCTATAATCCCAGAGGCATGTCACATGTCATAACCAAGAAAATAACAAAGTATCATTTCATAATTAGTTCACATATATAACAATGAAGATCAAAGCTCTAATCCACACATTGTAAACAAGATTCCAGGTGTTGACAGGAGCCTAATTGGATCATAGCACAACACTACATACAAATCAAGCATTGGTACTCACAAATCATTTTCAGAAAATAGAACCTATAAAGCCAAGCCTTGGTACTCACAAATCATTTTCAGAAAATAGAACCTAAAAAGTCTAAGTCCTCAACATCATTATACAATAACCAAAGGTGAGAAGTAACTATGCAATCAATAATTGATGAAATAAAGAGGTGTAGCAAATGATTATTTGTTTCGAATTTTGGCTAGTGCATTCGAATTATGCGCACAAGGTGATGAGATGAATAGAAATTGTGTTGAATTTTCCAATTACTTAAGTTGATAATTAACTATCCAAGAAAAGTAATTACTTCATGTGAATTTCATGTATACAATAATCTATATTTTGGGTGCAAAAGAGAGGATACATATGGAGAAAAATGATGTTGGACGCTGTTAATCAGTTGCTCCATAGTGGGGTTAGTACTAATGGTGTCCTGCATATTTAGATTGATGAGCACAAAATTAAGTAATCTACTGGAAATTGGCAGTAAATAAAAGAAAAAAAGGATGATTACAAGAGAGAATAAAACACCCACAAGATGAAAGCTTCGACAATATCTCCACAACAATCCAGTTCCAAGCTTTGCAAATTAATTGACTCTAGCTCTGAAATCCAATATATTAAACTTCAGTACTGTCAAAGTTGTCAAGATAAATAAAAAAACATCATAAATCAAACTGATATCCCATTAGAGAGATGAATGCAAGTCAACTAAGTTAAGAATAGTAATAATAGAATGAATAGAGTATAGCTTCTGTTATGCATGCTTCAGCAATCCTTCACTTTTCATGATCACATCTAGAAAATTGCTATATCACAAATCAGAAGCTGTTAAGCAGGTAATGTCTTCCAAGCATAAAAGGCTACAACACATGCATTGGACAGATATTTTGCATAGAATCTACATTTCTCACTCTATAGGTGAAAAGCAGAGTAAGTATAACACTCTTCACGATCTATTAGCATCTAGGATTAATCAGGGAAAAATCAATCGCATAGATACATCAATCACAAACCTGATTGGCAAAGTGATGAGAGACAGCTACGAGAAACCAAAATCAAATCTCCACCAGATTAGTGCTCAATTAGAATCAGCACTCAATTCACTGTTTTGTGTGTTTCGATGCTTGATCAAATTTGCGCATTTCCATGATTCTCTTAGAATCTGATTAAGCTAAATGAGAAGAGAGAGAGAGAGGGTGTTGAAGAGATGTGAGCTAGAGAGATAGATAGAGTAACTGTTGAATTGGGGAAGAGAGAAATTTTGATTGCAGGACACCTGGGAGAGATATCACGCATTCTGAATTGGGGAAGAGAGAATTCACGCTGGGTAGTAGAAAGAGAGGGGGGTTGTCTCAATGAAACTTAAGGAAATAGTTAATTGTTCAGGTGATTTACTTTTGTTTTCATTTTTTATTAAAAAAAGTAAATTAACAAAATTCTTTAGCCGCGAATTTTATAAACTCTAAAATAGATTTTTAGAAGAATTAGCCTCAAAATTTTGAATTTTCGTTGCAAAGTAATTCATTTGAATATTGAAATTTCGTTGTAAAATAATTCATTTAGCTGCGAATATTTGAATTTCATCGCAAAATAATTATTTAGCCGCGAATATTGAATTTTCGTTGCAAAATAATTCATTTAATATTGCCTCTAAAATTTCGCGGCTATTTCTCCCATTTTCTTTGTGTACCTTGTGGAATAGTTGCTTTTGAAAAATTTCATGTCAGTTTATTTGAATGGAGATTCGGTGTTCACTATCAAATAATGGAGTCCACCACTTGTTGGACTTATTGTAGAATGTAACCTCATCATTTGCTTTGAATCATTGTATGAAAGCTTGTAATATATTCTTCGATTCAACAATATTCTTAAAAGTCATGACTTGTATTTTAGTAGAAAGATGACTGTTCCAAGATAAGAATTTCGTTAAATCTTGTGATTTCGAAAAGAAGCACACATTATATAGTTAATTAAGTGGATGAAAATGCCTCCCACAACCTCTCTTCATACATGGATTTATTTTCTAATCATGGTCACAGAGAACAACTTGGGTGGGGTGTTTCTAGCCAATATACATGATATGAAATGAAAAATACCCACTTTTTAATAAAACAAGTTTTCTACTCAAAATGAAGGTAAAGTTACCTAAATGCCCTTAACATTTCAAATGGGGAAAGGGGAAAAAAACAGTTGCACAGATTTGCAAAGGGGAAAAAAACAGTCATTCGTGATTATACCCCCATTCGTGATTATACCCCTCTTCGTGACTTGGGTTTGAGAACCGTGCTTTGAGGAGACCGGCGACTGTCGAGGAGGGAGACCGGCGACTGTTGAGGACGGAGGCAGCGGCACTTCATGACTGGTGTGGAGACAAGTTGTTGCTCTTCGTGACCATTGTTGAAGAGAAGGCGGTGGCGGCGAAAACAGATCTGGGTGACGAGGGAGGTGGCGAGCGGTGAGACTGGCAATATTGAGGAGGGCGGCGGCGGCGCAACAAATTGTTGTTGAGAATGGCCGAAGAAGAACAAGTAAGCCCTAGATTTCTCAAGTAGGAACGCCCTAAAATTGGCATTGAAAAGTTGGGGATTGTTGTTATATTTTGTGGGTTTTTATATTTTGATTCTGCTATAATCATTTCAAAGTTTGAGGATCTGATGCATCAAAATTTGAAGCTTTCTTGAAGATTTGTTAGTTATTTGATCTTTTTGCTTACATTTTAGCAATTTGCACAAAGGGATTTCTAGTTCTTGATTTATTAACTTTGAACCATTTGACCTTGACATGATTTAGTTCTAGCTTACGATCTTTAGGCTTGTTTGAAGTTAGATTCTTTGTGATTTCATATGCTATTCTGTGAGTGTTTAAGCACATTGATCCTATTTTTTGAATAGTTTAGGATTTTATTATATGTGCAAAAAAAACATCATTTTGAGCATTGAAGTGTTGATTTTGTTGCAATAATTCGTAGAATTTAGTGATTGAAGTGTTGAGTTTAGAATTTTGGGCATTGAAGTGTTGATTTTGTTGCAATAATTCGTAGAATTTAGAATCTGGTTATAGATCACGGGGTAGCGATAGATCACGAGGGTGGATGCTTATTTGACACAGGTGAACATTTCTTGAGCAATTAGCTTTCGTAATTTGATACATATTCATCATTCCAGTTGGTACAAATTTTAGTACAAATTTTTTCTAGAGTTGGATCTATCAATTGATGTTTAATTGATATACTATGGGCTATATTATATGCCTCAAATTGAGATGCCACCATATTCTTCTTCACTCATTTATCACAGTAAGTACTACACTTATATACTGCTAAAGTTAGGATACAACCACCACCTCAAGTTTCATCATATTTGGTTAATATCTATATTGAAATTCTGGCAACATAATTAGAAAATAATATTTTTAACTTAAACCTCAGTTCCTCCTCAAGTAAACCCACAATTTCCCTAAAAAAAATTCACAACTTTTATACAAGAAAATGATTTACACAGAGAACATTACATTACCATCTGTATAGGCCCTTCAAGTGTTCATTAGGCACCCCTGAAAACTCAATCGCCAAAACCCCATATCCCACAGTCAATACCTCTTCGAAGACAAGAACAAGAATCTCATCATCACTATCCACCACGATTTCACATGGAACATATTTCTGCAAGAAAAAGAAAATCTTGACTTCCAAGAAAATCAACTAATTTCTGCTCTTCTTGATTTTCTTGATTTTAATTTCTGTTTCTGCATGAAGTTTTAGCATGGTTTCCTTTATCACAGTATTGTGGTGGTCAGCCGGGGGTGGGTCACCGGCGACGCGGGTCGCCGGAGTCGGTGGTAGCAGCCCCTGAACAGGGTTGGTCACAACAGTTTTGGGGTAATAGAAGGGGGATTTTCTTTCACGTTTACAAGAGTTATTTTCTTTTGCTTTGCATTGCTTGCAAAATTACATTGCAAATTGAATTATTTTAAGTTCAGCAACGATTATTGTACACTCTGCAGAGTGATTTAAGCTTTGCAAATTTACTTTGCAAATTGAGATTTTACATTTGCAAACTAAGTTTCCATTCTTAAGATTGATTTTCTTTTTCTACTTTGCAAGATTAAAGTTTATTTCTATTTTTGCAAATTACTTATATCATTTGGCAAATTTGATTAACTTTTGCAAGAATTAATTTACTTAGCTTGACAGAATAAAACTCCCTCAGTGCAAACTGAGCAACAATTTTGTAATGATCTATTTTTTTTCTATTTTGCAAATAAAGTGCAACTTTGCAAGAGTAAATTATTTTACAAAGTTGATTTAATTTCGCAAGAATGAGTTCTTTTACAAGATTTATTTATTTTGCAAAATTGATTTATTTAGCAAGAATTAATTCTTGTTCTTGCAAATTAAATTTTTCTCTGTTATAAGTCTCAGCTTGCATGAAATCTTGACCAAATTTATGCAAAATTCTTATCGATAGACCCTGATCACACAATCTTAGCTAGGAATATCTTACTTCTTGTTTTAATTTAAGTTATGAATCGTTAATTTGAAACATCAGTTACTCAATAAAAGGAAAATAAATATACGATTACCGGATATAATAAAAAACCTCAAGGTTTAGGGCTTCAAAATACAATTTATAGAAGAATCTCAAATTGAAAGAAGACATTCAGAAGCTTAGACAATTAGTGATGATGATGATGATTAATTTCATGGAGATTAATATAACAAAATGGAAGCTAACAGAATCTGATGAAGGAATAATTTAGTATACCAACAGACAAATGGATACACTTCACAAAAATTAAATAACATCATTCTTCTTCATCACTACTTAAAAGGGCTTGTTCATTACATGTCCTCTTCGTATGTCCGACATTACGACAAATGCTGCACTTCTTCGATTGCCTAATTTTAGGCTGCACAGGTAGTTGAGGAACGACAGTTGAAGAACATCGTGCAGAATTGTGGTCGGTACCATAACATCTCGAATATTTCTGAGAACGACTCCTGCTACTTGATTCTCCGCCTGATGGATGTCTTTTTTGTCTAGGACGACCAGCTTGCTTGACATTATCTGGTGGATTGATAGTCATCATAACATTATTAATTGACTGCGGGAGACACCAGTCTACCGGAGTCGGAACAGGCATTATCAACTCTGAATACAACTTCTGCAACATCATCGTCTTGTAATAGTCTGAAACGTAGGCCACAATTGATTGATTTATCTCGGTGTTCAAATATAAACTTCATTAGAGTTCAAATCATCACAATATAATTACAAACGACATATATAAAAATACATATTACCTGAGAGCTTTGATTGCATGACTGCATGGTATTAAATCCAATTGAAATTCACGACATGTGCATGATTTGTGCCCCAAATCAACAACATGATTATGAAGACCATCCCTCACATTGAAAATTGATCCACTAATTGTGGAAATCTTACAACGTTGACTATCTTCTTGAGCTTCTTGTATTCTATGAAGAACATTTGGACTGACACTAGATTCCACGGTTGCCCATTTCGCACGCCGTTTGGAAAACCATGTCTGAAGTAAGTTGCGAGCAAATTCAAGAAGAGAACAGATAGGCAACTTTCTGGCCCATAACAGTTTTGAATTCAAAGACTCTGCAGAGTTTGATGTCATAATCTCATAACGTCGCACGAGACAGCAAGCACGAGCCCATCTTTTAACCTTCGCTTTTCTTAGCTTCTTCCAGCCCTTCCTATTTAGTACTTTAATTTGATCCATATACTTTTTATGCGTTTATCGTGTATAAGAATAGGCAACTTTCTTATACAAAATCACAAATCGGGCTTCATATGCATGAAAGTTCAACTCCATGTGCCACGAACATAGCCCATGGGCAGCACCTGGAAATACTCCCTCAACTGTATTTTTTATGCTGACATGACGATCTGTTAACCAAAAAACCAAAAAGTGATCTACTATCTCAACTTGAATTGTTAAAAACGACACTTGCTGAAAAATATCATTCATACTTGATACAATTAGAAGATCATTCGGGTGACTATAGGCTTTCTTCAGTTGAGTCAAGAACCAATGCCAGGATTCATCATTTTCCTTATCACCAACACCAAATGCAAGCGGATAAATCTGTTTATTACCATCCTGAGTAGCAGCAACAAACATGAGGCCCTTGTATCTGCCTTTCAAATGTGTTCCATCAACGACGATAACAGGTGGACAACAATCATGAAATCTTCTTATAAAGCCACCAAGAGCCATGAACACATACTGGAACTTATCATCGTTGTCTGTTTTGAAACATGTGATGGTACCAGGATTTGATCTTCTGACCATGTACAAGTACGCAGGTAACTTACTCCACGATTGATCGAATTCACCATATATTAAACTGTGGGCATGATAATGAGCTCTCAGTGCCTTATCATATTGAATATCTATACCATGGCGTGTGAAAAGATCATCCATAATTTCTCTCGGCTTAAGTACTTGACCATCTCGAAGCAATGAAGGAGCAAAATAAGCACCAATGATCTTCGATGACAATTGACGCGGTCGGCCAGTCATATCCAGTTGCCGAAATCATGTAGCTGGTGGTCCGGTGGAAAGCATTTTCCCTGAACATCTTGCACTTCCATTGATTGTGGTTCGAAAGAAGTGCTAGGCCTAAGATCCTCCAATGGATTGCTAGCACAAGCATTGAAATTTTGGACTTGGTTCATGGAGTGACGAATTTGGTGTGGTGTCATACTTTGCACATAATTCTGATGCAGGTACTGTTGTTGAGAATTCATAAGCTCAACGAAACTACACCTCATACTCGCATAGGACAGTGGAACATTAAAATCATGCTCTTTTGGTTCTATGGTAACAAATATCTTTGGGTATTCATACACCTCAACAATTCTTCTCAAATCAGCATCAGTCCTAAGTTTGAATTTCACTTGACCAGAAATCTTTGTAGGCATTAAACAATGCAATGCATACTCACAAGTACGGCGATCTGCTCGGACAATATAATGAATTTCATCCAACAGTTTTGCATAAGAAATTGTATGCAATGATGCATATATCAAAGCATCCTCCCCATTTTTACACTTCAATCCATGCCAATATCCACGATGAACTATAATGATTTCATCGTTCGCCATCTACAATTAAAAAATAATCTCTATTCAATTAGACAATTCAATAATAAAACATAAAACATAAAACATATCACATAAATCACGAGGTGGCGGGGACAGATAGAACACGAGATCATGAGAATAACCACATTATTAATTTCAGAGATCACGAGGGGTGATCACGAGGTTAAACACACTCGTGAATTATGTGGACTTCCGTGCTCTGTTCATCTGAACGAAAATGAAGATCACGAATTATATTTTTTAATTCGAAACCCCTCGTGATGGAAAAAAACCCTGGTCACGAATGAAATAGTTGATCATGAGGGATTTTATCTCGTGATCTATGAAGTACTCGTGATCTTATCTATCTCGTGATCTGATGAAAAAAAATCCCCGTGATCTATAACTATCTCGTGATCTATGAAATATCTCGTGATCTATAACTATCTCGTGATCTATGAAATATCTCGTGATCTACCTTTATCTCGTGATCTGATGGAGAAAACAAATCCCTCGTGATCTTACAAATCCCTCGTGATCTTTAATATCTTACAAATCCCTCGTGATCTTACAAATCCCTCGTGATCTTCTAATATCTTACAAATCCCTCGTGATTCTATCTCGTGATCTTCTGATAACTATGATCAATCTCGTCTTATCTCATGATCTAATGGAAAACAAAACCCTCGTGATCTATGTATTCTGTCTCGTGATCTTCATAATAACTATGAAATATCTCGTGATCTACCCTTATCTCGTGATCTGATGGAAAACAAAACCCTCATGATCTATGTATTCTGTCTTGTGATCTTCATAATAACAATGTTTCGTGATCTTCAACGAGCAAACTTCAAATGTTTTTCCTTCATTTTTTTGTTTTCAAGCTCAAATTTACATAACAGATTCAAAAAATAAAGATTACATTTAGCTCGTTTATCTTACCTCAGTGAAAAAAAGAGGATCTTGAATTGAAAAGAGATTGATGAATTTCCTCGAATTGATGAAATTGATGAAAACAGTGGATCTTAGCTCGTTTTTCTTGAATTGAATTCGGGTAAGTTAGCTCTCGTTTTCCTTGAATTGAATCTTCTCTCATTGGTGATAAATTGATAGGTCGAATTCATTAAATGAAGTGCAATTCATTAAATAGGGTATAAGGGCATTTAGGACTTTTTTGCCCCAAATTGGGTAAAAAAACATGTTTTGTTAAGAAGTGGGTATTTTTCATTTTTTCATACATGTATTGGATAAAAAGGCACATTTGCACAAACAACTTTTCTATTAAATTGTAGGGGTTAAATTTCTAAATTTCTCTTATTATATTATTTAATATACAACAAGTTATCTTTAAAATAAAAATCAAAATAAAATACTTCTCATTTAATATATAAAACCCTATCAAATATACTTTTCATAAAAAAACAAGACAATTTCTTTATATTCTTATCATTAAAAACATATACCATTCACCTAGAAAATCAATTACATTATTAAGCTTAAAAACACAAAAAATACTGTATAGCAGAAAATCAAACAAGATCATTAAACTTAAAAGAAATGTTATAACCATTCCCCTAAAAAACCTGTAGATTTCTAAAGCTCCATTATCTTGAAAAGGTAAACATTTTCAAGTAAAATATATTTTTTATTAGGGTGATTCTATACACATCCCATAACTTACTAAACACACCCCAAATATTGTGTTTTTATATCTATCATTTATATAGAAATGAAGTTTGTTTAGTAAGTTATGAGGTGTGTATAGAATCACCCTTTTTATTATTTGTTTATTATATAGTTTATTCAATTTTACATCTGATTCATATAATAGGGTATGAAAAAAATGTGGGAATGAATAAGTAGTGTACTCGTTCTTTAATTAGTAATATTAGAAATGTAAACCAATCAAGTCGTTTACAAATTATTCGGGTTTGGTTCGATAAATATTAGTTTGAGATCGTTTTTTAATTTTCATGAGTCGAACTCGAGCTTTGACATACTTGGCTTGAAAATTTACAAACAAGTTTGTTAAGTAGGTTCAAGAGGAAAGAGGTAGTGGTGGTGGCGGCTGTCGTAAATAGGGACCTGTTCAAAGCTGGTAAATTAAATATGCTAATAACGAAAGAGCTAGTATCCATTGATGGGTGCCCAAGGCGGGCATGCCATCATGACGAAGAAGTTTTAACACCAATAGAAGCAAACACTTTATTAGATGAAACAACATTAGCAGGTGAAAATAATCAATAAACACCATCTTGACAACGTGGAAATTAAATGTACCCCGTAGCCAGATCCTTAACAACACAATAAGACCAAAAAAACTCCATGGATACATTATTAACCTTATTAAACTTGTTGACATAGAATAAATTTTGCTTAGCTGAAGACACACAAGACATCATTTAACACAAAGATGCGTGTTGGAAATTGAATTTCAGATTTACCAGATAAGAGATTTGGAGACCCGAATCATAAGCTATACGAACCTCATAAGTACCATCGAATTCAGAGTGAATGGAAAAGTAGTTCAGATCCGAAGTGAGGTTTTGAGATGCCCCGAAGTCCACCAACCACGGATGAATAGTAGAAGCAACATTAGAGTTGGCATAATTTGTAGAGACAAGAACACGGTGACAAGTGGGAGAAGTACTATTATTGTTGTGAAAGGTGCAATATCAAAGCTAACCCAAAAAGAATCAACTCAGCACAACAAAATGCACAAAAGCAACAATACCCCAACAAATACATCCACTCTAATATCCAATAGGCAACAAATCATCAAACGTACACTTCCTAAATCACACGATTTACCGATGAAATTTTCCGTCGGCAAACAAGATTTTTTTGTTAGTAAAAATTTTACTAACATAATTTTCATCATCAAAATCTGTTGAAGTATTGCTCATCAATAACATTCTGTCGATGGAAAAAGTAGTCCGTCTGTAATATACCGATAGAATTATCAACAGACATTGGAAAAAAATATGGAAAATCCACAGAAAAAACGGCAAAATTGCAAATGGAAATATTGTAATTCTGTTGGTGAATTTCTATCGCTAAATTAAAAAAAATGAATTTATTTTAATGACGAAAATTTTCCATCGGCTAAAATAAATTCGTGCTGATGGTTTAATATTTTTAAATTTAAATAATTTTTTAAATGAAATTAATAAATTTGAAAAATTTAACGATGGATTACTATTCGTCGGTATTATTTTTTTAATATTTATTTTATATATCCTAATACACACATAAATTATGTTTTTTGATTTAATTATTTTCATATAATTTGAATTTTATAATAATTAATATATATATATATATATATCAAATATATATAATATATATGAATAAGAAAAAGCACTCATAAAGTAATCGAAATTAGCAAAGTCCAAAACCGAAAATTGAACCGAACTTAAGCGAAATTTTTCAGTTCGGTCCGGTTGTAATAATTTATACAATTCAATTTTCGATTTTGATTGGTTCAGTTTGGTTTTCAACCAATTGCTCACCCCTAACTTTTCTGTAGGGTACGTGTAGTAGTAGACTTGACTAGCCTGAATTGCTAGTACAAATGGTTCATATTTATTGAATCTGCGTTTGTGGTTAACTTCAACAAGCTTGAAGTCTTGATTAATTATAGTGCCCAAGTTGGAAGGATCAAAGCATTCACATTTGAACAATACCACTCTCTTTTCTAAAAGACCTGGATAATCTAACTAAACCATCTCTTGTAATATACCATGGTAATCGGACTCATCTGTGCAGTATTTGTTTCTTTTATGCACACACCATTGTTTGTGGTAGATTTAATGAACCATATCCAATTGTGTGAAATCTGTATCCATTCACATAATAGTCATGATATGTTGTCACACGACGGAGTGAACCAAGAGTAAGATTTTTGATGAATTTATTTTAACATTGTTTGGTGAATTAAGTACTTATATGTTTGTGTATATATAGAAATAAATTGATATGCGATGATTAGACGTGTAATTAACTAGATTATTTCTACTTCAAAGTAAAAATTGAAGACTTCAAATATAACACAACTTACATATGTGTTGA
This sequence comes from Scutellaria minor, assembly GCA_954870855.1. Taxonomy (NCBI): domain Eukaryota; kingdom Viridiplantae; phylum Streptophyta; class Magnoliopsida; order Lamiales; family Lamiaceae; genus Scutellaria; species Scutellaria minor. Next base: position 5,185,677 of record OX940732.1, on the reverse strand, counting down.
ACCACAATAGAAAATCTTTTTCCAACATGTCATTGTTGTTGGTCGATGAAAAATATGGTTGTGTTTGAGCAATCTGATCTTGGAATATACTTTACATGAAGAAACAAAAAATTTAATATATATATGTATAAAATTATTTCTGAATTAAATTAAATGATTCTAATTATAATATGATCACTTTGCAATGTATGGTTGTACTTTATCTCAATTGAACGACACATATGAATGTGCCGGTATCTACTCTTGTTCGATTAGAAATCTTATTACTCATCATTCAAGTGATCGACCTAGATACTTGAAATAGATAGATTACCTTTAAGATCATCCGAACAATCAACCCAAGTATCATCATTTCAAGGCACATTGGTATGTCTGGTCAGAACATGATCTGGAAAGTAGTAAGAACAAAAGGTGGTGGCTTCTTATACCAAATATGCATTGCATATTGATCTTTCAACCCTCGCTTTATTTCTAATATTATTTTTCAACTTGCGGAGATATCGTTCAAACGGATACATCCACCTATATTGGACCTGTCCAATAATCTTTACTTCATATGCTACGTGGATCGGTAAATCTTCCATAGAGTCAAAGAAGTTTGGTGGAAACACACATTCATGTTAGCACAAAATCATTGGAATTTCTCTATCAAGATGGGCCATGTCTTTGGTTCGAATGGACATTCTGAGTTCAATGATGGGCTTTCTCACATGATCTGGGAGGATATCCTGAAAGACAATTGGAAGTAATCACTGCATAAATACGTGGAATCATGAGACTTCATTCCAAACATTTTCAATTTTCGCATGTCCACACATCCCATATTAGACACATAACCATTAGGGAACTTTACATCTTTGATCCATTCAAACAATATTTTCCTTTGTTAATTGTCAAGAGTGTAGTATGCTTTTAGAAATTTGTTGGTGAGAGTATTCTTTTTCACCTCGGGTCTACGACATATGCCATTCAATTCATTCATACTTTTTGAAGTGTCTTTCATTTTACCCTTGACATTCAACATAGTGTTGAAGACATTATCGAAAATGTTTTTCTTGATATACATCACATCTAAATTGTGTTGGATGAAATGTGTTGGGATATTTCTGTTAGTTTTTGATGAGAAAAAGTAGCTTTGTATAGGAAGTTGGAGTACCACATTTTTCCACATTGTTTAAGTGGAACTTAGCTTTGTTAAGTTTATTTTCTGAGATGTATTTTGAAGATATGTAAAAATCAGAAAGTTGGAAGTTTCTGATCGAAGCAGGATTCTGCAAATGAAGTAGTATCGGATGCTGATTTTCAGTAAGGAGAATCAATAAGCAGAATCAGCAAGCTGGATCAGTAAGCAGTATACAGTATATAGTAAGGAGGACTGAAGGCTTTCTACAGGATTCAGAATCAGTAAGCAGGATTCAGAAACAGGAAGCAGTTTCAGAATCAGTAAACAGACACAGAACAGAAAGCTAGCGTAGAACAGAAAGTGATTGCTGCAACCTGGGCAGGAAGCAGTAAGTTTTATCACTTTTATTTATTGCAGTACGAGGAAAGAGTGAGTGCAATATGAGAAATATGTCTTATCAAAGTATCCGATAGATGGAAGTTAGTACCTAACCAATGAGGCGCTGCCATCTGGACCGCAAACCTACAAAAGCACTGTTGCCGAGGAGTGGCACCATTATTACCCTGCAGAGTAGGACATGCCCTATTTCCCAGTTTCTCCAGAAGCAATTAATGCGAAGATCAAATTAGATCAAGATTTGAATTTCAACAAGAAGTGTGTCTCTATTCAACGGACATATTTCCTACAAGTATAAAAGAAGGTGAAGTTGACTCGAGAAGACTACTGAACTACTGAAATATTTCTAGCTCTCAATATTTCTCAAGCAAACACAAGTTTTCTCACAATTCATTTACTCAACCTTCCTGAAGCAATCGAGCCCAAGATTTCAAGTTATCAAAGATCTTAAGGTTGTCTTCAAAGCACCAGTTGAAGAATATATACTATTAACCTATTTATTGTATGCTAGGTTGTTTTAGTTGATGTCCTTAGTGGGAAAGATTTAGATCCTCACTAAGTGTTAGTTTTAAGTTTGTTAAGGTTTTTTACTTTGTGTGAGTATTTGTACCCTGTGTGGGATTGACCAAGGAATCTTACTGATTCTAGTAGGTAATAGCTCGTTAGGAAAAAAATTGTAAAGTTTAGACTTGTAAAACAATCTGACCTAGTCGAGTTCCCCTTTGTGAAGGAGAAGAGTGGACGTAGAAGGATTACACCACCTTTGAACCACTATAAACCTTTGTGTGTTTATTATTTTATATCTTTTGCTGCATATCTTACATTCTGCTCATACTGCATAAAACGATCTTGATAAAATCATACTTGGAAAAGAAAACATTTTTTTTACAAAGAGAAACCTTATCGAAGTATTTCCGCTGCATACTGTAACTCTGAAATAGTAAGCTGATTAAGCATTCTGCCAGCTTACTAATTTGGCCAAAGTTGTTGTATTCTATCTAAAATTCAGTAACCTGTTTATAGAAAGTTTAAAAAGTAAAAATTTTATAGAGGTTCATTTACCCCCCTCTGAACCTTTGACCACTTGGGACCAACAAGTGGTATCAGAGCAAGTTGTGTTAAAAACCAACTTGACTGGTAACCAACCCAGATCCATTTGTTTCTGTTGGGAAAAACCGTTTTTCTTTTCAAGATCAAAATTCATCATTGTAGTATAAGCATGGATTTCTCTCATCATAAACTTCCAATGTTTTTCATAGAAGAATACAATGACTGGAAGATATGCATGGAAGCTCACCTATCGGCCATGCATGAGAAAATATAGTATATGATTACTGAAGGTCCACCAGTAATCACCAAACCAAACTCTACCCTAGGTAAAGAGCTCCATGAACAAGAGTGAGCCGAGGCAGAAGCCGCAGCAGCAAAGGTAGTAGTTGCTGCAGTTGGAGAAATAGAAGGTGCACTTGAAGGAGCTACGAGTGACGATGATGCTGAGAAGGTACCAAGAAGACCCCAACCAGCCCGACATGCAGCAACACCCGATTATAGGAGAGCGCCTCTACCTACTGAATACTTAGTCAAGCTCAGACATGTATATACAGCTGAGGACAGAAAAAGGGCCAATTTGGATAACGTGGCCAAGAACGCGTTGTTCTTCACTCTGGACAAACGAACGTTCAGCAAGGTGAAAACTTGCAGAACAACAAAGGAGATATGGGACAAGCAGGAGTAAACTCTCAATCTCTTGAAATTTCTGGTTGTGAAAAGCTGAACATGATCCAGTCGTTTAGACAGATCATAAGATACTTTGAGCAGATACACTCTGCTCATGAGGAACTGAAAGAAAAGAACCTGATGCTCAAGAGTGAGCATACTGTCTGAAGGAAAATGTTTCTGACCTTGAGCACTACAGTACAGAATCCAACAATCTCCAAGCGGAGGTTTCTAAGTTCAAGTTGCTGGCATTAAGCTCGAATCTGAGAAAGCTAGCTTGCAAAATGCAATCAATGTATACAACAAATCAGCTAGAAAAGCATAGGAATATACCTTGGAGACCCAAAATGCTTATAGAGGAAATAGTCTAGGATATTGTGCATAAAGCTCTTAAAAAGCAGTAAGCACATCCAATATTGGAAAGATTGCTCAAGCCAGAGTATCCTATACTCAGGAACTCCTTTCAACTAATGAAAGTCTGAACAAAGTTAGTACAGTGGATAAAAGCAAGAAGTCCATGATGCAAACCATGGACAGTAAGTCTACACAAATCCTGAGGAAACAACACAATTAGTATGCTACAACCAAGAGAAGAATGCAGCAGTCCTCCAGGTCATAGCAAAAGTTCTATCCCTCATATACCAAAGCATACATGCTTAAATCCCAAGGAGTTTATACTCCAGAAAGGTATAGGGAAAGACTTTCCTCAAACACGAAAGACAATACCTAGAAATCTCCAACACACACTATTCACAAACAGTATCATGTAAAGGGTACTTATAGAAAGAGAACTACCAAGGATAATGATAAGTTAATTGTCACTAAATAGGTGTGGGTCCTAAAAAGGACTAACCCCCAGGACCTATATTTGTATAGGTACCTAAATCTACCTGATTTGCATGTAGGAACACTTGCCAGGAAGCAGCGGAGATGTATGGTATATCGATAGCGGCTACTTAAGGCATATGACTGGCAATAAATAAGAATTAAAAGACTTCCAACCATGCAAAGGTCTTTAGGTTATCTTCGAAGATGATTCAAAAGGAAGCACCAAGGGCACATGAAGCTTAATCAGAGACAATGCATATATCAGTGATGTTTCATATGTCAAATGGCTAAAATACAACCTCCTGAGTATTAGCCAATTCTACAATAAAGGATGTTCAGTAGAGTTCAACCTCAAAAAGTGCCTGATTAGAGACAACAAGACGAATGTGGTGAAGCTTACTGAAACCAAGAGAGATAACATCTATCTTGCTGATTGGAGCTCAACAGTGCAACCAATATGTTTCATTACAAGAGCACTCCAGAACTGAGCTGGCTATGGCACGAGAATGAGCCATTTGAACTTCAAGATAATCAACAAATTAGCAAGAAAGAACTTGGTGAGAGGTTTGCTAGATGTTGCTTATAAAAAAAGAATGTTTGTGGAGCCTATCAAAAAAGGCAAACAAGTAAGAAGCTCTTTCAAAGAGAAAGTACAGAGATCCTCTCACAAAATTCTGGATCTCCTACACATGGATCTTTTCGGTCCAGTTGAACCTGTTAGTGTCCGTGGGAAGTAGTATTCCCTGGTGATCGTAGATGGTTACTCAAGATTTACTTGGACCATCTTTCTGGCCAAGAAATCAGAAACTTAGAACAGGCTGCCAAAATTTATGAAGAGAATACAAAATGAAAAGAGCTTGAGTATTGTAAAGATAAGATCTGACAGAGAAACATAATTCACAAACAAATTCATTGAGAAGTATTGTTTAGAAAATGGGATCTATCATGAGTATTCTGCTGCAAGAACTTCTCAGCAAAATGAAGTTGCAGAAAGAAGAAACAGGACCTTGAAGGAAGCAGCAAGAACCATGATTGCTGATGCTGGTATACCAAAGAGGTTTTAGGCTGAAGCAACTAGTACAACATGCTATACTTAGAACAGATGCTTAATCAACAAGGATCATGACAAGACCCCTTATGAAGTTTGGTATGGCAATATACCAAACATCTCATATCTACACATCTTTGGATGCAGATGTGATATTTTGAATAATGGTAAAGAGCATTTGAAGACCTTTGATGAAAAATCTGATTGAGTATTTGCAGGATACTCATTAGTAAGCAAAGCATTCAGGATCTTCAACAAGAGAAGCTTAGTTGTAGATGTGGTGTTTGATGAAACACATTGTGATACTGCTGAGTTGGATAAACTTAAGAAAGATATATCTCAAATGAATATCAAAGATCATCCAGTTAGATACATTGATGGAGTTCCAGTACATGCTGAAATGGTCACTAAAAACAGAGTAGAAGTTACTGCATCCGGGAATACAAGAACATAGGTTATTGCAAAGTAAGCAGATAGGATACTGCAGTCCAATAGTAACCGCAGTAATACTGTTGACCAACAGGATACTGCTCAGCAACCAACTTACAGTTTTGAGCCTGATTGGACCTGGCTTAGGAACCACCCAAGAGAGCTTATCATTGAAGATATTAATGAAGGTGTTAGAACAAGAAGAGCAAGACTGCAAGAATCCCTGTTCACATGTTTTATATCTCAAGTAGAACCTAAAAATGTGGAAGAAGCTCTTGAAGAGAGTAATTAGATACAGGCTATGCAGAAAGAGCTGAATGAATTCGAAAGGAATCATGTATGGAGATTAGTCCCAAGACCTGATCACCAAGGAGTTATTGAAACGAAGTGGGTGTTCAAGAACAAGTTAGATGAAACTGGTACTGTAGTCAGAAACAAAGTAAGACTCGTGGCTAAAGGATACTGCCAAGAAGAATGAATAGATTTTAATGAGACCTTTGCTCTTGTTGCAAGACTTTAGGTAATAAGAATATTTCTAGCCTATGCTGCCTATAAGAATTTAAATGTGTACCGGATGGATTTTAAGAGTACATTTTTGAATAGACTCTTATCTGAAAAATTATATGTGGAGCAGCCATCGGGTTTCGAAGAACAAGTAGAAGACAAGGTATTCAGACTGGAGAAAGTGTTATATGGTTTAAAACAAGCATTTAGAGCTTGGTATGATACTCTATCTCTATATCTATTGGAGAATGGATTTCAGAAAGAAATAGTGGATAAGACTCTTTTCAGAATACAGGACGAAGATAATATACTGCTTGTACAGATCTATGTGGATGATATTATCTTTGGATCTACAAACAAAGATTTATGTGAAAAATTCTCAACCCTCATGCAAAAAAAGTTTGAGATGAGCATAATGGGAGAATTGAGTTTCTTCTTTGGTCTACAAGTGAAACAACTAGACAATGGGATTTTTATAAATCAAGCTAAGTACACTAAAGAATTGATTAAGAAGTTTGGAATGGAGAATAGATCTTCAGTAAGCATTCCAATGGCCAAATCAATTAGTTTTGACAAGGATGAAAGTGAAAAAGATGTGGAGATCACAAAATACAGAAGGCTTATTGGATCCCTAATGTATCTTACAGCAAGCAGACCGGATATAGGGTTTCCAGTAGAAGTACGTACAAGATTCCAAACATCACTGAATGAGTCACATCTTATTGCTGTGAAAAGAATTATCAAGTACCTGAAGTGTACTCAAGATGTTGGCTTATGGTATCCAAAGAAAGGAGGTCTTTGATACTCAAATTCAGATTTTGCAGGATGTAAGATTGACAGGAAAAGTACGAGTGGTACTTGTCAATTTCTAGGAGAAATACTAGTTTCTTGGTTCTGAAAGAAATAAACATCCATAGCAACGTCGACTGCGAAAGCAGAGTATGTAGTTGCAGGAAGTTGTTATGCTCAAATCCTGTGGATACAACAACTTAAGGATTATGAGATAACAGAAAGAGAGACTCTCATTTTGTGTGACAATACTATTGTCATTGCTATAACACACAATCCTATTTTTCATTCAAGGACAAAGCACATTGATGTGAGACATCACTTCATAAGAGATCATGTGGAGAAGAAAGATATTGTGCATGAGAAGGTGTATACTAATATGCAGTTAGCAGATATATTCACAAAACCCTTATGTGAATCAAGATTTTCTATGTTAAGGAATGGGCTTGGGATCATCAAGCTATAAAGTATGAGATAAGATAAGTCTCAGTAAGGGATTCAGAAAGTAAGGGGGAAATTTACAGTATTTCAGTGTTCTGCATCGAAATTATCAGTATTCCAGGATACAACTGAACAGTATTTAGTTAATCAGTATTCTACTCTAGGATATAGTAGAAATCAGGATACAATGCCAAATAGGATACTGCAGACAAGTTACTGCAGAACGGTTACTGCAAGCAGGATATAACATTTACTTGAGACAACATTTAAGAAGTCCTGCAATCTCGTATCAGGAATAGTAACCTTATCGCTAATCATTTTAGCGATAATTAGGCGTCTCACATTTAATGCAAAAATCATTTTTTTAGAAGACAAACAGGAGTGAATTATCCTCTGACACAAGAAGTTTCGATATTTGTAAAAAGCCTCCTCCACTTTTTTATCTCAACCGTCAGATCACACGCATCGTGCATAAGCTATCTAATCTGCACCGTTGTTTAAAAACCAACACATGTAAAACTGATCATAATCATCATTTTTCTCTCTACTCTACACTTCCATACTTATCATTTTCAAGAAGTGAAAACTGACTCTTTGTGTTCTAGAACTTTATACTCTTTTCTCTATAGTTTTTCACATATCTCTCTCAACTCAATGGTAAGTGGAAGACAAACCAAGGTTTTGGAAGAAAGATTGGTTAACACCGAGGTGTTGCTCGGAGATGAGACACCTTATGATAAAGAAGCCATCAACAAGCTCTAGAGTCACGTTGACAAGAGCGGGATCGAGGGTTTTTTCACAACTAGGTATAGAGGGTTTTCTACCCAGTTTGTTCAGAAGTTCTACACCTATGCCGAGTTATCCAAGTACTCGGAGACGATCCTCTTTAGGATGAGTCCTGATAGTGATGAGCATTCACTGACGGTGAGGGACATTACTGCCACCTTCGGTATCTCCAATGAAGGTTTGAAGTTTTCATAGCTAGAGACGTATGGCTCTGGATACATGGAGAAAAGCTGGAACCAGTTCAAACAAAATTCTATCTTAGAGCCTTTGAAGAAGAGCTTTGAGAAGAAGAAACTCAAGCCTGAGTACGAGTTTCTTCATGACATCTATGTGTACTCTATTGAAGGCAGATGTGGGAGTTTTGATAGATGCACCGATCTTCAGATTTGGTTAATGACTATGATTGTTAGAGAAGAAACAGTCAATTAGAATCAATTCCTCTTCCGGAGGATTTGGGAAGAAGCCTCCAAAAAAACAGTGAGGATTTTCGGTATCATCATCACCTCCATTCTCTACAAGAAGAATATTCCAATAGATGAACCCATGCCAATCGCCCTCTGGTTGGTACCTAGAAGAGAAGAAGGGATTCACCAAGAAGAAAACCGTAGAGAAGGCTCAGCAACTAAAGAAGAAGGTTGCTTCAAAAGGTAAGATTGCAGAAAGTGACTCAGATAACGCAACAGTGATACTGCATGAGAAGCTACTCACTCGGCTTCTTCTGATGATGATGATGATATGCCTGCCAGGAAGCTAGTGCAGAAGGTCAGCAAAAGAGCTCCATTAAAGAAGAATTCAGTGGGTGAGTCCAATGTGATTGTTGAGCAAGTACAAGCTCTTGAACAAGTACAAACTCTTGAGAATGCTGCTCTGGGAGATAGTGAGTCCAATGTGATTGATGCAACAGATCCAGACCCTAATCAGAGATTTGACGTAGAATAGGAAGCCAAGCATACTGATTAGGAAGTACAGAATACTGATCAGGATGCTGATCAAGAAGCTAATAACAGCCTGGCCCTTGAGCCAGCATCTGATTCAAAGCACCTCATCCTGCCAAGCAGAAAGCAGACGAGGAAGATGAAGAAATTGCTTGCCAAGAAAAGAAAGGGAAAATGAAGCAGCAGACCCCGAAAGAAAGCAAAGAAGCAGAAAGTGCTGATGGACAAGTTCAAACCTGAGGATCACCTTAATGAAGTTCAAACACTGATTAAGACTGAACAATCAATGAGCGATTTGAATCAGACAGCGCACGAGATATTCTTACAGAAACAGCTGAGTCGATCTATAAAACATTTGCTAGAGTGTATGAATTCTTGAGGTTAATGCGACTCACCAGTGCGAAAGAGTTGGTGAGGTGGAAGGATTGGCTGAAAGTGAAGGATATAGTCCTTTAGTGGATAGAGGAGTTTACTGATGCTAATAGTATACTATCTCTACTCCATCCAAAATTTATGAATTCCTGTCAAGAAGCCATGATTCAACAGATCATTGAAAGACAGGAACAAAAAAGAAAGCAGAGAGCTGCCAAATGTAAGAGTACCTTTGATGAATCACAAGGTGAGCAGTCGATGAAAGCTGGGGAGGACAACACATTGATGAACCCCATTGCCGAGACTGTTAGGACCCCATCAGAACTTCAACTTGCTGAAGCTCAGTTAGCTCACCTCGATGCTGAGGAAGCTAACCAAAGGATGTTGCAGTTGGGGTTGGAAGCAAGCAGAGCAGAGCCCATCAGACAGACCCTAAGAAAGCTGCAAACAGGAGAAAGAACCAGTGTTGTTGCTGAAGTCCATGATTATCCCACATACAGAAACATCGCAGTACTGTCCCCTATTGTAAGCTTAAATGCAATGGAGACCGACGAGTAACAATTGGTCGATTATGGAGATTCCCCATCATACCAAGTTATATCATCTAAGGGGAAACCTTCAGAAAAGATTCAAGGAGTCCTGAAAGATCTAAATCAGGAATATGCCGATGAAGCAACCACGAAGGCAGTTGCAGAGGCAAGACTCTCTATACTGGCTATTTTAGCAGTACAGAATGTTGATGACCAAAAGGATGCAGCTAGAAATATTGTTGCAATCCTTACAAATCTTGTTGAAGATGTCTTCTAGCTGGTTGTTGTTGAATCTGAAAGGAAGGAAGATGACTTCATCCTGGTGGAATTACAGCAATTGATTGAGCGTGTAGCGCCCCGGATCAAAACGAGCATAATTAATTAATTAAATATTTTAACCTAGGATTTAATAATTTTGTGCGTATGCTTTGACTATTTAATTAATTTTGTGCATTTCAGAAAAGTGTTTAATGCACGTTTTAGATCGATAATTTTATTAGACGTGGAACATAGGATATTTTATATACCATTAGATGCGTATCGAGAAAACGGGAAGATAGAAACGAACTAGGGGTTAATCGAAGACCCATAGCCGGAACGGCGATGGAAAGGGCAAAACTGGAAGTTTCGGAAAAAAATCGGAAGATATTTACGGAGATTGGAAACGAAGATATTTACGTGAATAGTAACTCGGAAAAGTCAACCCGTGAATAGTAACGGAGATATTTCGATGAATAGTAACTTTCCGGAATTCTATAAATAGAGGCTCTCCCGATTCAAAAATCACCATTTTTTCGATCGAGCCGAACCCGACGAAAACACGTAAGTCCTTCTTTCTCGTCTTTTATTTCCCGTCTTTCTATTTTCCGATACGCCGCCGCCGGCCGGTCGCCGGAAAATTACAATATTGTCGGAATCGGATGATTTTCGCACACGACATTCGTCTCGACAAGACGAATCTAGGATAGGCCTCGGATTTCAAATCCAATTTCTCATTCGCCGGAAAACGGTGAAAAACAGCCGCAAAACCCTAACTCTAACCCTTGATCACCCTTTCTCTCTCCTCTGCTCTTTCTCTCTCCACCGCGCCGGAGAAGCTGCCAGAGGTCGCCGGAGGTCGTGACCAGATGCTGGACAATAGCTATATATATGTATGCATGCATGTGTGTGTGATATATGGTGTATGAGTGTCTGTGTGTTCTTGCATGTTGTTGGAGGTGGCGCCGGGGGCGCCACCGTGAGGAAATGAACAGCCGGCGATAGGAGGTCGCCGACGAGGTGGAGGAGGAGGTGGCCGGCGGTTGGTGGCCGTCGGCTAAGCATGGCAATAGGTGTGTGTGTGTAAACACACCATGCGATGTGTGTGTGAGTATGCTACTATGTGTGTGTTTGTGCGGTGGAGGTAGTGGTGGCCGGCGACTGGGGGTCGCCGACCAAGGCGACGGTGGTTGATGGTGGTCGCCGGCGGTAGGTGGCCGCCGGCGAGGTAGTGGATCAGTGTGTGTGTATGGAAACGTGTGTGTGTGTGTGCTCATACATAGGTGTATAGGAGGTGTTGGTGGTAGGGATTGGCCGGAATAGGTGGCCAGCGACGGGGAGTCACCGGCTAAGGCTTAGGGAAGGATCGCCGGCGACGAGAAGTCGCCGGCCGGAGTTTTGGTTGGAGTTAGAATTTTTGGAAAATCAATGTATCGAAGGATGTTGCGGCGTATTTTTCAGACACGATTCATGCCAGAATCCGGCAATTGACGACCGGGGGTGGTAGCCGGCGGTGCAAGGTATCCGGTGAGGTAGGTGGTTGCGGCAGGGGCCGGCGCCGCCGCGTCGGGCGACACCGGGAAGGTGGCGCGTTGATCAGCCACCGTCGGCCAATCTGGGAAGGGAGCACGCCATGCATGGCTGCCGAGAAAACTCGGCAGCCGTCGAGACGTCCTGCCGAAGCTGCCGAGACCACCGAGCCAGACCAGCTGAGCTGCCGAGAAAACTCGGCACTGTCGAGCCGCCGCGCGCCCGTCGCGTGCCGACGCGCACGCGACGTCGTTTTTCCAATTCGAACCCCGTTTTCTCCATAGTTCATCTTTTTCGAGTTATCGCCGACGAGACGTCGTTGACCCAGGTCCGTGGGCCCGGTCAAAGTCAACCCTTTGACCAAAATTACCATTTTACCTCTAAACTTAAAATGCTCCGTTCGAGCTCGTTTTAACTCCGATTGAGCTCATTCTTTTTGCGTTGCGATCCTTATTTCATTTCCTATCATCTCAGCCCTTTGGACTTGACTTTCAGACTTATCTCCTAAATTCCAATCTTTAGATCATTCGATCCGTCACGTCGTTAATGAACGTTTTTCCGTCGGAACCTTTTATAGCTTTATTTATACTGTATATAAGATCTAAGGGCACCGTAACATGTGTAGGCTATATATTGGATTGAGCTTGAGTTACTTGTTGGGTTGAGCTTGGGTTACTGTTGGATTGCGCTTAAGATATTTGACATTTGAGACTTCCGACTCATGCGGGTAACCACCGAACAAGGTGGGGGTAATTTCTATCCCTTTATCTGTTTATTGTTTTCCATATTAAAAGCATGATTGAGGAACACTATATGTTGTAAATACATTTCCTGTGCCATATTATTACTGTGAAAGGACTTCGGTTCACATTACATGTTCGGAGGGTCCTATGGACCGTAAAAGAATCGTCTCCCCCTCCTTCTAATACTTTGAAAAGGTCTGGCGGTCCTTGAAATACACTAGCGGTATATGAGACCGTTTACAGGGTAAGATGGGAAAATCCCGCACCTATGCGTCCCTTGCTATTTCTAATATCTGCTATGCATTTTATGTGTTGTGACAACGTGACATAAGATTATTTTACTAGTTTTTATATATCTGTTGAGAGTCACAAGAGGCAGAGTTATTCCCACGAGTGTATTCCACACACTCACCCCCTTAATCTGTACTCACACTACAGGAGCTGATGAGCATGATGAACCCTAGATGGAGAGAGGCGGTGTCGCTTTTGAACCTGTGATTTTTAGATGTGTCGCACAAACATTTTCAAAACGATATGTTATAAGTTTATTCGTGTTTGTATATATTCTGAGTATTCTGTGAACGAGAGATCCTGATGTTCGTTCCGCTGCGTATGATGTATATTATCAATAGTGAGACTGATTGCTATCGGCAGAGGCCGATTGTTGTTAAGTGAAAGATTCACTTCGTCTCTTACCTCTTTCTTCTGTCATCTCCTGCTATTTCTTTCTGTTGTATATGCATCTCTTGCTATTTCTCTTTTCACGCCCAAAGCAAAACTCTGATATTTTATGAAAAGAAAATGAGGCGTGATAGATGGTATCAGAGCAGTTCTAATGTTGAGAACTTGCTCGAACTGGTTTTAAAATTGGGAAAAACGTGATTTTGAAAGTATGATTTGAAAACAAGAAAGGTTTTTGGAACTAGTTTTAAAGTGAGAAATGTGTGATTTGTTTTAAAGTGAGAAAGGTGTGATTTGTTTTAAAGTGAGAAAGGCGTGATTTGAGAACGTGAGAAGGTTTTTGAAAAAACACAGATAGGCACCGTCCTCTCTCCATAAGTGACTTTCCCTGAACATAAGACTTGCGGAATGTTGTGTTTACTTGTTATGTAATATTTTTGTCTTAAACCGTTGGGTTTTGAAGGGAGCGTTACACATAAATAAGATAAGAGGCACCGCTAGGATGCGAGTACTGATACTAGAGACGTGCACTAGGATACGAGTACCGAAGTTAGAGACGCGTGAGGAAAAACTTAGACGTCATTTCTATGAGAGTAAGATTACAGAGAATATATCAGTAGGTGAGTACATCGCCCGACTTCTTCACTGCTAGAGAGAGCTAGAAGGTACGGGAAATGAGATCAGTGGCATTCAGGCTTACCAACATATGATCCACACCCTACCACAGGAGTGGGAGGATAAGGCCCGCTTAGTATATCACGACGAGCTAGTATTCTCGTCCATGGGTCACGATCCCGTCACAGACTTCGGGATTGTGGCAATGCGGATGTTAGAGCTATGGGGCCGATATGGCCTTCCGACTACTCCGAAGCCGGTATCTAATGATCCGTCTAGCAGCAGCTCCGAGTCGGAGGACAATCCAGAGATTGGCGATCCCTAGGACGGAGCGCCAGAAGTACCGGGGCCTCCACCATCTTCCGCAGCCGTAGTAAACCGTTTCGAGAAGATTTTGATATATGTATATATAACGCTACCAACAGTACTCTGTTCTATATGTATATGTAAAAAGGTAGTTTATACTTCATAGATAATGTACTTACACCTTTTGGAATGGTGTAGGACTATCTTTAGTAGACTTCTGTGTATAAACGCATATGTACAGTCTCGCTTATTTTATATAGTATATGTTTACGCCTCTTCTTATGCAACGCGTTACTCTTCTTACGTATAGTAGCATCGTGTTATTTCAATGACTCATATATATACATATATCATATTAGAGCTATGTCGAGAGGAAGACCCTGCAAAGAACAACCCCAGCCGGCCAACCAGCCGGAGCGAGAAGAGACCGCCAACGTCGGTGATTTGGTTACTGTGCTAAGAGGGTTAGCAAAGCATTTTGAAGTGAACCGAGCTGTTCCAAAACCAGCTAGAGCTGACCCCAATTATGAACAATTCCGACGGTTCAACCCCCCGACTTTTAATGGAAAAGGGGAGCCAGCTGACGCGGAAGAGTGGCTAAGGTCACTCGACCGATTATTTGGGCACCTGACATGCTCTAAGGAACAGATGGTCAGTTGTGCCATCTTCCAGCTCACTGAGGAGGCGAGTCATTGGTGGGACTCGTACGAACGAACGTTGTTGCCTGCTCAAAGGGAGCAAATGTTGTGGGAAGAGTTCAAGGAGGTGGTTATTCACCACTTCATCCCTCAGTCCTATAAGGACACGAAGGAGACAGAGTTCCTTCATCTCAAACAGGAGAGCTCAACTGTAGGGGAATATGAGCGGCGGTTCAATCAGTTGAGCCGGTACATCCCACATCTGGTGAATACTAATCTCAAAAAGGCCCAAAGATTTGAGAGGGGCCTTCGTAAGGAGATTAGTTCAATCCTAGCTGGGCAAGGAGAGATGACCTATGCAAGTGTCATCGAAAGAGCCTAGGAGATCGTCTCCCGAATGGGTTTGGATACTGCACCCCTCGATCAAGTTCTCCCTACTTCTGGAAAAAAGAAGTGGAATAGCCTAAGTCAGGATTTTGCCCCCTATAAGTTTCCAAGGGCAGACAATGCTCCACTCCTTCCCACTCCCAAAGCAAGTAATGCTCCAATCCTTCCTGTTCCTCGACCTACGAACCTGTGCCCAAGATGCAGGAAAGTACATACGGGACCGTGTCAGCCTAAAGCACGGAACTGTTACACCTATGGAGCACCAGGGCATATAGTGGTCCACTGTCCGAGGTCTCGAAACTTGAGGCCGGTGGCGGGCAGAGCACGGGCTTACGCCCTCAATCGCCCAGGAGCTGCAGAGGGAGTTGAGGGATGATGCCAGGTACACTATCAATAACTGATATACCTGTTTACAACCTGTTTGATGCTGGAATGAAACACACATGCATATCTGTTATTTTCTGTAATTGCTGAAGCATGAGGACGGTAGGATAGTCGCTCGGACTATAGAAGTTTTTATTCCCTCGGGAAAGACGGAAAGGACAGAACACCTACACCGTCACCTTAGAATTGCTTTTGAGAATAAGATCCCTCTCGTCGGACTCCACACTTTTGAGGAGAAGGATTTTGATATAATCGGAGAATGGACTGGCTAGAGTCCAACCACACGGTAACCAAGTACCGTGCAAAGGAAATCATCTTCCAAGCACCTGGAGAACCGGAGTTCACCTTCCGTGAGACCTAGATAAAGTCGACTCAAGGAATATTTTGGACCTAAAGGCAACCGAGATGCCTAGCAAAAAGAACTGCGAAGCTTGGTTGGTCAATATAGGGAAACCCAAGCAAGCATCAACTTCTACCGAGAAGATGCCGGTGATGAAGGAATGCATGGACATTTTTACTGAGGATTTACCTGGACCTCCACCGGATCAATAAGTGACCTTTGAAGATCGATCTCATTTCCGGATCTACACTGGTGTCGGAAGCTCCTTATTGGATAACACCGAAGGAATTACAAGAACTGAGGGCCCAGTTACTAGAACTATTGGACAAAGGATCCCATTAGACCAAGCGTGTTATCTTGGGAAACTCCAATGCTCTTCGTGAAGAAGAAAGACGAGAGCTTACGAATTTGCATCGATTACCAAGAGTTGAACGAGAGGACTATAGAGAACAAGTATACACTGCCTCGAAGTGGAGATCTCGTCGATAAATTAAGAGGAGCCAGTGTGTTCTCGAAGAATGACTTAAGGTCTGGGTATCACCAGATAAAAGTCAAAGACGCAAATAAATCACCAATAAGTACTATGAGATGAAGAAGAGAAGAGTGAAGAATAGAAATACGGTTCGGTCAGGAAAGATCGAGAAAGAATTGGAAAAGCTCAGGATCGACGAAAGTTCTGAACATCGAGCTTAGCCAGATAATCAAGGAACTTGCAAGCCTGAGCCAGATAATCAAGGAACTTGCAAGCCTGAGAAAGTTCCTTGATGAGAAATGGAATGACAGAAGCAACACAGATACACGATAATGAGCTTTGTAGCAAAGTATCCAGTCTCGCAGCGCTTAGTACACGTTTAGTTCCGAGTCGTTCTTAGTACGTGTTCAATTTCGAGGACGAAATTATTTTAAGGGGTAAGAGATGTAGCGCCCCGGATCAAAACGAGCATAATTAATTAATTAAATATTTTAACCAAGGATTTAATAATTTTGTGCGTATGCTTTGACTGTTTAATTAATTTCGTGTGTTTTAGAAAAGTGTTTAATGCACGTTTTAGATCGATAATTTTATTAGACGTGGAACATAGGATATTTTATATACCATTAGATGCGTATCGAGAAAACGGGAAGATAGAAACGAACTAAGGGTTAATCGAAGACCCATAGCCTGAACGGCGACGAAAAGGGCAAAACTAGAAGTTTCGGAAAAAAATCGGAAGATATTTACGGAGATTGGAAACGAAGATATTTACGTGAATAGTAACTCGGAAAAGTCAACCCGTGAATAGTAACAGAGATATTTTGATGAATAGTAACTTTCCGGAATTCTATAAATAGAGGCTCTCCCGATTCAAAAATCACCGTTTCTTCGATCGAGCCGAACCCGACGAAAACACGTAAGTCCTTCTTTCTCGTCTTTTATTTCCCGTCTTTCTGTTTTCCGGCGCGCCGCCGCCGGTTGGTCGCCGGAAAATTTCAACGTTGTCGGAATCGGACGATTTTCGCACACGACGTTCGTTTCGACAAGACGAATCTAGGATAGGTCTCGGATTTCAAATCCGATTTCTTATTCATCGAAAAATGGCGAAAAACAGCCGCAAAACACTAACCCTAACCCTTGATCACCCTTTCTCTCTTCTCTGCTCTTTCTCTCTCCACCGCGCCAGAGAAGCTGCCAGAGGTCGCCCGAGGTCGTGGCCAGACGCTGGAGTGCCGGCGCCGCCGTGGGTGGCGGTGCTGGAGAAGGACTGTGGCTATATATATATGTATGCATGCATGTGTGTGTGATATATGGTGTATGAGTGTGTGTGTGTGTTCTTGCATGTTGTTGGAGATGGCGCTGGGGAGCGCCGTCGTGAGAAAATGAACGGCCGGCGACAGGAGGTTGCCGGTGAGGTGGAGGAGGAGGTGGCCGACGGCTGGTGGCCGCCGGCTAAGCATGGCAGTAGGTGTGTGTGTGTGTAAACACACCATGCGATGTGTGTGTGAGTATGCTACTATGTGTGTGTTTGTGCGGTGGTGGTAGTGGTGGCCGGCGACTGGGGGTCGCCGGCCAAGGCGACGGTGGTTGATGGTGGTCGCCGGCAGCAGGTGGCCGCCGGCGAGGTAGTGGATCAGTGTGTGTGTGTATGGAAACGTGTGTGTGTGTATGGAAACGTGTGTGTGTGTGCTCATACATAGGTGTATAGGAGGTGTTGGTGGTAGGGGTTGGCCGGAATAGGTGGCCGGCGACGGGGAGTCGCCGGCCAAGGCTTAGGAAAGGATCGCCGGTGACGGGAATTCGCCGACCGGAGTTTTGGTTGGAGTTAGAATTTTTGGAAAATCAGTGTATCGAAGGATGTTGCGGCGTATTTTTCAGACACTATTCATGCCGAAATCCGGCAATGGACGGCCGGAGGTGGTAGCCGACGGTGCAAGGTATCCGGCGAGGTAGGTGGTTGCGGCAGGGGGCGGCGCCGCCGCGCCGAGCAACGCCGGGAAGGTGGCGCGTTGATCAGCCACCGTCGGCCAATCTAGGAAGGGTGCTGGCCGAGAAAACTCGGCCAGCTGAACACGCCATGCATGGGTGCCGAGAAAACTCGGCAGCCGCCGAGACGCCCTGCCGGAGCTGCCGAGACCACCGAGCCAGACCAGCTGAGCTGCCGAGAAAACTCGGCAGCTCCCGAGACGCCCTGCCGAGCTGCTGAGAAAACTCGGCAGCTGCCGAGCCGCCGCGCACCCATGCGCGCCCGTCGCGTGCCGACGCGCACGCGATGCCGTTTTTCCGATTCGAACCCCGTTTTCTCCGCCGTTCATCTTTTTCAAGTTATCGCCGATGAGACGTCGTTGACCCGAGTCCGTGGGCCCGGTCAAAGTCAACCCTTTGACCAAAATTACCATTTTACCCCTGAACTTAAAATGCTCCGTTCGAGCTCGTTTTAACTCTGATTGAGCTCATTCTTTTTACGTTGCGATCCTTATTTCATTTCCTATCATCTCAGCCCCTTGGACTTGACTTTCAGACTTATCTCCTAAATTCCAATCTTTAGATCGTTCGATCCGTCGCGTCGTTAATGAACGTTTTTCCGTCGGAACCTTTTATAGCTTTATTTATACTGTATTTAAGATCTAAGGGCACCGTAACATGTGTAGGCTATATATTGGATTAAGCTTGAGTCACTCGTTGGGTTGAGCTTGGGTTACTGTTGGATTGCGCTTAAGATATTTGACATTTAAAACTTCCAACTCACGCGGGTAACCACCGAACAAGGTGGGGGTAATTTCTATCCCTTTATCTGTTTATTGTTTTCCATATTAAAAGCATGATTGAGGAACACTTTATGCTGTGAATACATTTGTTGTGCCATATTATTACTGTGAAAGGACTTCGGTTGACATTGCATGTTCGGAGGGTCCTATGGACCGTAAAAGAATCGTCTCCCCCTCCTTCTAATACTTTGAAAAGGTCTGGCGGTCCTTGAAATACGCTAGCGGTATATGAGACCGTTTACAGGGTAAGACGGGAAAATCCCACACCTATGCGTCCCTTGTTATTTCTAATATTTGTTATGCATTTTATGTGCTGTGACAACGTGACATAAGATTATTTTACTAGTTTTTATATATTTGTTGAGAGTCACAAGAGGCAAAATTATTCCCATGAGTGTATTCCACGCACTCACCCCCTTAATCTGTACTCACACTACAGAAGCTGATGAGCATGATGAACCCTAGATGGAGAGAGGCGGTGCCGCTTTTGAACCTGTGATTTTTAGATGTGTCGCACAAATATTTTCAAAACGATATGTTATAAGTTTATTCGTGTTTGTATATATTCTAAGTATTTTGTGAATGAGAGATCCTGATGTTATTTCTGTTGCGTATGATGTATATTATCAGTAGTGAGACTGATTGCTATCGGTAGAGGCCGATTGTTGTTAAGTGAAAGAATCACTTCGTCTCTTACCTCTTTCTTCTGTCATCTCCTGCTATTTCTTTCTGTTGTATATGCATCTCTTGCTATTTCTCTCTTCATGCCCAAAGCAAAACTCTGATATTTTACGAAAAGAAAACGGGACATGATATCTTGATGCTCAGAACCTTGAACTTCTAAATGTTGTCACCAGAGTTACTGATGCAAGGAAGGATGATGAAGTTGTTGTTTTTGAGGATGTTGTTGAGACAGTTTCTCCTGTGAAGACCTTGGGTACAGTTACTGCTGAGGCAGTGCTGACGGAGAATATAGAAAGGAATCAGGAAGTGGAGAGATTGTCTCGCAAAGGCAAAAAAGCTCTTGTTGCTACCCTGGATAGGATCCTGACGATGGAGGAGATTCCTCTTATGATAATAATGAAGATCTTGAAGGACAATGCCCGTCTGGATCACCTTTTAAGATTCAAGACCCTAAGGCTACATGAAAAAAGATGCAATAATATTTTGATGACGCTACACAGCAACAAGATGATAATCAGAGTCGGACTATGGTTCTCTACACTTAAGAGGCTGCAGAACCAGAAACAGCTAAAGTTATGACTCTTTCTGACTCTCAAGAACAATCCCTCCAAGTAATTATGAATGTTGTTCATGGACTTATCCGAGCATTGCAGATGCATGAGATGAACATAACGAGCAGTATTCATCGAAGCAATCATGAACGCTCAACCTCGATGGAGTACTTGTGAAGGGAGTTGTCTGAACTTTCTTCCCGTATTCAAAGTAGGTTGAATGATGAGTGGAATGCTCAGTATCATGAGCGAAAGAAAGTTGAGCATGCACAGCAAGCTGTTGGTGAAGTAAGAGACAAGTCAATTGCTGAGATACAGAACACTCTTGCAGTACAGAATTTAGTGCTCAACTCTCTTCAAGAAAATGCCACAACACAGGCTCATGCTGCTCAAAGCACAAATGATAGAATCTCAAACCTGGAGCTGTTTGTTCGCGAGATGTGAACCATTTTGCATCGGGCCTTTCCTCAACATGTGCCCACTGATTTAGCTTCTCCAAGTATCATCTGGTTGATGATGTCAAAAAGGGGAAAAGTAAAAAGAAAGTAGATGTGGAGTTTGATGTTGCGGTGGAGGAAACAGCGAAGGAGTTAGAGGAGAATAATGATGATCTACCTTTGATCAGCAGGAAGCGCAAGCGATCCGATCCAGAATATGATCAAAGCCTCCAATCCAAAAAGAGAAAAAACAATGAAGATGAAGAAGATGCAGGTGCTGGGGCTACTGGTTCTCAAATAGTAAGCAACATTGCAGCTCAGCAAGGAACAATGATAGTAGTGGTACCTACTCGGCAAAGGAGTACAAGACAACAGCAAAAATAGTAAGGCAAACAGAAACAGTAGCAATCAGGTCAGAACGTTAATGTTAAATCTTATATGGGCATTGTTGTAGGTAGAAGGCTAGATGAAGAAAGATGGAAGCAGCTAAAAGAGGCTGATAAAAAGAGGAGAAGGGAGAAGGCGGACTGGATATCAAGATTAGGAATGTTCCCTATCTTGATCGAGATAAAATAACTGCTAAAATTTCTATTTTGCTGAACCAGAAGCCGAAGAAAGTAAACATGGCATGGGATATGAAGATATTTGATTGGGTGTCATTACCGAATAATAAGAACCCATCATATGAAGAGATCACCCTTTTCAAAATAATTGAATACTTAAGGTATTTCAAGCATATGTGTCGTTATGATTGTTTTGTGACTTATCCAACATGTCTCGAGGCCTTGGTAAAATATGAAAAATTGGTAACAGAAGGTGAAACAAGGAGAGAAAATCCCCTTCTATGAGGATTTTTGGCTTCGTTGGATTCAGGTTCCTGATATTAAGAAGAAGCTGGAAGAATCCTATCAAGAGTCAATTCTTAATTGGTGGAAATGATCGAAGTATGAGATGGGAAGAAAGCCACCTGGAACCGATTCAAGAAGTGACTGTAAAAATAAGACTGTTTGGAAAAACAGAAACCTGAGGAAGTAGTTGTTTACTGCAGTTTCTCAGAAGACCCTTTTAGTAAGCACTTCCTTATAAAGAATTCTTTATTCTTTTATTCTTTCATATTCATTTATAAAGTCAGTGAGCTATGTAATTTTTTATGTTAGCTCAATTGTACCTTATTTGTATATATTGTATGTAATTATGTACATCTGTATATGCTACTTTGTAATTAGTTTTGCATCATCAAAAAAGAGAAAATTGTTGAGATATTTCTGTTAGGTTTTGATGAGACAAAGTCGCTTTGTATAGGAAGTTGGAGTACCCTATTTTTCCACATTGTTTAAGTGGAACTTAGCTTTGTTAAGTTCATTTTCTGAGATGTATCTTGAAGATATATAAAAATCAGAAAGTTGGAAGTTTCTGATCGAAGCAGGATTCTGCAAATGAAGTAGTATCGGATGCTGATTTTCAGTAAGGAGAATCAGTAAGCAAAATCAGCAAGCTGGATCAGTAAGCAACATACAGTATACAGTAAGGAGGACTGGAGGTTTTCTGCAGGATTCAGAATCAGTAAGCAGGAATTCAGTAATGGGAAGCAGTTTTAGAATCAATAAGCAGACAGAGAACAGAAAGCTGGTGTAGAACATAAAGTGATTACTGCAACCTGAGTAGAAAGTAGTAAGTTTCTTCATTCTTATTTATTGCAGTACGAGGAAGGAATGAGTGCAGTACGGCGAATATCCCTTATCAAAGTATCCGGTAGATGGAAGTTAGCACCTGACCAATGAGGTGCTGTTATCTGGATCGAGGACCTGCAAAAACACTGTTGCCGAGGAGTGGCGCCATTAATGCCCTGCAGAGTATGACATGCCCTATTTCTCAATTAGTCCAGAAGTAATTAATGCGAAGATCAAATGAGATCAAGATTTAAATTTCAACAAGAAGTGTGTCTCTCTTCAACGGACATATTTTCTACAAGTATAAAAGAAGGTGATGTTGACTCGAGAAGACTACTGAACTACTGAAATATTTCTAGCTCTCAATCTTTCTCAAACAAACATAAGTTTTCTCAAAGTTCAGTCACTTAACCTTCCTGAAGCAGTCGAGACCAAGATTTCAAGCTATCAAAAATCTTAAGGCTGTCTTCGAAGTACCAGTTGAAAAACATATACTTTTAACCTATTTTTTGTGTGCTAGGTTATTTTAGTTGGTGTCCTTAGTGGGAAGGATTTAGATCCTCACTAAGTGTTAGCTTTAAGTTTGTTAAGGTTTTTTACTCTGTGTGAGTATTTGTACCCTGTGAGGGATTGGCCTAGGAATCTTACTGATTCTAGTAGGTAATAGCTCATTAGGAAGAGAATTGTAAAGTTGAGACTTGTAAAGCAATCTGATCTAGTGGAGTTCCTCCTTTGTGAAGGAGAAGAGTAGACGTAGAAGGATTACACCACCTTCAAACCACTATAAACCTTTGTGTTTTTTTTTTTGCTTTATATCTTTTACTGCATATCTTATATCTTGCTCATACTGTATAAAATGATCTTGATAAAATCATACTTGGAAAAAAAATGTGTTTTTTTACAAAGAGAAACCCTATCAAAGTATTTCCGCTGCATACTGTAACTCTGTAACAGTAAGCTGATTAAGCATTCTGCCAGCTTACTGATTTGGTCAAAGTTGTTGTATTTTGTGTAGAATTCAGTAACCTTTTTATAGAAAGTTTAAAAAGTAAAAATTTGATAGAGGTTCATTCACCCCCTCTGAACTTCTGACCACTTGGGACCAACAAAATATGAACTTCAGTAGGGTGAATCCCAAAATATGCTTATTTTCTTCCAACCACTAGATATTCTCTTATTCACAAATTATACATCCTAGTCAGTCATTTTTTATAATCAGAATTCTTGTATCTCTTCGAATATTTCGTACCCCTCTCAATAGTATGGAGATTGTCGTATAACAACTCTATTCTTTATTAATGCAATTTTATTATGAAAAAAAGGATGGTCATCTCGTAAGAACTTTCGGTGATTATCGAACCACAATTGTTTTCTACTCTTAGGAAGTGTGAATGCAGCAGTTTTGTCCATACAGTGTGGATAAGCAAGTTTTCGTGTAGTGCTCCATCTAGAAAATATTGAATATGTTTAGAAGTCACTGATTGTCCATACTAGTGTTGCTCGTATTTGAAAATTTTGTGATCTCGAACGTCATAAGTGTCCACACCCACATGCCACAATTAGTTTAATTCTGATATCAATGATTGAAGGGAAACATCAGGACGTCCTTTTGAATTTTTGGGGTCGGGAACCAATACAATTAGATACATGTGTTGTTCTTTCATACACATCTAAGATGGCAGGTTGCATATAGTCACAATCATCAGAAGATGAGTATTGTTGTTCAGATTGTCCAAATGGTTGAAATCCATTAGTGTAGAGACTCAACCTTACGTTGCTACCCTCGTAAGCAAAATTAGAATACATATTGTTGAAATGTTTCAAAACCAGAGAGTCACAAGGATGTTATATTACCACATCATCTACTAATTGTGTGTGTTATGTCATCACTACAAGAAAACTTATCAACAATGACGGAAAAATCAGTCTTTAGAATTAAAATTTATGTCATTAAATTCTATCAGCATTTTTAGTGACGGAATTTACGTCAGCAAAAAGAAAAAGTCGTCAACCAAAGTTATGACTGAACTATCCATCATTACTATTTTCAACGAAATTATCTGTCACTGTTTTTTAACAAAATCATTCGTCACTAATTTGTGACAGAATCACCCATCACTGTATTCATATCTTTTGATGGAAATTTCTATATATTATTATTTTTCATCTATCAAATAAATATATAATTTATTTTATAATATTTCTATTTGTTTTTGTAAACTTATATTAATCAATTATCCACAAAGTCATATGATACGTAAGTACTATCGAAGATAAATAATTCAACAAAATTATGCTATAATTTGGGGTGTGTGTGTATATATATAAATACAATAAATTATAAGGAAAAGTGGTGAAGAAGGTCTTTTTCTTTAATTCTATTTTACTATAAAGGTAGGGCTAAAAGTGGGGTTGAAGACACCAATAATATACAAGCAACAATAAAAAGTTGCAAATCTTGACAAATCAAAAACACTTGTTTACCTTCAACATTGTCATATAAAACAAGATTTTTTTGGAGTCAATTAATGAATTCTAAATCATTTTCAAGAAGCTCATTGAGCTTCTGCTCTTCTACAAGAGTTTTCTCTTCACTTTTTGCTCAATTTTAAACCAAATTTGAGTGAGTTTTGTTCCTAAAAAACATAACATCAAAGCTTAAATGAGTTGCTCCATGAAATTTTAAACCTTAAAATCATGACCCCAAATTATTGATTCAAGAAGGGACGACAAGAAGGTAGAGCATTGTCTTACTTCATTTGATTTATATACTTTTGGGCAAATATCAAAAGAATGGAGAATAATTCAAAATGATAGGAACTTACCTATTGTAAAAAGGACAGGGGCGTCGGACTAGAGAAGGATGGCGGACAAGGGCGTCGGACTAGAGAGGGATGGCGGACAGGGGCGTCGAACTGCGGTGGAAGATTCACGACGATGGTGGTAATGACGTGAGATGTGGTACCCAACTGCTGGGCAGTACTATTTGGTAAGAGGGATGAAGGATCGAGGGTTTTGATTTAGATTTAGGAATTTGGTGTGGGTAGGATTTCTCCTCAAATCAATTTTATTTCTTATAAGTTGTTTTCTCTTTGTGACGGAAAATTGTGTTGCTATATAGTGATGAAAATTAATACGTCAATAAGTAGTGACCGAATTTTCCTTCAGTAGCAAAATATCATTTTTTTTAATTTGTTTTCTAATTTTGACGGAAATATTCCGTTACTAAATCCTATATATTTTTGGAATTCTATATATTTTTTCTTGATATATTCTTAATTATCATAGTAATGGAAACTTTCAAAGGAAAAATCCTATATTTTTTTGAAATATTGTAGTGACAGAAAATTCCGTTAGAAACAAAATCCTACTAATAAATCATTTTCTTAAATATATTTTTCAATAATGATGGAAAATTTCTTCAGCATAAAAAATTTGTTAATATATTATTTTTGAAAAAAATTATTGTCCAATAATGATGGAAAATTCCATCGATAATTGGTGACGAAAGTTTTCGTCACCAATTATCGACGGATTTTACAGCTGTCACTAATTAATGACCAAATTTTCCATCAAAAACATAATGTTGACGAAATTATTGACAAAAAAAATTCTATCACTAATTTATATCACAATTTTGTCACTATTTCGTTATCCAATTTTTTATTCATTTTTGTCAGTAATCTGTAAGTATTTTTCAACGAAATATTTTCGTCACTAAAATCCGTCAAATTCGGTGAATTTTCTTGTAGTGCATGTCACTTGATGTAGCATTAGATGTATACAATCTTTGTAGTCGATGAGTTAAAGAAAAATAATGCATCATATTCTTGGTGATTGTAGTTGAACAATAAACCTGCGAGGCAACACGCTTATTTTTTCGAGAAGTGGTTTTACAACGAGGTTGTGTATATCGAGATTGTCCACAACACTTGCAACTCATATGATTAGTGTCTTCACCCCAATATATCAAGCAATTATTGACACAACAATCAATTTTCTGAATAGGGAAACCCATTTCTCGCAAAAGCTTTTTGCTTTCATAGAAACTTATGGTCAACGTATGATCTTCCGATAGGGTCACCCTCAACAATTGAGTTATTCTATGATATAACATTTCAAACATGTGATTTTTACCTTTCAATGACATTAGATGTATCACAACATATAATTGAGAATGTTTCATACACCCTAGCCACAACTCTTGATTAGCAACATCTAATATATCATAAAATATTTACGCTTAAGGGTTTGGAAGTTCCTTTTTTTGGTGATTGTAGTTGAATAATAGACCTACCGCATCCATCATCATGGTATGGTATGCACGTGATGCATCATCATTCCACGATACAACATTCTCAGTTAGTTCGACTAAAATTTGAACATCTACATTAAAAAAAATTTCTTCACCGTGGAAGATCCAATTTTCATAATTAGGTTGAAATCTATATCTACAGAGATGATATCTCACATCATCGTGTGAGAAATATCTTACTCTGGCATTTTTTCCTATTACAAGGACACCTAATTTTTTCTCCACTCATCCCTATACGTTTAAAAGTTGCAAATTGGATGAACTCATCGAGATCATTAAAAAATTCATTCGAGACATATCCATCGATCAATCTATTATACATCTACTCACGATTTGATGATATTGTGTATTTCTGGGTTGGTATGAGCTGTTGAAATTAAATTATGGTTAAAGTTTCATTTTGATAAAGGGTTCATTGTAGTATTCATAATTTATAAATTATGAATTAAAGGGATATTCGACATTATATTCTAAAATACGAGAATATTTACGAACATTAAAAAAAACAATTAACAACACAATAGTAAATTTAGGAAATTGTAAAGATATTTCAGCAGTCATTCGATATGTATTAAAATCCCAAGTTTTCACTCTCTCCATCTCTGAACAAGATCAACATGCAATTCTCAACATTCAATATTATCAACAATCTATTAATGTTCAACAATCTCCAATTATTCAATACCTATAGAAACATTCAACAATCTCCAATTCAATAACAAATTCAACATTCAGTAATCTCCAATTATTCAATGTTATTAGTTTTCATTTATGAGCAATTTCATATATTTATACCTAAATTCTTAGTGTAAATCATCTTTGAAGAAGTAATAGTCACAAATGTTATTGGTATAATCCATATTATAAAAAGATGTTATTTATATTTTTAGATCTTATATAACAATCTGTGCAATACATCAATACATTATTAGTTATCTTAATATGAAATATATAATGTATTCATTATTCATATAAATTAATGTTTAAATATTTTAACTTTGAATTTATGTCATTTTAAATAAATATATTGATAATATTAGATATTCGGAGTAAATAATAAAACAAATAAATTTATAGATAACTTAAATACCAAAATGGAGTATTCTGCTTGAAATGATAACTAACGAAAATCAAATAGTTTGAATAATGATATATCAATGTAAACCGACTATCCAATTTCAATATATGTTATTACAACTTAACATGTCTCACTGAAAATATATAAACGCATAATAATCACATATACAATAAGTTTTCATATACATATGCACATGTAACAACACAAAACCATATAGATAATAATAAATTGAAACTTGTTAATAGATGTGTAATAACAAGTGGTCCCAATAATATCCCCAACAATTCTAACAACAATTACAATAAAAAAAAATTGAACAATAAAAGAAAAAAAAATAAAATTAGGATCCATCAAGGGAAATGACTTATTCCTTAATTCACATAGGAGGAACTCAAATCATTATAGTTATATATTTCTAGAAAAATATTTTCAAAAATGCTGAAGCATTTAAAATATATTGAAATAACATTTTGGTTTCAATTTTCTAGATTTATTTATTTTTAACTAGCACAAAAACAAATTCTAAATAAAAATATTTGCGCACAAAACATTACCCATGTTGTTTCCCTACCACAACAAGAAAAAACATGTATACAGAACAAGTGACCTAGCAAAAAAAATATGTATAAAGAAGATGAGACCGAAGTTTTCTTTCAAAACCAATATTTTCTTTCCAACCTTCAAGAAAAGATATATACACATGAACACAAACATTATTCTGAAAGAAAAATATTTTTAATCAAATAATTAACAACTACCATTGTCATAAATAGTAAAAACTCAAAATACTCAAATAACAAAATCTCTAATGATACCGAAAACATAATATATAATATTTACAAATATTAGAAAATTAAAAAATATTTTTACAAATGGTAGAATTTTGTTTATGGGAAGAGAAATGTTGTCACAAATACTTGCATTCAAACGATTCTTTATGGGAAGAGGAATGTTATTAGAACCATTTACCACACAAACTATAGCATCTTGTGGTTCTCACAATCTTCAACTTGACGCAAAGGAAGCCATATGCAAACAAATGTGTTGAAGATTTTAATTTTGTGTACAATGTGTGAGGATGAGTGTTTTTCACCATCTTTATTCTAACTTATATATACAAAGATATAGATCTAGAAATTAACAACCAAGAAAATTAACAATTAAGCAGTAGCTAAAAAAAGATATTTTCTACCCTACAAACTGCAAAAGCAAACCTAACAACTCAAACTATATAAAATCATCAGAAAAATTATAATTGAAGCTTTCATTTTAGAGAGATGATGAGAGAAATATGAAAAATATTGGGAGATGAGGTTGATGAGAGCATTTAACCGTACAAAAATAAAAACTACGAAAAGAGAGATGAAGAGAGAGTTTGGTTCACATAGGTGATATATTGTGAAGAGACAAAACACAATTCACAATATTTAATAGGGAGTGAGAGCATGGTTTTAGGGTTTAGAGGATGGGTTAGAGTTGGATCCAAATATCAAACACCCAACTGAACATTTAAACTCATTTTATTTATATTTTTTATAAAAAATGTAAAAAAATTAGAATTTAAATTGTAAATCTAAAGAGGAACTCTCTCTCTCTCTCATCTCTAAACTAATTAGTAATCAACAATCTCTCTTTTCTCTTACAAAACAATAAACACTATGAATTTATCATTGTGTGTATGTTGCTACTATTTGTAGCCACCACTTATCGTTGTTGTGCGACGTTACACCTTCAACATTTTCCTCCACCAATCTTATCTCTATCGGTCACCCCCGTCTCTACCTGGGCCTCCCATTGCCGACTGAGCTTTAAACTTTAATCAAATAGAAGGTGAGCATGTACTTAACCTAAAACCTTGCATAATTTTTTTTTGGATTTCAATCATTTGTATAAACCCTAATTTATTGTAAATCACAGATTTTATGAGTAATATAATTTGGCTCTCTGTAATCTCATTGTTGGAATCATCATTTCCTCTCTCTATAATCTCATTATTAGAATCATCATTTCTTCTTGTGGTGGTCAATCTAAAGTTCACTAGAAGAGTGCATTTTCTTTGAAGAATGTTGCAGTTTTTTAAACTCAGGTAAGATTCATAATTATGCTATTCTTTGCTAGCTAGCATGGTAGTTTGGCTATTGCAGTATTTTGAGGTTCAAACATTTTATGTGTGAGGTTATAGAAGAATTGAGCAATTGATATGTATGTGTAGAATGTAGATAACAAATTTAATTTTCCATATATAAAATTTAAGTTATTTTTTTGGTTTTATGTTATGCAAGAAACTCATCTAATATTTGTAAAATCATAGCCTGTGTAATTGTGGTGACACTTTACTTCATTTTTTGACATCTTGATAATTTGGTGGTGTCACATGCACAAAATCTTGAAAAGATGGATGTTGTTTCTTGGAAAATGACTCAACGTACTAATTTGTGTTGTATGGTTTACCTTGTCAGTTAAAGGGAATATATATTTTTTCCTTAATTGTGGTAATATTTTTGTTACAATACAATTGTATGGTATACTAATTCTACATTGTGATTTTATGAAATAAATTCCATGTTACAGGCTCGGGTTTAACAACATAACCATTTTGAGGTAATGCATTATAAGTTTTTCATCTCTTGAGAAGTAATATGCTCTTAATAATCTATTATTTATAGTTCTCCCATACCGTTCTTCACTGCTTGACTAATCTTGTGAATCACTTAATCACATGATATGCTAATATAAATTGTTATTGTATACAACTTTCAACATGTCAACCACAAACACTTTATTTGGACAAGATTCATCCACAAGCCCCGTCATGGGTAAAATGTTCTACCAATTGCAACTGATAGTGATATTCATGAAATAAGTGAAAACTAAAATCCCTAATATTAAGTTCAATCGAATCAAAAAGGAAAGTAGAAGAAAATCTATTTTCTACAAAGAAAAGACAAAAACATTAAAAGTATAGGATGACTTTAATGTTGTTTCCCTTATAATTATCAAGATGGGTGCTACTTCGTATTTTCTTAGGCACATCAAAAAAATTCTCATGAAGAAATGTGGAAAAATACAGAAAAATCTAAGCATCACCACTATTATATCTGAGACAGAAATTGTAGTTTCGATATAAATTTTCAAGTATGATCAGACAAAGATAAGAGAGGTAATTTCTGACATGATCATACTAGAGCTGCCACTCCACATAATCAAAACATTAGTCATGCTACTACTAAAAAAATGTTTACATGGCTTCTTATAAAATAGAGAAGAAGTGATGGAAACATTGAAAGACATGAATAAGGTTAGTGTGACTACTGAGTTTTGAAAGTCTGATTAGAAAATTTCATATATAGTTATCACTTGCCACTATATTGACTTAAATCGCAATTTGTAAAATTAGAAATTTGAACATTTCTAAAAATAGATGCAAGTCGAAGCATAATTTTTTTGTAAATAGGTGCAGAATGAAGCCTAACTTTAACTGAAAATAGGTGTAGGTCGAAGCATAACATCATTTTGAAAATAGTGCAAGCTGAAGCATAAATTTACAAAAAATAGGTGCAAGACGATGCCTAATGCCATTCTAAAAATAAAAGGTTTTAGTTGGGTCAAGCATTCTGTAAGTGTAGGTCGAAGCCTAGCATCATTTTTAAATCAACGCAAGTTTTGAAGCCTAACATATATTAATGCATGTAATAACTTAATAAGAACTATAATTTTGAATATTAATAATTCAATGTTTGGATCGGTGTTTGTGATTCAGGATTTGAGATTTGGATTAATTTAAATCCTCGTTTGTTTAAGTTTATAAGAGGATTATATAATCTACCAAAATCCTACTTTATTTAAATAAAAACGCAATCATTAATCATATATTATAATCTATTAATACACAAATTTCAATACATATCTAAATTTCTACTATTACAATCATCCAATCATTTTCATTACATCAACTAACAATATAATATTACACAATAATATTTTTTTTCAGCATCGATTTGACATCTACAGTACTAATCATATCCTACAAAATCTCTAAACGAACACAAATTTTAACTATTCACTTTTATTTCAAAAAACAAGGATTTCAAAGTTGGATTTCCCCAATCCTACATAAACCCAAAACAAATATTTAGGTATTATCTTCCTCTTCGTAACCTACAAATATGACACGGTTTTAGATTATTTTTAACTATATATTTAATTCCTTAAAAATTGAATGACATTTTATTTGATAACATGTCACCCCAAAATAACATGTTACAAAATTGGGGCGTTACAACTGCAAAAGGTTGAACACAACATATTTTATGTTGTTAGTTACATTGGAATTAAAATATATCTTTCTAAGATACCAACAAAAAGGACTTTATATTTATTTGTCTAGTGTGTTTTTGTTCATTTCTTGATATTTTATAATTAGTTAAAGGGAATGGAAGGGAGGGAATAAAGCTAAAAATTTTGCATGATTCAGACTGGAACCCTACTTTTTTATAAAAGTAGATACCACTTGAGTTACAACACTCATGGTAAATTGATTAATTAAATAAAATGATTAAAATTATTTCACGTATTAACAATCTAATTTTTAACTTGGTAAATTATCATTTCTGTAAGAACTAACGAAATTACCTATCTATTTCTTTCAGGTACCATAAATATAAGACTTAAAACTCATTTATTACCGAACTTTATAACATCAAAAAGTTCTTGAGTGCATAAATGTGGGAGAGAGTATAAAATGGTAAGAGGATGAAAGTTAAGTTTGAGAATATTGGGGTCATTGTAACTTGATCATTTATTCAAAAGGTTGTGCAATTGAGCACATTATCAATGTTCATAAGAATATGTCAACGTTGTATAATGAATATGTTGAGTCTTACAAAGTTGGTGTTGAAAAGAATGTTCAAGTAGATACTCAAAGTTTTTTCAATTGTATGAACAATGTTATGGAAGAGGATATATAGTTAAATTAAAATTTTCTACTTACATTAAGAATATTGACTACATTGAGAAAGTGAACTCAGAACTAGAAGTGTACTTGGATGAAAGAGTTGTTATATGTAGGGATGCTTTAGTATGGTATACTAATCCAAAAATCCTACAAAAAATATCGTACCAAAATTTGATACGTAAAAAAGCATACAATTATCATACCAGAAATTTCTGTATATCACACATTGTTCATACCTTACCCTACTCAAATTTCAATATACCAAAATATTTCATTATACCAAAAATACCATTACACTAAAATGAAAAATTTATATTGAAACTTCAGGTTACCTAAAATACAATTATTTATCTAAAACCACTATTTGAAATATAAACAAAACAAAATCAGAAATTGAAAAATACAAACCTTAAACTAAACACTAAGTACCCAAATCACAGTCTCCAAAATTTTAAAAAGCATTCTCAACCACGTATACAACTATCTAAACCATAACATTTCAACCTAAATTTGAAGAATTTACGAACTACGGGAGAGTCTACAGTTTAAGAGATCGAAGATGGTGATTGAGTGGTTAAAGAAGGATCACAATCGTCCTCCATCCATGTATCGTAAGTTTCCCCTATTTTCTTAAATTTTGTACTATTTTTTGTATTATATTACAATGTATTAGATTTTGGCATTATTTGAGTTAAAGTATATAGGCCTTGTGGAATCTTGCA
The DNA here is from genome assembly GCA_954870855.1 of Scutellaria minor. Taxonomy (NCBI): domain Eukaryota; kingdom Viridiplantae; phylum Streptophyta; class Magnoliopsida; order Lamiales; family Lamiaceae; genus Scutellaria; species Scutellaria minor. Next base: position 5,152,244 of record OX940732.1, on the reverse strand, counting down.
CATTTTCTGAAAAAGAAATTAGAGTTTGATGAGATATCCTTTTTTTACCTTTTTTTAAAAGTATTTATTTGGATGTATGTGTTAAATATATGTAAGGTTATGTTTTTTTATATGCAGTTGTGTTAAATGTATAGGAAAAAGTTGTAGTTCATTTTGCAGACATGTAGGGTAGGGTTTATGTTTATATAATATTTTGGCATTTTTTTATCTTGTTGGTTGACTGTTGATATTTAATTAAAAAAAATTTGAGTGGGGGGTTTCAACAGGACCATCAAGAACTTATTTGACTATCATTTTCCATTATGAGGGTGAGTTCAAACTACATCCTTATGCACACTATGATGGAGGAAAAAACTGATTCTTGACTATGTAGTTGTTAGTGATTTAAATTTGGATTATCTATTTAGTCTGACTAAGAATGTGTTGGGTGAAATGAATAGGAAATTTCATATCCTGATTAATAATGCCTTCAAACTGCTTTATAGTGATGAAGATGCTAAGAAATTTTCATCAATGTATATTCTGTCAAGGAGGTGGCATGTGTATGGTGAGGAACTTTAGGAAATTGATTTTGATGGGGATGATAATAGGGATATAGAGGGGTTAGAGTTTGAAGAGTGGGAGGATAACAAGGATGAGAGAGTTGGAGAGGGATTAGAGGCTAAAGAAGATGATGATAACAGGGTTGAGGGAGAGAGAGATATATTAGGGGCTGAAGATAGTGATAATAACAGGGCAGAGAGAGAGAGAAAGGTGTTTTAAGAGCTGAAGATGGTAAAGATTACAGAGCTAAGAGGTTAGATGATTTTAATGATAGTGACTATGGCATGGAGGGTGAAACTGATGAGGATGATGACGATTTGTTTGATACACGTGTCACAAGAAACTTTGAAAATGAATCTAGTAAATGTATTGATAATAGTAAAGATGATTTGGTTTTCTATTATGACATGTTCAATGACAATAAAGATAGTGATCCAGAAGCATTAGAGGGTGAATTTCTTGTTTTTAATCCTATGCCATCTTTCATCTAACTTTTGAAATAGGGATGGTATTTAGCAGTAGAAAAGAGTTTACAAAGATAATTAACTCTTATGTTGTTAAGATAAAAAGAACCCTAAAGTTTACTAGAACTGATCCTAAGAGGGTGTATGTGGCATGTGGTGGGGCTGACTGTAAGTTTAAGATCTATTTGTGTCACGCCCCAAAATCTTTTCATATTTTTTCAGAGTTTTACCATTGGGCATGAAGATAGAAATAGCAAGGGACGCATACTCAACAGAAAGAATAAGCAAGAGACGACAGAAGAAAGAGGTAAGGGACGAAGTGAATCTCTCACTTATAAACATACGGCCTCTGCTGTTAACAATCGGTCTCACTACCGATATAAAACATCATACGCAGCGGAATCATTCTTCAGGATCTCACATCCTTATATGTATCAAAATATTACATAACCCAAAATACATAAAACATGGTTTGATAAAGTTTGTGTTACATCGTTCTAATCATGCGAATACAAAAGATAGCACCATCTCTCTCTCCGTCTAGGGTTCCTCTTGTTCATCATCATCTATAGTGTGAGTACAGATTAAGGGGTAAGTGCGTGGAATACACTTGTGGGGATAAAATCCACCTCTTGTGACTCATAACAGATATAAAACACTAGTAAAATAATCCTTAAGTCACGTCGTCACAACACATAAAAGCAAAGCAGATATTAGAAATGGCAAGAGACGAATAGGTGCGGGATTCCCCCGTCTTATCCTATATAACGGTCTCACTACCATTGGTGCATTTCAAGAGGACCACCAAACCTCAACAAAGTAGTAGAAAATAGCTGGGGACGAACAGAGTGGACCTCGGTCCTTTCACAGTTTTATGGCACAGCAATTATAAACACAGCACTTAGTATTCCTCAGTTATGTATTTAATAGGGAAAATAGTAAACAGATAAAGAGATAGAAATTACCCCCACCTTGTTCGGTGGTTACCACGTGAGTCGCTAGAATCAAACGTCTGATAACAGAAGCTCAATCCAATAAGTACTCAAGCTCAATCCAACAAATACTCAAGCTCAATCCAATACGAAGCCTACACAAGTTACGGTGTTCTTAGATCTTATTAATTATAATTAAAGCGATAAACGTATACACGACAAATCGAAGGATCTAAAGATTGGATAAGGAACGAGCTCGTTCGGAGTTGATATGAGTTCAACGACGTATATGAAGTTTGAAGGTAAATTGGTGTCAAGGATTGACTTCGACCGAGCCCTCGACCTTCAGTCAACGACATCTCGTCGACTAAGACTCGGTGATAAAGCACAAAGGAAAAGGAATGAGAAAGGATTGGAAACATGGCGTTACCCGACACGCGTCTCGCACCTGGCGCCCACTCCCGGCACACTCTGGCCACGCACGACCGTGCCTCCTAGCGCACGACCATGCGCCAGCTTCCAGCAACCTCTGTCTGGCCGCGCACGACCGTGCTCCCCAAGCACGACCGTGCGCCAGCCTCCAGCAACTTCTGCCAGCTGGGGCACGCCCGTGCTCTCCGGGCACGACCGTGCGCCAGCTTCCAGCAACCCCTGCCGGCTAGTGCACGGCCGTGCGCTCCGGCATGACCTTGCGCCAGCGCACCCGGCAGCCTTTCCCGGTTGCCTCATTTTTGCCCGGCGTCTCCCCCTCCGGGTCCTCCGGCTACCCCGTTCCACCCTACTCATTCCAACCCACTACCTCTCCAATACAAAACCAAACTCCCCCAACCTCATCTCACACACACAAACATATATATACATAAACACATACATCCCAAAAACACTTGGTCGACGACCGAAGGTCGCCAGAGACCCATCGTCACACTCGTCGGCGCATCACCAGCGTCGGTTATTACTTTCCTCATGGCGGCACCATCTGTGCCGCCCCCAACAGAGATCACCCAAGCATACACATAAACTCACACACACATACATATAACATACTCAACCCGATATAACTCCAACGCCACCACACACGGTGGCGGCATCCCCCCAACAACTCACTCTTGTCTCCATGAGAACCTCCGATAACATCTCCGGTTAAAAGGATGAAGGAAAAGAAAGAAAACCGAGGAGAGAGAAAAGTTGGCTAGGGTTAGGGTTTAGGGTTTTTCAAAGGTTTTTCGCCGTTTTCCGGCAAATGATAAATCAAAATAGAAATCCGACACCGGTTCTAGACTCAACTCGTCAACACCTACGTTGTGTGCAAAAATCAGCCGAAACCGACAACTTTGAAATTTTCCGGCAAACTCCGGTGGCGGCTCCGGCGGCGGCGTCGATGGTAGCGAGCCGGAGGTCGAAAACGAAATGAGAGAGAGAAGAGAGACTTACGTGTAAACGTCGCTTTTGGCTCGTTCGAAGAAAGGGGTGAAAAATGAACTGAAGGAGCCTCTATTTATAGATTTCGAAAGTTACTATTCACCGGTAAATATCTCATTTACTATTCACCGTAAAAATCTCCCGATATTTTCGAAACCTCATGTTTTGTTCTTTTCATCGTCGTTTAAGCTACAGATCTCCGATTGACCTCTAGTTCATTTTTATCTATCGTTTTTCCAAAACGCATCTAGTGATATAAAAATATCCTATGTTCCACGTCTAGGTAAACTATCCATCTCATACATGCATTAAACACTTATCTGAAACGCACGTATTTAAACAGTTAAAACATACGCACATATATATATTAAATCCTGAGTTTAAATATTTAATTAATAATTTATGTTTCATTTTGGTCCGGGGTGCTACAATTTGAACAAATTGGTTGATCAGGAAAGTCGGCAAATTAGGCTATACTACAGTAGACATAGGTGTGCCAGAACTAACAAGGTAAAAAATGTTAATGCAAAGTGGTTAAGTGAAAATTTTTTAAATAAGTTTGCTACAGATCCAAAGAAGGGGTAAAAGGATTTAGGGAGGATGTGATTCAAGAAATTAGGTGTAGTGTGAGTAGATATCAGAGCTATAGAGCAAAGAGGATGGCTCTGAAAAAACTTGAGAGAGATCCTGATCAACAGTATAGGAAGTTATGGAGTATGTTGATGAGTTGAAAATAAGTAATCCTAGGAGCACTATGATCTTAGGAATTGAAGAAGAAAATGGAGAACATAGGTATAGTAGTAGGTTTTATTTGTGCTTTGAGGCAGTGAAAAAAAGGTTTAAAATGTAACGCCCAGGGTAAAATGATGCATAATCGGCTAATTAAATAATTAAACCCCTAATTGTTTGTTTTTAATTACGTGCGTTTCAGGAAAAAAATGAAATAGTGTATGACTAATTAATCAAATGCATAATTAAATTAAAAGCATAGATCATAATTTGTTAAAAGAAATCATAGCCGAAAATCGAACGAAAATACGTTAAAAATGAACAAATAAGGGTCATGGCCGACGTGGTATAAAATCGTAAAAATGGAACACTTTGGATCACATTGGGACACAATTAACAAAGGTAAACTCTCTCTCCCTCTCTCTCTAAGTTTTCCAGCATGGCTGGCCGGAGCACCGTTGTGCTGCCGCCGGCACCGCCCATTCCTCCTTCATTTTCGTTCGATCTTACACCAGAACGTAGCCCTCATTGAGCCCATCACGGATCCGGGCTCGGATCACCGAGCCGCCGCCGCATCTATCGGAAATCGGCCGGTAAGGGCGTGGCAACTCTCTCTCTCTTCCTGTTTTCTCTCTCTTCCTCCCTTCTTCTCTCCTTTTCCGTTTTCGTTCAATTTATACACCAAATCGAAGCTCTAGCCGAGCCCGTCACGAATTTGGGCTTGGATTTCCGATCGGCCGCCTCCTCCACAAGCAATGGCCGGTCAAAGTTCCAACAAACCTCTCTTTCTCTTTCTTTTTCTCTCTCTTCTCTCCTTCTCTCTCTTCTCTCCTTCTCTCTCTCTCCCGTCGGCTTCCTCTTTCTGCCTTATCGGAGTTCGCCTGAGTCGCCGCTGTTGTTAGGTGTTGGTTGGGCCGGTGCGGGGTTACGCCAGTACATCATCGGAGTCGTTGTGGCCAGCTGTGTGTCGTCGTAGTTGTGTGCATGTACGCGTGTAGTGCGCGCCGAGGCTGTCGCGTGCCCGCCGTGGTGCATCACCAGCACGCTGATCAGAGCTCGAGGGTAGGGTGTCGGAGTGTGTGGTGTTGTGTTGGGTGTCACCGGCGATGTGGTGGTCATCGACCTTGTCTGTGTGTGTGTGTGTGTTTTAGTGTGTGCATGTGTGTTGCTGTAGGCGGCGCTTCCAGCTCCGCCGTGTAGTGTGGGGCGGCTCTCGGAGCAGCACCGCCATGAGTGTTGTGTGTGTATGTTGTGCGCCGGCAATGCGGTGTCGCCGGTGTGTTAGTCGTGGAGGCGGAAGGTGGTGGAACAGTGGCGGGGTTGTGATGAAGAGGTAGGGGCCGTTTTGTGATTTTTGGAAAGTTCGAGGACCAGGGTGCAAACCTTAGGTTTTAAGATATTTACAATTTAGTTCCTATATTTTCTCAAAATTTCTTTTTAGCCCTCGAACTTCCAAAAATTATGTTTTGATCCCCAAAAGTTTTCAAACCTTACACTTTGACCCCCAAACTTTCGAAAATTATATTTTAACCCCTGAGGTTTTGAAAATATCAAAAAGACCCTAAAAATTCTATGTTATTACAAAAAAGCCCCTGGCAAAGTCAATCCTCCTGCAGAATTTATGAAAATACCCCTGCATCTTTAAAAGCTCCGTTTTAACTCGTTTCTCGTCCGTTTTAGCTCATTCTTTCACCTATCAAACCCTTATCGATCCCTCTTCGACCTCATGACCTCTAAAGCTTCTTTCGATCCCTTTTGTCTGATGCTTCTTTTCTGAGAGAGTTCTTTTAATAAAATATGTAATTATCATAATACAGAGCTAATGAAACACGTTTGCATGTGTAGGCTTTCGCATTTGGGAACAATTATTGATTTAGAGCTCAAGTCATGAGGAAAAACACCACCTAACTAGGTGGGGGTAACTTCTATACTTTAATTACCTTTATGTTTCTATGTTTATCGTATAATGATGATGATCAAATGCATGTATGTGAACCGGTGTTATTGAATTGCTAGTGATCGCTATGAATTGTTGAACTTTATATGCTTTAGGTTATGTGCTATGAATTATATATTCCTGCATACGATATGTAAATGTTATTCGAGGATGGAAGTCCACAATCATCACGGAGGGACTACTGGTCCGTAAAAAAAACATCACGGAGGGACTAGTGATCCGTAAAAGGCACCAACAGTATTGAAACCGTTCATAGGGTAAGATGGGCTGCTCCCGCACCTATATGATGTTATGTGCAATGCATTTTTATTTGTTGTGCTTACTTGATGTGTTGATACTTGCTTACTACGTTTAAATGTTTATATAACTCTGAAAATGGAAATTACTCCCACGAGTGTATTCAAACGCACTCACCCCTATCTGTATTCACTTTACAGGAAATGATGAGAATTAAGATACGTAGAGAGGGAGGTGTCACATCGTCTTCTACATTTCAAAAGATTGTTGTTGAAACCATACTTTAACGCTTCACGTTTGTAAAGCTAAAATATTTTCATTAGATGGATCATGTATAGTTCCATTGTTAGGATTTAAGAGTTTTTCTTCGAAGATTTGCCGATTATTTTGGTTATGTAGAAATCGTAACTTTATCTGTTTGACGAAACTCCTGATTTTATACCATGTTTTAGATCTCGACTCTTTTATCGTATCTGTTGTTATTTTAAAACTGTTTTCTGTTATTTCTGATCAGTTTTTCATTTATAATCTTACTCGGCTATCGTATCTGAACCTTTTATAAGTATGTCTCTTTCTCTCATTTCCTACACGCCCACAAGTAAACTCGGATATTTTAAAGTATGAAAATGGGGCGTGGCATAAAAAAATGTTGTAGGCCAATCATAGGTGTTGATGGTTGCTATTTGAAGGGGCCGCACAAGGGTGTGTTGCTATCAGTTGTGTCTGTTGATGCTAATAACAGTTTGTATCATATAGCATGGGTTGTTGTGGGTGTAGAGTCAAAGGAGACATGAAAATGGTTTTTACTGATTCTTAAGAATGACTTGGAGATTGTGGATCCTGAGCAACTCACATTCATTTCAGACAAATAGAATGGACTTCTTCTAGCCTTTAATGAAGTATTTCCATGTGCACACTTAAGATTTTGTGTGAGACACTTACATGAAAATTTTAAGAAGGCTAGGTTTGTTAGATTAGCTTATAAAATACATTTGTGGAAGGTTGCACAAGCTAGTATAGTGGGTGAGTTTATGATGAGGATGGATGGTTGAAAATTTTCAATAAAGAAGCATAGAAATGGTTGAATGATAGACCACCACAACAATGGAGTAAATCTCACTTCAGTGAGATTCTAAAATATAATATGTTGTTGAATAATGTTTGTAAGACATTCAATTCCAGTATTTTAGAAGCAAGGGAGCTACTAATATTATCAATGTTGGAATGGATAAGGGAATGGTTGATGGCAAGACTGCAAGTTAACAGAGATAAGGTTGTCTTGAGATGGAAGGGGAGAGTTTGTCCTAGAATCAAGAAGATACTTGATAAAAATATTGAAAAAGTTTCTGATTGTATTCCCATCAAGTGCAACAAGTGGAATTACCAGATTACTTGCTCAGATGGATTTTAAGTTTGTGTTGATTTGGACACCATGACATGTAGTTGCAGATTGTGGTGAATAAGTGGCATACCATGCAAGCATGCTATCACTGCCATCTTCAATGAAAACCAAAATGCAGAGGACTATGTTCATGAAAGCTACACTATCAACACTTATAACAAGATATATGCCTCTTCAATCAAAGGCATTAATGGAGAAGAATTGTGGGATGATTTTGAATTTATTCCACCATTGCCTCCAAATGTGGTAAGAGGTATTGGCAGGCCTACACAAGCAAGAAGAAGGGACCTTGATGACCCTCATCAACTTAAACACAAGAAGGATAGGGGGATGAGAAAACTTAAAAGACGACAGTCAATTGTGAAGTGTACAACTGTGGCATTGAGGGCCACAACATAAAGACATGTCCCCTTAACTCAACGAGTGAAGGAAATGCAAAGGCTACTGCAACCGGACAAAATAGGGTACTTCATTCCACCTTCCACCATTACTCTGTTACTGAATAATTTTTGTGTTTTTTTTTCACTTTATATCAATCTAACTTTGTATTTCATTTTGGTAGGTAAGGAAGAAATTACAAGTACCTACAAACACAAGAAATGTAAGTATTTCATGTTTTGCTTACTATTATCTTTTTTTGCTTTGACTTGATTTGAGTACAAAATGGACTAATACTATTTGTGAATGGTTAACTTAGGTGAGGAATAAAATAGTGACTGAAGTTAGTGGGAATACACTTCAGGGAGAAGACATTGCTACGCCAACTGTAAGTTCAACTTTATATTCTTTAATTTTATGTTTAAGTTTTTTTATTTATTTATCTTTACTGCAATTAATTCTCATAGGAGGAAGAAGCTCCATTTCAACAACCTGCACAAGGTGATGAAGTAGGAAATGAGAGCATACCATACTTTGAGCCAAAAATTGATGAAGTGGTAAATAAAGGACCACCAGACATACTGTCATCTCACAACATTCTGAAGAAAATGAGATTTCAGATTATGAAGGTCTTACTTAAGAGTCTCTGTTGGAAACTCAACCCCCTCAGAAAAAGATGACATAAGTCTCTGGTCTTTCAATGTACTCACAACTCTAGGAGACTATGTCATCCTCAATGAGACCTCTACAGCCAACACGTGGGTTTAAGCTAAATTTCAAGATCAGGTGTCTTCCAATTGGACATCAGTTCAAGTGACAACCTATGAACCCCTACACATTTGATGAGACTATAGTTGAAGATGGTCACAAGTTCAAGCGTTTGTCTGATATGAAAACCAACCATAGAAGAGAAGAAATGGAAAAAAAAAAGTGGATTTTGCCTTATTAGGAAAACTATCTTTTGTTGGCATACTGTTAGTTGTTAAAAATTGTTAACAATGCTTGTTAGGGAAACCATCTTTTGATTGGCATACTTTTGTCATCTTTTGTTTGGCTCAGTTCTGATGAAGTGACTTGTTTTGCTTGTCAGTGACTTTAAATCTTTTGAACAATAGAATTTGGCTTTAAATCTCTTATTGGTGAAGTATATAAAACAATTACAACACTATAGTTTGTTTTGTTCAATGCAATGGCATTAAGTTAACTACTTATAAGTGTTGTGTTGCAACTATATGCTAGGGCTCATATAGTGATATGTTTTGTTGAATGGAATGTTTTGGCATACTCTAAATGGAATGCTTCAATGCATTGAATATTATAAGTGTTGTGTTACATGAAAAGCCTTCATGAATGCAATTTGTTATGGGTCATTTTACTTCAGTTCATATATTGCTTTCTTGAATGCACTTTAATTCATGTTAATCAACTTTTGGAAATAGATTTAAAGCCTAACATAAACATTCCATTAAAACACATACAACCTTTGGTCAAAACACAATGTGGCATTTCTTCACATTCTTCCACAACAAGAAACAAATTAAACCTAAACACTAAACATAAAATTCCTCCACAACAACAAGCAACAAATTAAACCTAAAATCTAAATATTAAGTCTTCAATTCTTCACATTCCTCCACAACAACAAGCAACAAATTATCACAAGCAGATCCACCATTTTTAGATGGTTTTTTTTGTTCTTCTCAGATTTTGAACCTCTTCTTCGGTTGCTCTTATTCTCCTTAGCAACCCTGGAAGAATCACTCTTGCCCTTTGACACATTAGGGGGTTCTCCCAAGCAAAAAAAACACACAGCCACCTCCCTACACATGCACAAAGAGATTAGCTAAAATATTTTTTTCTTTTTGTAACCTTAAAATATGAAAATAAAAACTTACATTAGAGTTTATGCATGAATTGAACCTCCTTCCAGGATTTTCATTTGTCCAAGATGTTCTAATTACCGCTCTCCTTCCACAATAACAATCGATGATTCCAAATATCCAAGACATTCTCGAGTGAATTGAAGAAGGTCGAAGAAGGAAGATTTTTTGAGAGAGAAGATATAAAAAAACAGAGAAGAGAGAAGGAGGGAATCTGTCTAGGGTTTTATTTTAGGAAGAAAAGATGTTCTTCATTTAGGAGGGAAAGAATCTGTCTTTTCCCTCCTCAAAATGTTGGCTTGTATTATTCCTTAAATGATGTGGCTTTTAATTTAGTGAGGTGGAAATTTTAATTCGAATTCAGTTATGAACCAACAGCCACGTCAGCGTCAAGCCCGAAATTGGACAGGCACGTGACATTCTCGTGCAAATTAGCCCGAAATTCATCGATCCGGGCTAATTTGTCCTAAATTTGCCCATTTTTTAAAGTTAGTGTCTCAATTTCAAAGCCCAAAAAGGTGTTGCCCCTAAATGGTGAATGGCCTGTAGTCACTGTCCTAAATTTACAATTTTCCCTTCGTAATATATATTTTGTATTCAAAACCTCTCTGAATTAATTTTTAAACAAAATTTAGGTTTTTAGAAGAATTGAAAATAAATTTGGGACTATTCTGGAAAATGATATAAAATATTTAGGATTAAATTAAAATTTTAGAAAGTTGGAATAATTAATAGAGTAAAAAACAAAATAAAGAATACGTTGTGTTAGATCTCTAAATTTTCTATCTCCTACTCACATTTTCTCTCACTCTCCTCAACCCTCTCCATCTCGGCTCCCATCGCTCTCGTCTCACATCTTTCTTTCTTTTTTCTCTATCTTGCCCACTCCCTCTCCCTCTTGTCTTCCCTCTCCCTCGGCACTCTCCCTCTCTTTCATTCTTATTCTCTCTTCTCTTCCCTTTATTTTTCCTTTCCTTTCCTTTCTACTCTTCTCCTCTCTTCTCCTTTACAGTTTTTTTTTTATTACTTCTTCTTCCTAATTTGTTATTCTTCACAAATTACAACACAAAATCTACATGATATAATAATTATAGGTTTTCATGATTTGGAAGAAAACATTAATTTAATTTTTCTTAATTTACTCAAAACCCTAATAAAGATCTAACCTAAATTAATTTACTCAACTCCTATTAAAGATCTAATCAAAATTCATTCTAAACATATTCGAGATTGAAGACAAATAATTTAAAAGATGATCGGGAAGCAATAATAGAGAGAAAAGAAAACGTATGCACCTTGTCTAAGAGTTTGGAATTTCTATGCACCTTGTCTAAGAGTTTGGAAGAGGTTTTATTCTATTTATATGATTAGGATTGAGATAACCTAAATTAAAAAAGATGGGTTGGGCCTACGTAGTTTCATGGAGCATTACTTGAAAAAAAAATTATGGACTAAACTTTATTCCTAATTATGTAACTCAAAAATTAACTACACTTAAATATCAAATTAAAATTAAAATTAAAATTAATATTTAATACTACCTCCATCCCACAAAGATAGACCTACTTCTATTTTCACACAAGTTAAGAAAATATTTGAAGTTTCAATTATATCGTTATCTTTCATTAATTCTAGCATTGAATGTTGACTTTTTGTTGTTTCAAAAAGTAAATAGGGAGTTGAAATGTGCTAATTTAATATACATTTAGTGAAGGTCATATATGGAATTACAGATTAAAAATCATATTAATATAGTAACAAGTCTATCTTTGTGGAATTGACGATAATAGTATACAAGCCTATTTTTGTGGGAACGGAGTGAGAAAATTTTATATCTTGAAATTTTGGGATATTACACAAGATGTTTGTATACCAATTTTTTTAAATGTTATCAAATGTTATGGTGCTCCAAAACATAGAGTTGAACTTGAAAATAGGTTCTAATTTCATGTTATTGAGATCATTTTGTAGCAACAACACTAGACTAGTTGTTTCACGGCTTGCCAAACATGTAATTGAAGTGAAGACTAAAAATAGAAGTAAATCGGGTGATGAGACACGTTGATTTAAGGAAAGTTCCTTCATCAGATATGAGGTTGTCCTTCAAGCTTCAAGGAAGACAATTCCCCTTCAATTTTTTGTTTCGCTAGAAACCAATTGAAGATCCTATTTTGCAACAATGATGTTAAACGAATTAGTTCAACTACCAGTAGTCCATGTAAATAAGTATTTTAAAAATTGTAAACTATATATCTCCGTAAATTACGACATATTTAATTTTAAATAATTTTATTTTTTCATTGTATACTTCACATATTTCTATTTAAATACATTATATATAATATATAATTATATAATAATGACATTTATAATACATGAAAGCAATCCAAAAATTTTCACCTACAAATTTTATTTCCTTCATGATAGAGTAACCAAGGACAAAAATATCGGTACTTTTGGATATATCGGTACCTTGATTTTACGGATATATCGACGGATATATCGATATCGGTGGATATATCGGTTTTTGCGCAAAAAATTGAAAAAATTTGAAAAAAAATTGAAAAATATATCTAGTACTTTATATAATATTATAAGTAACATTAATACATATATTGAACTTAAATTTCCAAATAAAATTATATATTTACAACAAATATAGAGATAAACTATTATATAAACGTTGTATGTTATGATAACATGACAAATTTTGAATTCAAATATATATTTCATTGTTTAACACACTAGCCATGATAATTTATGATAGGAACCTAAATTCAAATACTTTACTAAATATAAGTTTACTAATTATTTAATTAAAACTATTAGTTGAATTCAAATAGGTATTTCATTGTTTAACACACTAGCCTAATTAATTTATGAGAGGAACCTAAATTCAAATAATTTACTAAATATAAGTTTACTAATTATTTAATTAAAAATATAATTGAATTCAAATACGTATTTCATTGTTTAACACACTAGCCTAATTAATTTCATTATTTCAAATATGTATTTTTCATGGACTTTGTCATAAATAATTGAACAAGAAATTTATGTCATTTTGCATGGATTTTTGTCATTTTGCATTTTATATTCTTCACTTCCAGGGGCACTAATACATTTACCATTCAAAAAAATATTCAAAAAAATTCAAAAAAAATAAAAAAAAATTCAAAAAAACCACCGACCGATATATCTGCGATATATCACCGATATATCTTTGATATATCGCCGATTTTTTGCCAAATATGTGCACTAATTGACCGATAACGATATATCGCCGATATTTTGCCGAAAATTTTCGTCCATGCATATCGATATCGGCAAGTGATTTTTCGCATCGCCGATTTATCGCGATATTTTCGTCCATGAGAGTAACTATACTAGTACAATTGAAAACAGAGAATTGGAATAATGAGGTAACATCTATGTCTTTAGTTGCGTGTGAACTAGGAATGTATGACTAGGCTAATTTGAGTGGGCCATCCGGTTTCGGGTTGTGCCCTTTACCGACCCGACTCACCGACACTCTCCTCACTCTTTTCTTTCTCTTTATTTTTTATCTTCCTTCCTTTTTCAAACTATTGGATTCTATGAATTTAATTCGTTCCTGCACAAGAAAATTGCACATGCAATCCAATCAATATTCAATGGCACCAGCATTCAATAATGATGTAAACTTTTACTAACAAAATATTAGTATTAACTTTAATGTGATTTGACTAAAACGAACTCATTGCGCTTTATAGAAATAAACTTAATGATTATTCATCAGAGAGAGGGTGTGTGTGTGTTCACATTTTAAGAGAGCCCAAAATTCTTTGAACTTATATTGTCCAGCTTGAAGATTAAAGTGACTATTATAAGAGCTAGAGGAAAATCAATCAATTTAGAGAGCTTAAAAAAAATGGAATTAAATAATGAACATAATGAAAAAATATATATATCAACTAATCCTGTTAATATTTTTTAGTTAAAAATTTAGGAGTTTAACATGATCTTTTTATTTAACTAATTTGATGCTCTTTCTAGCCAATAATGAATATTATTAAATTATTTTAGTAGTTACGGATATATTATTTTTTAATCTATGCAAAAACTCTAGAATAACACTTCAATAAGATCAATGGAGTATCATTTAATTTGACAGTAATAAATTTAATGATAACACTTTTTATTGTAGAATATAACCAATTTTCTTGGAAACTTGGGACAGTTATTTTTTATAACTAAAATGACATAACTTTAGTACAGAAAAAACATAATATCTCTACATCAACAGACATATTTCGCATATAAAATTAAAAAAAAGTACTATAAAATGCGATATATATCTAATGTATCATATTATTTAAAAAAATGTATAGATTGAGAATAGTAGAGACTAATCAGTAATTGCATAGCCATGAAAGACGGGTGCTTTAGGTAAGTATGATTGAGAGGTAGTAAAAGGTATCAATTAGGTCAAAACTTTAAAAAAGAAATATGCAAAAAAATCAAACACTAAAGAAACTTGATGCATTAAAGTAGATACACAAATCAAAAAACAAGCTTAATTAATGGAACTATTTTCTCATGTACCATAGATCAAAAGCGACTCTTAATACAAAGCCACAATCCTATAATTCAAAGCGTTTCCCCCAAAATTTCAAAACTATAGCATTCATTTCAAACAATATATATATATATATATATATATATATATATATATATATATATTTTTTTTTTTTACTGTGGCCAGTGGGAATTCCATAAATAAACATTTCTTCACTAATATTGTTCTTTCTGCAGCTAACCTATGTAAAATTCAAATCCCTGTTACCCAAAATTTCAAACAAATGCTAACGTGCTAGTAATTAATATTTTTCTCTACCTCTTAATTTTTAGGAAATTCTCATTTTTTGTCTTATAATTTAGACCATGTTCATTTTTTTTTTAGGGTTAATTGCCGACAAAATCATGAATTTTACTTAAATTGCAATTTTAACCAACTTTTTTAATATCATCAAATATAACATGAACTTTCATATATTTTGTAAATTTAACCAATAGACAGATTTCGGATATGTTTATTTTGAAAATAACTCTCACCGTTTCAAAATAGAGCATCATTATATATGTAAAGTCATTGTTCTATTTTGAAATGGTGGGAGTTATTTCAAAAATAAACATACCCGAAATGTGCCCGTTGGTTTACAAAAAAATATGAAAGTTCATGCTATATTTAGTGATATTCAAAAAGTTAGTTAAATTTGCAAATTGAGTAAACTCTGTGATTTTTCTAGCAATTAACCCTTTTTTTAAAACTAACTTTACTAATTTATATAGTAGCCAAAGTTTTGATTTTTTTTCCAAATTTAGAAGGAAATTCAATTTTCGACGATAATTATTGATATGAATGCCGACAATTTTCGATGATAATTATTGATATGAATGCCAACGTCGACGGTTGAAATGTGATACTCCAAATTGAGTTGTATGTATGGAAAATTGATCTATTTGGCACTAAATTGATAGGAAATTGATACAAACGCAGAAAATTGGGGATTTTTTGTCCATTTAGTGTTACTTAAATCGAACTTTTCCCGTACAATCAAATCCTCAATTTAGAACTTCACATCAATCCGCGTTCATATTAACAATTATAGCTAAAATTAAAAAAAATTATTAAAATCGGGCTAAATAAAAAAAAAAAAGAATTGAAAGAACTATTATAAAAACTTGTAAAATCAATGGTTGAAATGAGTGTACAATTTATAGAATCATTGTTTAATTTTTTTTCCTAATTTTTATTATTCTATTCAAAAGGTTTCCATGCAGAGCTGTATTGTTATTTAGTAACAATGTATAGAGCAAGCACACACATATATACAGATATAAACACCTGTATGTGTGTGTGAATACACGACTAACGATTGACTGCAATGTATAGAAATCAAAGCCAAAATGTAGAGGAAATTATAAACCTCAAATAGATTCTTCTTCTAGTAATCTCATGAGCTGTTTCCCAGCTACATAAAGTGGAGTAAGATTGTATAAATTGTCTATAGCTATATAATGTACAAACAATTCTAACTCACCTCAAAATTCAAATATATATCCTCATCCATATATATATGTTTAGTTACAACATATATATATATTATATTCAACTGCTAACAGTACTATGTAGTATTTGATGTTTCAGACAATGGAGTAGGATCTCAACCTCCCAAGATCTCTCATCTCTCCTGTCTTGTTCATATACTTACGTACCTGCTAATTTAACTCCTGCAAAATAAAGATTTTTTTTTTTTAAATAAACATGTAGAATTAACAGCGATTAATCATTAACATACTTTGACATAATAATAAGGGTAAAAAAAACATTTCCCATTTGAATTACATATGATTTGATATTTTTTTGTAAATAATTTGAAATATTTCATTTTGCCATGTAAACTTTAAACTTTATGTATTTTACTGTATTAGACAAATAACTAGTCATACATGTCCAAAATCAATGACTAAAATTTGTCCGATAATGTAAAATGCTTCAAATTTAAAGTTTATATATGATAAAGTGAAATATTTCAAAGTTAAAAATAAATGTAAATTTTTTTTGGAAAAATGTTTCTAACCCTAATAATAATTATAATGAATTAATTCGAGGAATTAGATTGCAGAAATAGAAAATGAAACCTCAAGATTCAAGAATATATGGCGTTCGCAACAAATCATATGGTGCCCACAAAGCATCAAGTGGACATGGCCGGTTCGCATCGAGCCGGGCCCACGGCTTCCCCTTTCCGCTCCAATGCAACAGACTAACCGGACCGGGGTGCAAATCCCGGCAAAGTCCCCGGAAGTTATCCCCACCGAGGCCGTGCTGGTTCCACCGGTGATCCACCGGAGCTATGTTTCCGGCGAACACCAGCAGGAACGGCGGCAACGAACCCAGCTCATAAATCCTCATCCTCTTCTGCAGCTCCATCCATTCCACAATCTTCGTCGTGCAATCTCCCTTCCTCCACCTCTCCAGATCGATCACCATAACTCCGGTGTTGAAGTAGCAAGGCTTTCTATTCGCGAACGTCAACGAAAGAGAAGGGTTTGACCAGAAGGTGGGGGTAAAGTAGGAGGTAAAGTTAGCGTTGCAGTACTCCGGCGCGGCCAAAACGGCGTCGTCTGGTAGCGGCGTGGCGGCGAGCTTGGCGATGTCGTCGACGAGCACGAGGTCGGAGTCCAGGTAGACTATTTTCCGAATGCAGGTGGGGAGGAGATCGGCGAGGTAGTTCCGGGCATAGTTGAGCGGGCAGTCGAGGGCTGCCCGAATGGAGGTCGATATGAGGCCGGCGGTGGCGGAGTCGTCGAAGGGGTAAATGTGGAATTGCAGATATGGGAAGGAGTCGGAGATGGTGCGGCGGAGGTGGGCGGTGTCGGCGGAGGAGGAGACGATGAAATAGAAGACGATGTTTTCCGGGCAGGAAGAGTGTTGGAGGACGGAGAGAATCGCCGCCATTGATCCGCGGATATAAGCTCTGTCGAGCGTCATTGCCACGTTGATCGCATTCGTCTTATGACATATGTCGGAGGAGGTGTCGGCGCCGCCGGAAGGGCAGTTTGGGGAATTGTAGAACTTTGGGGCTTCTCTGAAGGCGGCATTTCCTGCCGTGGTGGAAATGAGTGTTAACAAGAATGTTGAAAGTATAGTTACAATTAGTCCTGGCATGGCCAACAGATTTTTCATAAGAGGAATAAGAAAGAGAGTGGTCTAGAAATGGAATTAAGAAAGTCTAGACTACTCTCTCTCTTATTTCTCTCTCACTAGAATCCAATATATCTGAGTTTACTTATCTAGGAGCATATCAAGGCCCCTAATTCCCAAATGTGTATATCTAGCGGCGGATACGCAACCAGCACGTAGTTCTTGGAGGGGCCCTTTAGTGTGTATATAAAGCTGGAATAGTGCATCTTAATTCAATATTTTTTTTATTTTTTTCTTATTTATTTTTGGTGGAATCTCAATTCAAAGTTAGGGCTTTATTATCTGTCTCAACAGTCTTTTGTTGAGCCATCCACGTCACAGCGTCTCATATCCTTCTTTACAAAGGTTCCACTTTGTACTTACTAATGTTTTGCTTTTTTGTACGCGTTTAATTTGAATTACTTTATACAGATTTTGATATCACTAAAATTAAATTAAATAATTTAGACTTATATAATGACATAAGTTTTTTTTTCAAACCAAGATATGATGACATAATTAAAATCTTTTAAATAGTGAGGGTCTAAAGTTCAACAAGAAGTAGGTGAAAAGTCGTATTTTTTTATAATTAATAAACATATACTTGAAGCTAAGTGATGGAAAATGACAGCAGGGTGCCTTACTACGTTAGTCAATATGTTTCCCCAAATTTTAGTTTTATCTTACTTTCAGATTACATATATATATGTCCTTGAATTGACATCATATTTATAAGAATGATGATATCATTTAATCACAACTAATGTGATTAATTTTTATTGGATGTACATTTTAATAGTGTACTGGCATATACCGTGAATTAGGGTTTTTACTTTTTAAGGAATATATTATAGCTAAAGCCTGGAAGAATACTCATTCACATTGGAGGGTTTTGTGTTGCAAATGAAATATTACTGGTGTTATAATTGAATCTTATTACATTTTGTTTATAAATGTAAATTACTTAATTGTATGATCATATTGTAATAACGTTATTAATGAATCTAGCTCGAGGTGTAAAACATATAAAGAGTTATGAATCAAGATCGATTTGGATGTTGGTCAAGGTTTAGGGTTGAAAAAGATTCAAATGCTTGATCAACAAGTATGACTACAAGTCCTCAAACTTGTTGCCCTGCTGGATCAGTTGCCCTAACTATAATCCATTGATCTTAAATATAAAAAATGATAAGGGTAGACGAGAGATCGAACTATCTGAATATAGTAATTGGTTGGATGGAATGAAAAGTTCAATGTTAATGTTACATGGCTTAATTTCTAAACAAATCATTGTTTTTTTTTCTTAAATTGCAATTTAATCTATGAATTTCCAACTTTAGCAAAAAAAAGATCTATCATATTTTTAAAACTTGCAGTTTAATCATGACATTTTGAATTTAGCAAAAACATGACTTTAACTTACTATTACAATTCAGAATACTATTATGTATATACATAAAAAATCAGGACTTAACACACCATTTTAATTCAACTTAGACACATTTTTTTGTTTGATATGTGAACTCAAATTGTCAGAGAATACAATTTAAATGATTCGAATTATTGTTGTTTGTTTTTGCAAAATTCAAAAAGTCAAGATTTAATTGCAATTTCTTAAAAATGATGATGATAATTTATTTTTTTAATTTTTATTATTTTGCAGTGATACCTCATTACATAATGAAGTACATATCCATGGAGACAATGATGGGGAACTACCAAGGATAAAAATATCGGTATTGGTAGAATTATCGATATCTTAATTTTACGGAAATATCGAAATATCGACGGAAATATCGGAAATATCGAAAATATCGAAATATCGGTACTTGAATTTTAAGAAAATATCGGGGAAATTTCCGGATATTTTTGTCCATGGGTGCTACACAATTCTTATTGTACAAGCCTAGGCTTTAGATGAGAGAGTGATTGGCAATGCCTATGATGCCCGACTCCAACCAAATCCATTTTGCTATTGTAATCAACGTTGAATATCCATACTTTTTCATCCAATTAATTTCCAAGCTCCAATGTTATTATATTCTCTATCTTAGCACATTTAATTTTACTAAGATCCTCATCTATTATAGTATTATAAATGAAATATCAAGGAAACTGGAACCGGGACTTTTCATCTGAGTTAGTTAGATGTGAAAAATAAAGACAAGTCTGGAACAGAAATCCACCGACTCATGTGTTGTAGCTTTGACGCTAGATTTTGCTGCGATTTTAAATTTGGACATCTGGCAAATACTATTCCTGATTTTCCGTATTAACATTAAATGCTGTGAGACCTAACTCACTGCTTTCAACTTTAATATTGCCTTCAATCCCCACCCTTCCAATATCACTTCCCGTTTCTTTTCCTTCTCTTTCTAACCATCTCTTCTTATATCATTTCTACTACCTTCATGTTTAATTCATCCATTCCAGTTAAAAATCCATACTTTTTTAGGGTTACTTATAGAAAAAATTACAACATTTATTCGAATTGTCATTTTAATAAATTTTTTTATTATTGGTCAAAGTAATATATATATATATATATATATAGTACTTGTCAGCAAAAAAAAAAAATTCAAAACTAGTCGAGGTCAAAAAAACATACTACAAATATAAAATTATGTTATTTTTATTAAGTAAAATTTGGATAAAATAATAATTCGAGTAAATGTTGTGATTGTTCTATATCAATACTAAATAATTTTATAGCTGCAATATGTGAATGAGACCCAGAAAAATGAAATAGATAATATACATGTGATTGTATATTGATCTTCCCATCTCTCTCTCTCTCCACTTGATCCACAATCTACGCGACCACTTATTTATGTCATTAATTATTTACTCTTTATGAAGGAGTGAATCGTCGTCGTGTGGGTCACCTCTTCCTTGTGAAGGGTCCATTCTTGTAAGCTTTTGAAATGGACACAACTTCAACAAATTAGGCTACTCGATTGACGACATGAGACATTTACGTATTTAAGCACAAGATATTTATATTTAATATTTTTATTTTAAATAATATTTCATCTATATTTTCGCATTATGAAATAAATACTTTACTCGCAGATTTAATATCATAATCGCATCATGTTCTACTCCCTCTGTCCTAAATACATGAACTTTTTTTTCTGTCTCAAATATAATCCACGTTATATATGAAGTACTACTATTTATTGAACTTATTTACTTATATGCACCTTTTCAATTTAATATTTTAGTTCTGAAATTATATAATAGTCAAGCATTGAATAGTATATCACTACAAGAAAATTCACCGATTGTGACGGATTTAGTGACGGAAATTTTCTGTCACAAATTTGTTACTGAATAGTGACAGAAAAGATTTTGTGACAGAAAAATCCGTCACTACATGAATTCTGTCAAAACAACATTTAGTGACGGATTTTTCCGTCACAAAATTGTGACGGATTTAAATCCGTCACTATTTTGTAAATGAATTCAAAATTGAAATAAAAGAAAAGAATGCAATATATTATTACATAAGCACCATTGGCCTAATGGTTAGAGTACCACATCGGCACCCGGGTTCGATTCCCATACAATGCACCATATTTGCACTGCTAATGTGGCACCACGGCGATGACTTGCGCTGATGTGGCGGTGACGTGTCACGATGACGTGTCACCTCCATGATGATGTCAAAATAATGACTATACGGAAAATTCTGTTAGAAATGTAGTGACGACATATAATCCGTCACTAAAATTTAGTGACAAAGCTTTTTTTGACAGAATTTTTCTGTCACAAATCCGTCCGTCACTAATACAAGTTAGTGACAGAATTTTTTGTTTTAGTGACGGATTTTTCTGTCACAGTCGGTAAATTTTCTTGTAGTGTACTATAAAATACAGTACGTACCCATAAAATATGAGCATGGTAGGAAATTAACTAATCTCAAGTGACCTTTCAAGATTTTCTTAATCCTTATGGGCTCGTTTGGTTTGGAAGATAGGTTTAGGTTAGTTTGTTTAAAAATGTGATTATTTACTGTTCATCGAAGACAAAAAAAGTGTTAATTTGGGTGTTTGGTTTGTTGGTTTAGGTTAGTTTGTATTTAAATTTTGTGTTTGGTTTGAATGGTTATATTTTTTGTAAATTAGGATAGTTTATAAACTTTTGTTTGGTTTGTAGGTTAGTTAAGTTAAAAATGTGAAATGCCCAAAATACCCCTCGTTAGAGTTTTCTTTCTTTTCTCAATTCAAATTTAATATATATAATTTAATATCCCAAAATTTAATTATATATATATTAAAAGATAAAAAAATAATTTTATATATATATAACTTAATATCCCAAAATTTAATTATTTAATATATTAAAATATTAAAAAATAATTTAATATATATATAATTTAATATCCGAAAATTTAATTATATATATATTAAAAGATTAAAAAATAATTTAATATATATATATATAATTTAATATCCGAAAATTTAATTATACATATATTAAAAGATTAAAAAATAATTTAATATATATAACTTAATATCCTAAAATTTAATTATATATATATATTAAAAGATTAAAAAATAATTTAATATATATATATATAACTTAATATCCCAAAATTTAATATATATAATTTAATATCCCAAAATTTAATTATATATATATATATACTCAAGATTAAAAAATAATTTAATATATATATATATAATTTAATATCTGAAAATTTAATTATATAATATATATATATTAAAAGATCGGGGTTTGGTGTAATAGAAGGGATGACAATCATGTAATATGTTGCAACAATAAGGGCGTAGGAGTAATTTCGGGTCAAATAGTAAGGACATCTTGGGCAAAAATAAATGGACACTGATGGGCTTATTTAAACCCACCACATTTGGTGGGTTTATAAAACCTTGCCCAATCCTTTCTAAACCCACGGATAGAACCGGGCCCAAATTGTAGTCTTTCTGCAAACCCCCAATCCAAACGGAGGTTTAGGTTGGTTTGTAATTTTTAACCAACCTAAACCCCCAATCCAAACATGCCCTATGAGTTGGAAAATAGACTCATGTGATAAATGACGAAGTATATTTGTACGAAACCCTCCTAAACAACCCACTATAAATACATATTAGTGTGTCCATCAATTGTTGATGTGTCAAAAATCTAATATAAATATTAATTTCATATCTTATACCACAAAAAAAAAAAAAAAGAGAGATATTCACACATCAGCTCTTACGTGAACATATTAAGACTTACCCACAATAGACATGCTATCATTATTTTATTTGTACATTGTGCATTGCTAGTTGGAAAATAAGGACATAATCGTAAAGGAGATTCAAATTGAAATTTATTTTGATGAATCTGAAGGAGACTTAACCTGTAAGGGAAATTACTTTTGAGGTTTCCATGCATTGTCTGGATATTTAGAGACATTACACGATAGACTGGAGATAAATGTTTCTTATAATTGAAGTACTATATAAAAAATAACGTGGAAATGCTCTGACCAAAATACAAAATTTTCATCAGACTTCAAAATCCACGCGCCCAAAAGAGTATGCCTCAGAGAGAGATTTTATTTTAAAAGAATTTTCATTATCGCAATTTATCACTTTAACAATGTTTACATCAAACATTGTAAAATAATTCTAAACAATTATTTTCACCTTATATTTCATATAAAATATAATATTTAAATTGAGATAAAAATCAACGGTTCAGGATAAAACTAAGTATAACAAAAAATAATAAAGTTTCACCCAAAATATGATGCATGAAATCTGCAATCATAAGAATTAAATAATTTCGTTAGCCATCGATTTGGCAAATTCAGAGTGGAGGCGAATTATAAACTATTTAAATACAGTAATAAACAATTAGTACAAGAAATAATATTGACTAAATTCCGAAAGCAATAAATGAATAGTTGATTAGTCCAATAATATTGCATGTGCAATCTCACATGCTCAGGTCATAAAATTGTGGCTCCCTAACTGAAAAAGTGGAGAATTCCCACCACTCATAAATACACTTCCATGTTCTCCACATGCATCATCATTCACATAAATTGTTCCAATAAAAGATGAAAACAGCTCAATGTGCAACAATTAATGGAATCAAATCAGACTTCCCTCTTTAACACATATTTCTTATCAATTTCTGGCAACTAACTTTGTAGATGTACATATATATGAAGCATACATTACTTTTGAAATAAATATTTTTTCCAGATATACAACACAGCAGAAGTACATTTCCGAATTAGCAATGCAAGAATATGAAAGTAACGATGTTTTTCTGTTACTATTATTGTTGTCATATCTCGACTCTTAAAAGTGTAACAAATTGACTTTAGACTTGATGAAGACATGTACAATGTGTTATATATGCACTGAGTGAAGGTATCTCCATTGTAAATGTAAAACTTTGGAACAAGGTATAAATAACTCTCACCACTGAACTTTCAGTTTTGGACTTCAGAAAAGATGAAAACAAGACAAATAATTCAACAGCCAACCAACTTCTAATATGCTTATTCGGGATAACAAAGCCATGAAACGGGTCTTAAAATAACTACGAGTGTATTATGAACTTGAAGGCAGCAGAAACTGATGAAATGCCATTGCAAAGATTCCCATATATTATTTAAGATCAAAAGCAGCAGAACAATATACATACTGATAACTTTTGAGTTGCTAGCTTTAATCGGCTAATTAAAGCTCACAATATATAATCTGAGAGATCATAGCATTAAATCCCAAACCAAGTCAAAGTGGTGAAAAAATTATACCTGCCGTGTTTGATGCTGATAAATCCCAAACGTGTACTCAAAGGTCAGATAGATTGCAGCGACGTCACAGGCGTTTGGATGTGGATAAATTGTGCATAAAAAGGATTAAGATTGTTTTTACACTGTAAACACCGACAAAAGATGTTTTAGGGCCCCGAAATACATCAGAGTGCTAAATAGTTTAATTTCTAAAAGCATGCTGGAGAAAAGAATTACAACTATTATTTCAGGATCAATATCAAGATATTAAAAACAGTTGATAGGACCAACCTTCAACACAGCAGAAAAATGATGCTTCCTGCAACCTGCAGTAGCACAATGGCTTGCAAAATCATGACTTTTGGTCATTAGGTTATCATTTGAATGCTATATAATTGTGACAACAGGAAATGCTTAATCCACCTTTGAAGCTTAACTTTTCAACAGATGGTTGAGAAGAATTATACAACTCATCATGTAAAAGCATATATCAACTAATACAGTCATCGTATCAAAGTCCCTGAAATCTCCTCAACAAACAGTCAGAGTAACAAGAATCACTGGATATAATCAAACTAAGGATCACAATTGACACCAGCCAAAGGCAATGAGTTAACTATAACAGGACTGTACACCATATCATCCAGCATATGAGCAAGTCAAAAATCACCTCCACATTAAAAAAATAATACCAAAAATAAAATGGTTGATAAAGAAACCATCATCAGAATGTGTGCTCTGCATATTGTTTTATCAACTACTAACTACCACAATATCATAGACTACGTTGTGCCCAGAACTCAACAGGAACAACATACATTTGGCACAGAATTAAATTTCATTACAAGACCAATTATTTTCATTTAAATGGAATCAACCACACACACATCACGAAAAAGAGCCAGTCAATGCTAACCAAGAATTTTCAAATTCCTAAGTACCCAGATTAGGGGAACAAGTCATTTACATTGTTAAAAAAGCAAACACTACGAAAAGAATGACTATACAGAGAATCTTCTTCAAATTCTCATCATCTGCCCGAGCAACTTGAGTAGCATCTCTATTCACTCGGCCCTCACCGTCATGGAATGGACCAGCATACCCATAATGATACCCTGATGATCCCCCATGACCATTCTCATTAGAAAATCCATGAAACTGAACACCAAAAAGGGGAAAAAGCATCCCACCAAAACCAGCAGACATTCCAAAGTTATTAAAAGTTGCAGATGCAATCGGTACAAATCCTCCCATGAGTCCAAGAATTAGATCAGCAAAATTATTTTCAGAATGAGGTGCAGCTGTTGCAGGTCTCTGCCCCGCAGGTCGATTAGGGATTTCAATGCCTGGCACGGGTTTTGATCTCGGGTCAGTTGGGGTCTTCCCTCTTCCATACAGAGGAATCACCTTTTCTTCCTCTATTAGGGCCTTGCAAACAGGGCATTCATGGGACTGCGAGTGAACTCGTAGCCATCTATAAAGACACGGCCAGCAATAGAGATGTCCACAGAGCGTAATTACTGGATCCTGTGGTAACTCAAAGCAAATGTTACATTCAAAATCTGCAGCTTCATTGCCATCACTCTCCAATGAAGATGATCTTTCTTGAGCACTAGTAGTCGGACGATGAGCCTCTGCCATCTATCAAGTACACTGACCCAAATGCTAATCAAAAGGAGACCAAGATAAAACTCGAAAGCAACCTAAATTTTTTTCCCTCACTGAATTCCCAATAAAGCTAGAGATTCAGTGAATACACAAACCTGTATGTTTGCACACATATCATAAACAACGGTTTAGAATTAATCAAATTGCCAAGAATCATTATCCTGTGTTTATACTACTTGCTTCAGATACATCAAACTTCATACAGTTTTATACATAAGAGCTGATCCAGTATCACAAAGGGTGTCAATATCTGTACGTAATCAGTAATAATCCCAAAGAAAAAAGCTCCTAACTACCATACGCTAGTCATATTTGAACAAAATCGAAGGTTTGACCCAATTATAAAGACATTAATTTCTATCTTATATTATTGAAAACCCTAATGTCAATTAAAATTCGACGAAAATAAATTCTACAAACCAAGAAATTAAAAGAATTTTATTACTAATTGCCACGATTCTGAATCAAAGATCACAAACAATAGCGATAACATCGCAGAGTCTAAGAACTAAATCCAACATAATCATTGCATACGCATCAAAATCATACATATAATCACCAGAAAAAAAGGAAATGAAAGAAGAAAACAGTAACCGTGAATCGAACGCTCACCTTCGTTAACTGAAAACGATCAAAAGCC
This sequence comes from Scutellaria minor, assembly GCA_954870855.1. NCBI lineage: Eukaryota > Viridiplantae > Streptophyta > Magnoliopsida > Lamiales > Lamiaceae > Scutellaria > Scutellaria minor. The sequence continues at coordinate 5,125,506 of OX940732.1, read as the reverse complement.
GGAAGGAATTGAATTGTCAAACAACAATGTGCGTGGGAATACACAAGTGTGTTTTCTTTTTCATACAGAAAGAAAGACTTTCTATTTTCTATTACTTCTAGAGAAGTCCAGCTTCTTCTGTTACTCCGCTGGCTTTTTTGTGGATTCAGAATTTGATATTTGTTTTAACTAAGGAGTCTGGAAGTTTCTTTGGGCCAAAGTCTCGTTAGTGGGCTTTGTAATGGGCTATAAATGTGAGATATTTTGGGCTTGGGTCATGAAAAGTAGCATATGTTATTTTAGATACAACATATGGGCCGTTCCAATACACGTATGCTGTGGACTAATAAGTTAAGATATGGGCCATGAAAAGTAGCATATGTTTTTTTAGATAGGAGAAATTGGCATTTTATCTCTCAGTCATGTTACTCCATCCACCGTGGACACATTAACATGTATCCACTGCTGATGTGTCAAACAACTAAAATATCTATTAATTGAGTTTTCCATATAATGAGGGGATAAGATTAATACACGTTAGCGGTGGGCATATTAAGAGTTGCATATGGTGGGCGTTTTATCATTTTCATTTTATCTATACTTGTATATGGAATTCTTTTCCAAAATTTTAGTTAATATTTCCTCTATCTCAAAATAAATATTGTTTTAGTAAAGAAAATTAATTCCAAAATAAGTGTTTGTTTTTTATTTCAAAAATTTCAATACATTTTTATCAATAATATATCAATAATCTATCAAAAATACTCTCTTTTACTCTTATTAAATTAAAGAAAGTTATTAAAAATTAATATCATTTTTTTAATTTATTTGAAAACATCTAAAACAATATTTATTTTGGGAGCGGTAGGAGTATTCATTTTAATCCAAAGAAATCCATTATTAATACCAATACAATTATATCAATAGTCCACGGATAAAATCCATTGGCTCAATTCAATATTAATTTATTGTTCTACTTTGGGAATTTGTGCATATATAACATGGAGTATAATTTATGTTGAGGTGCAAATGTGACGATAATTTTTTTTTTCCCAAATACACTCTCAACATATAAATTAAGATGCAAATTGACCATGATTTTTTTATGAGTATTTCATTCAAATTCTTCAAGTGCAAATTTTTTGTTAATGTAAAAAAATGTATTACGTTTTGTGAAACAATTAATTATTTGTATTTAAATATCTAAATCAGCTTTAGATTTAATTGATAAATTTAACTTTCAGAAAATTTTGAGAATCAAATAAACTCTACTTTTCTCTAAAAGGAACAATACCTTTAATTCAAAGTTTTAAATAGTAGAAAAATGCTTTTTTTTATATTATATATGGAAAATAAATAGGAATCATAATCTTAACAAATTTACTTTATAAATATAATAACATATGAAGTTTCAAAACTATTGTTAATCCGGGATCATATGATATTTCGGAAGTAGAGGTCATTGGTCTTAAGGAGGTTTTAACATGGATAAAAAATATGGGGTATGATCACGTTATTTTTTAGATGGATGCAAAACGTGTTGTTGAAAAATTATATACAAATGGTGAAGATTTGTCAGAGTTAGGAGTGATAATCTCAAGTTGCCGTAACATTCTCAAGCATCTCACTAATTTTTATGTTTGCTTTTCAAAAAGAGAGTCGAATCGTGTTGCCGATTTTCTTGCTCACCATGCTATCAATCTTTCTAGTCCTTCGACTTTTGTTGACGCTCCTAGTTTTGTAACTAGCCTACTGGATTAAGATTATAATTTTTTACATAATTAATGAAGTTATTTCTTTTTCCCAAAAAAAACAAACATATGAAGTTTCAACTTTTCAAAATTTTAAATTGGGTATTGCTTGTTATAATATCCTAAACACATAGTTTGAGGAGAATTAAATATAAACAAAATTTTGAAGAAAAAAAACCTTAAATTTTGAAATTGATTTAGAATTATGTGTTTCAGTACAAGTAATTAATTACTTAGTGAAATATAAAAAAAAAAATATGTTCAAAGATTGTAAAAAAAATCCATACAAAGTAGATTAAATAATTTTGCATCATAATTTAAATACATACTGGCAGGGAAATTAATTAAATAATGTTGGAGGTAAAATTGAAGTCAAAATTATATATAAGTGTAATCTGGAATTTAATTTTAAGTAGTACATAATTAATACTATAATTAATATTCTATCTGCAAAAACTCTCCAGTGAAATTCATTGTTAATTCAAATGCTGTTCATGAGCCACATTCATTAAATGAAATCTAATCATATAAAACTTGATTAATCATAGTTATAAAATAAATAAAAAGCCGGCCAACACAACCAAAATAAAATTTCTTTGGCGGTTGATGATAATAAAATAAAATAAAAATAAAAAAAATCAATCACCGTCCATATCCTATATACTTCAAAATACATAATACCAATTTTTTTAGAATGTTTGATGAATTTAATTTTATAAGAAGATAAGTTTATAAATTTTAATTATAAAATATATATTATCATATAAAAATGAATTTAAATTTAAATATAATAAAATTTTGTCTTGTGAAATTATATTTATGAAGTATTTTATATAAATATTTTTTATTAGGAAAAAACTTATAACTCCGGTGTATGTATTCCCAAAGGTATTATTAGTTTAATATTAGTTATATATTCATAAGGTATTAGTTCAGGATATTAGTTCTATACTCATAAGATATCAGTTGTATACTCATAAAGTATTACTTATATAACTGAAATATATGTTTTAGTGAAACAAGTTAGTTGTATATTTATAAAGCATTAGTTGTTTGCTCATTAGGTATTTATTTGTATAACTGAAATATATGTTTTAGTGAAAGATATTACTTAAGGTATTACTTGTTACATGTAAAGTATAATCGTATTACTTAAATATATTAGGGTTTGGGTTGGGGATGTAGTATACCCCAGGGGTAGCACCAACCGTTCTTTTTTTATTATGTTAATAATGATTTAGTAATCCACCGTGCGATGCACGGTAATTTGTAATTAATAAGGGTTAAAAATATTTTTCCATCCAAACTATACATGATTTTACATTTTTTTGTATAAACATTAAAATGTTGTATTTTTCCATATGAACTTTAAATTTGATGCATTTTACGGTATTTATCAAAATTCTAGTCGTTGATTTAGGACACGTGTACGGCTATGATTTGTTCAATACCGTAAAATGCATCAAATATAAAGAGAGGGTGATTGGGGCTGGAGAGAGTAGTTTGAAATCTCTATATCCTAGGTTGTTTTGTGTGAGTCTTGATAAAGAGAGTTGTGTAAGAAATATAGGAAAATGGGAGAAAGGGAGCTGGAAGTGGTCCTGGATGTTGCACTCTGCTCATCTTATTTATTTCTAGTCGAAATTATGCGAAGAGCAAATTACTGAACCGAGCTGATATTGCCCAGCCAGGTCCAATTGGTATGACCGACCAGGGTAGCAATTACTCGAGCCGACCAACAGACTACTCATGTCCGCAAAACGGAACCCGGTCCATCCGAGCCGACTAGAGAGGGGTTCATCCGAGCCGACCCAAGTCGGCAAAAGTCTAGTTGATTCACCTGAAGCATAGTCTTTAGGGAGCAACAAACAAACGTGTCAGACGAGCAGAAAAGAATTAGCCTATTTCACGACATAATCGTTAAAGAAGGAAACAAATCAAGATCATATCAAAGGATATGATCTCAACCCGATATTTTCTTTAGATAGACCCTAAAATCAAGGGATTTATATCTTTTTCATCAAGTTTCATATCTGGGGTATAGCCTATAAATAGGACCCTAAATCCTCATTAAAGGGGTTCTGAAATCATTGTAATCTAGAAAGTTTTTTACTCCCAAATTCAATATAAAATGTTCTGTCCGGCCAGGAATAGCCGACCAGAACGAGCCGAGCGAATTTACCCGAGCAGATACCGGGCATAGTCTTGTTCTTATTTTAATCGTCTTCCATACTTTAATTTGATTCGATTTACCTGGATCGGATCTATACTTTTGGTATTTAGCTAAGATTTTGTGCTCTACAAAATCTGACGTCAACATTTTGGCACTAGAAGAAGGGGGAACAAGCACAACACAGATCTATGACTATCCACGCAACAGAAAATATGGAAGACCAAGGAATTCAAAATGGATCCCAGGCCCAAAACGTGACGCTCATAAGCTCCGACCAATTACACCAGTATAATATACCAAAAGCACCCACCAACACACCGCTGGAAAGGATCTCAATGGGTATTCCTCTAGTAACAGAACCTAGAGGAATCAAAATGACCTTAGAGGAAATCAAGTCCATGATGTTTCAGCTCAGTGAGAGACTAAAGGAAGTTGAAGCAAGGGAGAGGAACCGCAGAACTCACGATCCTGAGGACGCTCAATCCTTAGATGAGCCGAGGAACAAACGGAAGGACAAAGGGAAAACTGTGGTGGACGAGTAGTGAGCAGAAAGAACACCATCAATAGAAAAAAGTCGAACAGAATCCCAGTTCTGCCCGATCCGATCAGAAGCACCGACCAAAACAAGGAGCGTGTTTGAATGAATAGGCCCCGCTTCTGCTCGGGAGACAAGAAAATCTCGAAAGACGTTGGACTTCGAAAATGAGTATCAACGGGATGAGAAGAGAACGGAAAACAGATACTTCGAAAATGAAGATGAAGAAGAGCGAAAACTCAGACAAAGGTTAGCTGAAATCAAAGCCAAGAGAACAAGGCCTGAACAGGAGAAGAAGCGGAAGAAGACCTCACCCTTCACAGATCGAATCTCTAATCGGATCACTCCCTCGAAATTCAAAGTGCCGTCAATTGGTCTCTATAATGGTAAAACCGACCCTAGCTCGCACATTGACAAATACGCTTCGTGGATTGAGCTGCAAGGGGTCAGGGAAGAGCTCATGTGCAAAGCCTTCCCCCTGACATTAGGAGACCGAGCCTAGAGATGGTTCCGATCACTTCCAAATTCTTCTATCAGGGGATGGGAAGAGCTGACCGACCTTTTCCTCACACAATTCATGGGCTCAAAGATGAGATCCACTCCAAAGGAGAGACTGGTGAATGTAAAATAGGGCAGAGACGAGTCGCTAAGGTCCTACATGGGTAAATTTAACAAAATGGTATTGGAGATGGAACACGTATCTGACGACGCCGTGCTAATGGCTATCATGGCCGGCCTCCGACCAAAAACCAGGTTCTGGTGGAATGTTCATGAACATGGCCGAAGACATACCATGACTTCCTGAGCCGAGCAAAAAGTTATATTGGAGCTGAAGAAGCCATCCCGGAGAAAAAATTAACCCCAGAAAAGATAGAAGGAAAGGAAAAAATGAGGAGCACACCATCCTTCAAACCGCCGGGAGAGTTCAAAGTCTACCAAAATGAAGAGCTTGAACGGGTACGACACATTCTGACTGTCAGCCCAACTCAGGTCCTTACCAAGTTGAAAGGCCAGAACGTGCTACCGATCCCGAGACCAATGAAAGCCGACCCCATCCAGCTGAACCAGAACAGATACTGCCAATACCATAAATCCCCAGGCCATGAAACTAACAAATGCAGGGCACTTTTGATCGAGCTCATGAAACTGATCGATCGAGGTTACTTGAAGGAGTATGTCAAAAACCCTGAGCAAAGGCAACAACAACCTCCCCCACCACCTCAGCTCGGTACCATTCGAGAAATTCACACCCTTGTGAATAACAATTTTGGAGAGCAGAGGTTGTCAAAGAGAATAAGGAGAGAGCAGATCATAGAAGCAAGAAACGGGTACCAACAATGCAACCCGTCGAGGCCAGAGTCGATTCACCCACCAATAATCTTTACCGAGCAAGATGCAGAAGGAAGAGTATAATCCCACCATGATGCCTTGGTGGTATCTCTGAATATCAGCCTCACAATGGTACATAGAGTTCTGGTCGACACAGGAAGCTACGCCGACATACTCCACTTGAACACCTTCAGAAGGATAGGCCTTCGTGAGTCCGATCTTCAATCCTATTCAGATTCGATCCAAGAGTTCGGAGGGAAAATCACATGCATTGTCGGGACATGCGAGCTAAAAGTGGTGTTTAGGACTGGAGACCAAACAGTACATACAACAACCGAGTTCAAGGTGGTGGACCTTAACTCGGTCTATAACGCAATCTGGGGACGACCTCTCCTAGCCAAAATAAAGGCAGTAGTGTCAATTCACCACCTGGCCATCAAATTTCCGGTCGGAAATGATGTATACGTCATCCGAGGCAACCAACTGGCAGCAAGGGAATGTGAATCAGGTCTGAAATCGAGAGAGCTCAACATTTTAGAGAAAATAGGGCCAAGATTGGACGATAAGCAGATAATGTCATCTGAGGAGAGCATGATGGAGATTGCCGAACATATCCCAAACTTAGAGCCTGAACCCGAGCTCGAAATCATAGAGCCCGAGCCCATAATGTGCCGACCAGATGAACAGGGTTGATCAATGAGAAAAGCATAGAGCCCGAGCCCAGAATGTGTCGAGCAAGATTGAACAACCAGAGAGCAAATATGGAGATGGTAAGTCCAGACCAGAATGAGGAGGAGTGGGAGACCCTGGACCCAAGGAAGGACGTACCAATAAAAAGGGCAACACCGATTGAAGAATTAGAGGTAATCCAACTAGATGAAAGCAGACCAGAGTTAGAACTCAAAATCGGGAAAGAGCTAAAAGAGCAATTAGGGGGAGCTGATAGCATTTCACAAGAAGAGCACAGACGTCTTCGCCTGGTGTCACGAAGATATGGAGGGCATAAGACCAGAGGATGCATGTCATCATTTGAACATAGACCCTACGGCGAAACCAATAGTCCAGAAAAGGAGGAGCTTGAGTCCAGATCGATATGAGGGATTGGAAATGGAGGTCCAGAAACTGCTCGGAAATGGTTTCATCAGAGAGTGCGAATATGCAATATGGGTAGCGAACCCAGTCCTGGTAAAGAAGGCAAACGGGGCATGGAGGCTGTGTGTAGACTTTACCGACCTCAACAAGGCCTGCCCCAAGGATTGCTTCCACTGCCCAATATAAATCAGCTCATCGACACAACGGCAGGACATGAGATCATGAGCTTCATGGATGCCTACTCGGGTTATCATCAGATCCCCATGGCCGAGCAGGATCAAGCGTACACGATATTTGTCACAGATCGAGCAAAATATTGTTACAAAATGATACCTTTCGGCCTGAAAAATATCGGGGCAACCTACCAGAAACTGGTCAACAAAATGTTCACAGCTAAGCTTGAAAAAACTATGGAAGTTTACATAGATGATATGCTGGTAAAATCTAAAAAGGTGGAGGACCATGTCACCAACCTAGCAGAGATGTTCGAGGTGTTGAGAAAATATAGAATGAAGTTAAACCCCAAGAAATGTTCCTTTGGGGTCGGATCCAGGAAATTTCTAGGCTATATGTGAGTCAAAGAGGAATCGAAGCCAACCCTGAAAAGATAAAGGCAATCATGGAGCTAACCCCGCTGAAGAAAGTGAAAGACGTGCAGAGCCTAACAGGAAAAGTAGCAGTGTTAAACAGATTCATATCCCGATCAACGGATAAATGTCGATCGTTCTTTAAGCCGATCAGAAAAGATGGCAAATTTGACTGGAACAACGAATGCGAAGAAGCTCTTGAATAGCTGAAAAGATCACTGATGGAAGCCCCAGTACTCGCGAAACCCAAGGCTGGAGAAAGATTACTGCTATACCTTGTAGTCTTGTTCTATGCAATAAGTATGGTTCTTGTCCGAGCTGAAAAAGAAGTCCAACAACCGGTATATTATGTAAGTCAATACTTCCACGATGCCGAACTCAGATATCCAGCCATGGAGAAGCTAGCATATGCTCTGGTCATCTCGGCCAGAAAATTGAGACCATACTTCCTGGCCCACCAGGTCGAGGTGCTAACGAACTTTCCTCTAAAACAAGTCCTCGGATGACCTGATTTCTCCGGCCGTTTACTAAAATGGTCAGTCGAGCTAGGACAGTATGACATCCATTACTCACTGAGGACAGCAATCAAAGGTCAGGCCCTAGCAGACTTCATCGCTGAATTCACTCCCGCAATCGTACTCCAGGAAGAAAGAGTCGAGAGACCTTGGAAAATATTTGTGGATGGGTCATCCACACTGTCGGCAACTGGAGCCGGGATTGTGCTCGTCAGCCCTACAAACAGGTATTTTTGCTCGGCAGTAAGGTTCAGATCCTGGCAACAAATAACGAAGCAGAGTACGAAGCCCTTCTGGCCTGGTTAGAGATGGCCAAACAATTTGGGGCAGACGACCTCGAAGTTTTCAGTGATTCACTTCTGGTCGTCAACCAAATCTCAGGAGAATATGCTGCAAGGGACAACAAGATAGCTAGATACTTGAGGTCGGTAGAAGTGGCCTTAGCAGATCTCAGAAAAATCCGAGCAGTACAAATTCCAAGAACAAAGAACACTCAAGCCAACGTCCTGGCCCGACTCGCAACGAGCGAAGAAGCGGAGGACATTGGGTCGGTGAACATCGGCATGATCGAAAACTCGGCTCTAGAGCAGAAGATAATATATAGTACCGAGTAGAACAATAATTGGATGACTCTGATAATCCAATACTTGGAAGGGGGGAAGGAGCTCGATGACCAGATCGAGGCTCAGAAACTGAGGATACATGCTGCTCGGTACACATTGAAAGAAGGAATTCTATACAAAAAGGGGTTCTCCTTATCCCTACTAAGATGTTTAGACAAGCAAGATGACGACTACGTATTGAGGGAAGTCCATGAAGGAATCTGTGGAAACCACACCGGTGTCCAGACTTGGCCTTCAAACTCATCAAACAAGGATACTTTTGGCCGAGCTTGAAGAAGCATGCAATTAATTTTGCACAAAGATGCGAAAGATGCCAAAAATGCGCACCGTTAACAAAATCCCCAGCAGAAGAGCTGAACTCAGTAATGGCGCCATGGCCATTCGCCAAGTGGGGAATTAATCTGATCGGACCTCTACGAACCGGCAGAAGAGGAGTAAGATTTGCAATCATGGTCGTCGATTATTTTACAAAGTGGGCAGAGGCCTAGCCGCTTGTTAAAATAACCGAGCCCAAAATAACAGATTTCATCTGGAAGTCCATCATATGCCATTTTGGCATTCCACATTCTGTGGTCTCCAATAATGGTCGCCAATTCGACTCAGAAGGGTTCAAAGAGTTCTGTAAAAACTTAGACATCAAGAAGCTGCTCTCCACTCCATATCACCCCCAGAAAAACAGCCAAGTGGAAGCCATAAACAAGATCATCAAACACACCTTGAGGGAAAAATTTGAAAACTTAAAGGGATCCTGGGCAGACAAGCTACCAGGAGTCCTTTGGTCATACAGAACAACGGGTAGAACATCAATAAGAGAAACCCCATTCAGTCTGGCCTTCGGTTCGGAAGCCGTCATACCCGTCGAGGTCGGAATCTCGACTTGGAGAACTCAAAATTTGGAAGAACAAAATAATGAGGTGGCGCTACTAACCAGCCTAGACTTCGTGGAAGAAAAAATGGAAGATGCCGAGCTCAGAAACTCAATCTACAAGCAAATGAGTGCAAGATACTATAACTCCAGAGTTAGAGCCAGGAGGTTCAAGGTCGGGGACCTGGTCCTCAGAAAAGTGTTTCAACACATAAAAGAGCTTAATGTCGGACCACTCGGCCCGAACTGGGAAGGACCATATAAGGTGATCCGAATACTAACCAGAGGTGCCTATGAAATTGCCGACCTGAGCGGAAAAATATTATCCAAACCTTGGAATGCTAAACATTTGAAGAAGTATTATCAGTAGAATGCTAGGATGACGATCTGTAAATCTTAGTTTCCAGTTATTCTGCCCATCTTCAATTAATAAAATTTCTTTTATGCTTATTCAAAGTATATTATTTACCGATCCGAGCTCAAAATATGAGCTCAGGTTTTGGCTAGGGGCTCCGACTCCAAGCTCTTTCGAGCTTTGAATCTGAACAAAGGCACCGGCCCGATCCGAGCTCAAAATATGAGCTCGGGTTCCGATAAGGGGCTCTGGCCCCAAGCTCTTTCGAGCTCTGAATTTGAACAAAGGCTCCGGCCCGATCCGAGCTCAAAATATGAGCTCAGGTTCCGACTAAAGGCTTCGGCCCCAAGCTCTTTCGAGCTCTGAATCTGAACAAATGCTCTGGCCCGATCCGAGCTCAAAATATGAGCTCGGGTTCCGAATAGGGGCTCCGGCCCCAAGCTCTTTCGAGCTCTGAATCCGAACAAATGCTCCAACCCGAACTAAGCTCAAAATATGAGCTTGGGTTCCGACTAGGGGCTCCGGCCCCAAGCTTTTTCGAGCTCTGAATCTGAACAAAGGCTTCGGTCCGATCTGAGCTCAAAATATGAGCTCGGGTTTCGATTAGGGGCTTCAGCCCCAAGCTCTTTCGAGCTTTGAATCTGAATAAAGGCTCCGACCAAATCCGAGCTCAAAATATGAGCTCGGGTTCCAACTAAGGGCTCCGGCCCCAAGCTCTTTCGAGCTCTGAATCTGAACAAAGGTTCCGGCCCGATCCGAGCTCAAAATATGAACTCAGGTTCCGACTAGGGGCTTCGGCCCCAAGCTCTTTCGAGCTCTGAATCTGAACAAAGGTCCCGACCCGATCCAAGCTTAAAATATGAGTTCGAGTTCTGAATCCGAACTAAGGCTTCGGTCCGTTCCTAGCTCAAACATTGACCAAAAAAGTGTTGTAACAATTAATCCCTGATTACAGAAGTAAGACGACCACCTATAATCAAACAGACCCGGACAGAAAATGAATAGATGAGAGCAAAAATATGTTCATCACTAGCAAAATGTAATCTGGTTTGGAGGTCGGAACCTCTTACAAAAGGCAGAAAGCCGAACAACAAAAACATGAAAGACCTGAATTAGATAAAAACCGAGCACAAGGGTTGATGCTTCGGACAAGAAACCGACAAACACTGGAAGAAGATGCAACGAGGGACAAAAGCTACAAATCGGTAACCTCAGTCACCTCATAGCCCTCTGTCTCGGCCGTCCCGGCCACCCCCGTTGCCCTCGCCACTGTCGTCTCTTTCGCTTTGGTCTCCCTCACCCCTGCCACCACAGTCGCCTCCACCACCTCCGCCTTGGCCCCATCGCCCTTATCGACCCCCGATAGCTCGCTGACCTTCGGAGCAGGTATGGACATGAACTCAATCAGAGAAGCCGGGGTGAGCAGATGCTTAGAGCCCAGCAGCAAAAACTCCACAAGGTCGTCCATGATCTCCAAGAAATAGGCAGGGAGGGGCTGCTTTTGAAGATAGACGACGAGAGCTTCTCGGAGAGGCACATCATTCGGCCCCGTCTCCCGAACGGTGGTGATATTATCCATGAAACAAAAGAGATAGACCAGAATGCCACGGAACTTGCATTCAGCCGACCCTAGATATTTCTGGACGACGCCCATCTCGTCCACCCGATTCGCCAAGACAGCATCCAGTTCCATCCTTAGACGGGCGACCTCAACCGTCAGGTCAGTGATCCTCTGATGATCGACCTCGCCGACCTTTTTCACCTCGGTAAGCAGCTCCTTGGTGGTATCAAACTCCTTGGTGAGGGCAACGGATTGAGCGGTGGCGGTGGCCAAGCTCTTTATCTTCTCTCTCAGCTTGGTCTTCTTGGTCTCGTACATATCACGCTGGCTGAGGTGAGAGAGATGAGCCTTCCAGGCAAAAACGAAGGCCTGGGCCATCAGGACGGAAAAGCAGACATTCATATCAACCGCCGACATCTGCTGGGAGTAACTCTCTAGCTTCTCCATTCAGGCCTTTACCGGAGCCTCCATGGCCGCCTCCACCCCCTCAGGTAGGTGGCTCATCAGGTCAAAGCTCGGAGTCCGAGCCCGGGTATAGGAGATCTTGAAGGACGGTCTCCTTCCAATCCACTCCTAGGACCCCTCAACCCTCTTGGGATCCCACCCACAAATACTCATGGACCCGACCCGAGGGTCCTCGGCATCCGAGGAAGGTCAATGAGCCGGCCGGACTGCTCGGGACTGAGCAGGTTCAACCTACCAAGACCGTTTGATCGGAGCCGGAGAAGCAGCAGCGATGACCTGACCAGCGGTGACCATGGTCGAAGTAGGTTGGTCTATGCCCCGTCCCTTACCACGGCCTCGACCCTGAGCAGACTGAGCCTTTTGCTGGCAGAGGTGAATGCGCTCTTCCGGATTCATCTTGAACGGCAGACCTTGGGAAGACAAGGAAACTAACAAAATGAAACAAGTGTTAGAACAAATCGGTAGAACAAACCGACCAAGATGGAGCAAAAAAAAAACGAACAAAACGCAAGCTGACCTGGAAAATTATTAGGAACAGGAACGAAAGGGGAGATCAGGCCGGCCTGAGTAAGGTTCTCCTCGATGACCAAGACCTTGAAGAAATTCTGCTCGGGAGCAGTGTTGTCCCTTAAGAGTCGGATCTTCTGGGAGAAAGAATCTCCAATTAGAAGCTTCCTGGTCGGGACTTCTACAAAAATAAGAAGTATTAACGATCAGAAAAGTGTTTGAAAAATAAAAACCAAAATAAATACCATTAACATCCCCAAAAACAGTGGGGTAGAAAACCCTCTGGGACGGATCCTTCAGATTTGGCCCCGGACTCATCTAGTTGCCCCCGACCCAAAACCACTCCGTTTTCCAATCCTTGACAGAAAAGGGAAGAACCCGAACCAGTTGAGAACAGAGCTTCCGAGCAGAAGTATAGTAGAAATGATTTTCTAAGCCGGGAATGAGTTTGATGCTGTATATCCACGCCAGCTCGTTGGGGGTGGGCGTCCCAAAGTCGAACCTCCAGAAAAGAATGAGCAAGCCTAGAATGGTTGCCCAGCTGTTCGGGTGAAGCTGACTAGGAGTATCCCCCACTGCCAGAGATAATACATGAGTATTGGGGCTAGGGGGAAACGGAGACCAGCTTCCAATGCACGGAAATTGATGGCCACGCTATTGGGTGGAGGCCATTCCATCCGCTCTTCTGGTCGGGGAAGTGAGAAAGTCACTGAGTTGGGGATATGGTAGAGCGCATGCCACTTATCCAACTCGTGTTCGGTCGCTACTGATGGGCAAGAAAATGCCTCAGAACTCTGAGACAGTTTCTCGATGCACCCATAGAGACGATGAATTGGAATCCCTTTTGGAATGAAGCTCCGACCAGAGGTCCCAATTTCACCAGATCCCCTCTACATAGATCCCGAATCGAAGGGAAGAACCCCAATAACAACAACCCCTGTCGCCTCCAATCTCGGGGCTCGGTCTGAGTCGGAAGAGCTATGCTCGGTGGACTCAGCTTGGTCTTCAGCAGGGTCCATCTGGCAAACTTCGACGAGCCGACCAGAGCTCGGGGTACTCTTTGGTCGGGTAGCAGCAGGAACGGGGTCGAGATGATGAATAGGCTCAACAGATCGGACAGACGAAGTCACTAAGTCGGACGAACTGGAGGGAGTGAAAACCGGGGTAGAGCCATGGTCGTAATCCCGGGCCGAACCACTATCGGAGGACACACTTCAGGAATCCATAATATAAATAACAAAGGGAATACCTAAGATTTGTTGCTCAGTTTTTTCTGGACAGCGAAAACTGCACGGCTGAATCTACTCGGTTGAATTTGCAAGGTTTCGAGAGAGAAATTCGCAAGGGTTTCCAGTTCGCAAGAAAGAAAGTGGAGAAATGAGTTAGCGTCCCATCTATTTATAAGGAAATCAACGTCTCTTCGACTTCCAAGCGTGCAGACGGTGACACGTGTCCTGTCTATGATGGTAGGTCGATGTGGAATGAAGTATCGATGTAAGACGAGTAGGCGGTTAGAAAATGTTGGCTCCCGATAGAAAGAGATGTCCTATCACGACCCGAGGGGCTAATGTTGCACTCTGCTCATCTTATTTATCCCTAGCTGGTATTATGTGGAGAGCAAATTATTGAACCGAGCTGATATCGCCCAGCCAGGTCCAATTGGTCTGACCGACCAGGATAAGCAATTACTCGAGCCGACTAGTGGACTACTCATATCTGCAAAATGGAACCCGATCCATCCGAGCCGACTAGAAAGGGGTTCATCCAAGCCGACCCAAGTCGGCAAAGGTCTAGTTGATTCACCTAAAGCATAGTCTTTGGGGAGCAACAAACAAATGCGTCAGACGAGCAGAAAATAGTTAGCCTATTTCACGATAGAATCGTTAAAAAAAGAAACAAATCAAGATCATATCAAATCCGATTTGGATATGATCTCAACCCGATATTTTCTTCAGATAGACCCTAAAATCAAGGGATTTATATCTTTTTCATCAAGTTTCATATTTGGGGTCTAGCCTATAAATAGGACCCTAAATCCTCGTTAAAGGAGTTCCGAAATCATTGTAATCAAGAGAGTTTTTTACTCCCAAATTCAATATAAAATGTTCTATCCGGCCAGGAATTGTCGACCAGAACGAGCCGAGCGAATTTGCCCAAGCAAGCACCGGTCATAGTCTTATTCTTATTTTAATTGTCTTCCATACTTTAATTTGATTCAATTTACCTGGACCGGATCTATACTTTTAGTGTTTGACTAGGATTTTGTGCTCTACAAAATCTAATGTCAACACTGGAGATGGAGGAGGACTTTGTTTGATCGTGAACTTGAACCATTTAATTTCTTAATATCTTTGATTGATAGGTACTCATATCTCTTATTGTGGTGTATGTATAAAATCATTTTGAAAGTGCTTGCTAAGAGATTGAGTGGAGTCTTGGATTCTATCATTTTTGAATTTCAAAGTGATTTTATGTGTAGTAGAAATATTTTGGACAACATTGTTGTTTTAAATGAAGCAATCGATGAGGCAAGAGGGGTGGTATTGATAGGATCTTATTTAAGATTGACATTGCGAAGGCATGTGACTCAGTTGATTGAGGTTTCTTGAACCTTATGCTTGAACGATTCAATTTTCATTCCATATGGAGGCATTGGGTGATGGAGTGTGTAATGTCTGCCACTGCTTCTATGTTAGTAAATGGAAGCCCGTCTAGAGAATTAATTTAGAAAGAGGCCTCAGATAGGGGATACTCTATCCCCTTTCTCTTTCTTATTGTAGTGGAAGAATTGAGTATATTGTTATCTAAGTCAACAACCTTAGGATTACTCAAAGCAGCTAAGATTGGTAAGGAAAATGTTAGAGTATCATATCTATAATTTGCAGATGACACAATTCTTCTAGGGACGTTGAGCTGTGATAATACATGGGTTATACGGAGAGTGTTACACAACAGGAAAGTGTTATCCAACCTCAAAATCAACTTAAAAAATGCAGCATCTTCGAAGTTAATGTGGAAGAAGGAAAATTGTAGGAGTTGGCTAATATCTTTAGGTGTAGAGTTGTGTTAGGATTTCAGTGTTTAGATTTTGATGAGACAAACCAAGAATGTAATAGGAAGTTTGAGTACCCCATTTTTCACAATGTTTAAGTGAAAACATAAACTAGGATTGAGTCTAGTTATGAAAGCTGAAAGATGGAGGTACACATGTATACAATGCTACATCGAAGATTTCAGAATAAAGTTGCTGCAAGAAAGCAGATACATCAACACTGCAAGAAGGCAGTTACAGCATTGTAGTAAAGTAAGTAAGAACGACATGCAGCATCGCTACAAGAATAAGTTACAGGAATACTGCAAGAAAAGATACAACAGTACTATACGAAGATACTGCAAGAAGGTCCAAGTTACAGTAGCACTGTAAAATACAAACAGCTGCAAGCAGACCTAGGATACAGCGCGAAGCTTACTACTCAAACAGTCAACAGCGCCAATGACAAACAGAATAAGTATCTTGTAATCCGAGGAAGGGTAAATGCAGTACGAGAAACAAAGATCCAAGCAAGTATAAATAGAGTCGTTCCAGAAAAAATCAAAGTTGTAGACACGGAGCCAATGTCAAGATGCCACGTGGACTGATACGCTGCAAAAAGTTGCAAGCCGCAACCACCGCATTAAATGCTCCAGAAAGAAAAGTCAAGACGCATTAAATGCAAGTCATGTCTTTGATCAAGTACACTTAAATTCAAAATGGGAGATATCTCCTTCAACGGATATCTTCTCTACAAGTATAAATAGAGAATGAGCAACCCTGAAGCTGGGACTAAAAACTGAACTACTGAAGAACTGAAAACATTTGCACAAAACTCTCAAGCATTCAAGCTATACTCTTTCAAGTCTACTCTCAGTTTCAGTCACTCAACCTCTGTGAAGTGAAGCAAGTTCAAAGCTGAAAGATCCTTTGAAGGATTCAGAAGCTCACTTCATCGCACCAGTTGAAGAACAAATCTATATACTTTTTAACCTTGTTGCTGTGTGCTTAGGTTGTTTTAGGTGTCGAACAGTTGATAGGAGAGATCCTTGTTGTTTGTATAGTTGTCTAAGCTATAGGCAGCTTCCCTGTGTGGGAGTTTGAAACCCTATGTGGGTTTGCCTTTAGAGTTTGCAGTTGTTATGTGTACGCTGGACTCTAGTAGGTGTTTAGTTTTGTAAGTTGATAGATTGTTAGGAGTGTCCTGTAAATCAATCTTGCTTAACAAAGTTCCTGCTCGAGGTAGCAGTAGAGTGGACATAGAAGGATTACACTACCTTCGAACCACTATAAGCCATAAGTATTTTATTGTTTTCTTATCTGTGTTTTATCTTTTATATCTATCTTTATCATAAGCATAAAACGTTTTGATAAGGATCATATTTGAGAAAACTAGCCTTGTGTCTTAAGACCTTTATTTTCCGCTGCGTATAAAACTCTAAGTTATAGCTTGTAGCACTGCATCCGAGTGCTGTAAGCAGTAAATGATTAGCGCTGCAAGTTCAAGTAACTTGTAGAATAGTAAGTTTTAATCAGATTTTCAAAATCGACCAAGGTTCATTCACCCCCCTCTGAACCTCGGACACCACTTGGGACCAACAAGTGGTATCAGAGCAAGTTGGGTTAAAAGCCAACTTATCTGGTCACCTACCCAGATCCATCTTTGTCTCGCTATTTTCTCTGCATCCTTAAAATCTCATTCTTTTCAGCATATCATGGATTCCTCTAATTATAAGTTACCCATGTTTTCCATAGAGGAATATGACGATTGGAAGATAAGAATGCAGGCACATCTTTCAGTGATGAATGATGAGATGTGGACGGTCATCACCGAAGGACCGATTATCCCTATGAAGGTGAACCCCATGCTCGGTAGAGAGATGAAAGAAGTAGCTCAGCCACCACCCAACTTCCTGGTCAAACCAAGATAAGAATGGAACAATGAAGACAGGAAGAGAGCCAACCTAGACAATGTGGCCAAGAATGCTCTATTCATCATCTTGGATAAAGGCACATTCAGCAAAGTCAAATCTTGCAGAACGTCCAAGGAAATTTGGGAAAAGTTGGAACAAAAATGTGAGGGGACAGAGCTCACTAAAGATAATAAGATCTCTAATGCCACCCAACTATTTGAGCTCTTCGAGATGAAGAATGAAGAGACTCTTGAGCAACTAGATTTAAGATTCACATCCATTGTGAATGAACTAGAAGCTCTGGGCAAGCACTACACTCAAAAGGAGAAGAACATGAAAGTGCTTAGAGCCCTGCCCGCGGAGTGGGATAGCAAGACCACTGCCATGAGAGTGTCCATGGATTTGAAATCCATGAGTACATATGATCTATTCTCCGACCTCAAAGCATTCGAATACGATATCAACAGACGAAGAAAGGAGACAGAAGAATCGAGCTCCAAAGTTACAGCGCTAACTGTCAGAGGACCTAAAGATACAACAACCACCAGTTGCAACAAGCAACCAGAGGTTGCAGCAGAAGATGCTGAAGAGGAAATGACTCTTCTTCTAAAGAAATTTAGAAGATTCATGAAGAGCAACAACAGCAACAACAACACCAACCTCAATAGGAGAAATGACTTCAGAAGAAGTCATCCACCTCCTCAAGTATCCCCCTCTCCTCGCTTAAATACGACTGATCTTGATTTGTGCTATAACTGCAGGAAGCCTGGACATTATGCCAGAAGTTGTCCACACCCAACGGTGCACAAATACCCAGAAGGAGAGAGAGAACAGAGGAGAGAAAAAAGAAGAGAGAATAGGCACAAGCTTCGAGCTCTCATTGGAGAGATGGAAAAGGCCAAGGATACAGCAATCTCAAAGAAGATACTGAAAGCTACAGAATCCTCTGATAGCGACACTGAAACCTCATCTTCTGATGAAGAAGCACTGGTATGCCTGATGGCAAACAATTGTGAGGACAGTGATGAAGAAGAGGTAACCTACCAACCGCTGTCTATACTAGAAAAAGATTAGCTGAACATGATCCACTCTTTAAAGAGGATCATGAGTGATTTCAAGCAGATTAACTCAACTCATGAGGAGCTGGATGTTGAGACTGAAAATCTAAGAATCGAAAATGAGATCCTCAGAGGCAAAAATATTAATATTGCTGAAAAGCTCGCTGCATATGAGTTTGATAACTCAAGGTGCAGTAAGCTACAATAGGAGGTCTCAAGGCTAAATCTGCTGGTCACTAAGCTAGAAACTGAGAAGGAGAACTTGTAGTCCACAATTAGAACATTTAGCAAATCAGCTAAGGATGCAAGAGAGTGCATAAGTCAAAACAGAAGTCCTCTTGAAAAATTGGGCATAGGTTACAACACTCACACCTCTCAGGATACAACAAGTTCATCCAAGGCTGAAATATTTGTTCAAGCTGAAACTTCAATGGAGAATGAGTTACCCTGTAACTCAGAATGAATCTTGAACAAACCAGCATTGATGGATAAGGGAAGAAACCCCAATGCTCAGCTGCAGGAAGTAAGCCTGCATCTAAGAATTGGCTGCAGCATAAGCTATCTGTTGTAAGCAGCAAGAAGATGTAACAACCCACAAAGTTGCAGCACAAGAGGAAGTTCCCCACCTACACTAAGATTTATATGTCTAAACCTAAAAGAGGATATACTCAAGGGAAGTATGGTGGAAGACCGCATCACAAGGGTGTTGGTAACACATATTTAGTTTCTGCACATACAGCTTTTAAGCAGTTTAAAAACAAAATGACATACATTCAGAGATCCAACAAATCTTACAGCAAAACATTGACTGTTAAGAAAAGATGGATTCCCAAAGTAACTAACCCCAAAGGACCCTTACAGATATGGGTATCTAAATCTGCTTAAATTTGTTGCAGGTTTCAGTGTCAGGTTGCAGCAGCGATGTATGGTACATAGATAGTGGCTGCTCAAGGCACATGACAAGTAGTAAAGAAGTTCTGAAAGACTTCCAAGAATGCAAAGGACCAAAGGTCATCTTTGGAGATGATTCCAAAGGAAGCACAAAAGGAAGTGAATGTCTAGTCAAAGGAAACGTAAAGATCAAAGATGTATCCTATGTGAAAGGCCTCAGATACAATCTTCTAAGCATTAGTCAATTTTGTGACAAAGGATACACAGTGGAGTTCAACCTCAATAAGTGCTTAATCAAGAAGAGTACATCAAATGAAGTCAAGCTTACAGGAACAAGAAGAGGAAACATATATCTTGCAGACTGGAACTCTTCTATTCATCCAACATGCTTCATTGTGAAAAGTCCACCAGAGCTGAGTTGGCTATGGCACAAGAGATTAAGCCACCTGAATTTCAAGACAATCAACAAGCTAGCAAGAAAAGGTCTTGTAAGAGGATTGCCGGATGTGGCATATAAAAAGGAAAATATATGTGGAGCTTGTTAGAAGGGAAAGCAAGTGAAAAGCTCATTCAAGGACAAGTTGTAGAAGTCATCTCACAGGATTCTAGACATTCTACATATGGACCTCTTTGGACCAGTGGAACCAGTAAGCATAAGTGGGAAGAAGTACTCACTTGTGGTAGTAGATGACTACTCCAGATACACATGGACCATATTCCTTGCTAAGAAATCAGAAACACAAATCAAGCTACCTGACCTAATGAAGAAAATACAAAATGAAAAGAGCTTGAGCATTGTGAAGATCAGATCAGACAGAGGAACTGAGTTCACAAACAAATTCATTGAGAAATTCTGCTCTAACAATGGTATTCGTTATGAATACTCTACTGCAAGAACACCTCAACAGAATGGTGTAGCTGAAAGGAGGAATAGAACCCTCAAGGAAGCAGCAAGGACAATGATAGTAGAGGCAGAGATACCCAAGAGATTTTGGGCTGAAGCAACCAACACTGCATGCTATACACAGAACAGATGCCTAATCAACAAGGATCTAGACAAAACCCCTTATGAAGTCTGGAATGGATATACACCGAATGTCTCATATCTGCATATCTTTGGATGCAAGTGCTATATCCTCAACAATGGAAAAGAGCATCTAAAAACCTTTGATGCAAAATCAGACGAAGGAGTATTCTTAGGATACTCTGCTGTAAGTAGAGCCTTCAGAGTCGTTAACAAGAGAACCTTAGTGGTTGAAGAATCAATCCATGTGGTATTTGATGAACCACATTGTGACACAAAGAAACTAGAAGAACCTGCTGAGGATACAGCTCCAAGGAAAGAAAGTGATGTTCCATATGTTGAAGGAGTTCTGTATACAAGAGAAGACAAAGAAGAAGAAGTTGCACCTTTGGATGCAGCAGATAATCTTACAGCAGCAGAACCTCCAATCTTACAGCAACATGAGGAGCAACCTAGACCGGTACATGTTTTTGAGCCTGACAGGACATGGCTGGGGAATCATCCTAGGGATCTTATCATTGGAGATCCATCCATAGGAGTAAGAACAAGAAGGTTCATTCCTCATAAAGCAATGTTTGCATGCTTCATATCTCAAACAGAGGCACAAAATGTTGAAGAAGCCCTACAAGATAACAACTGGGTACAAGCCATGCAAGAAGAGCTAAATGGATTTGAAAGAAATCAAGTTTGGCAAATAGTTGCAAGACTAACTCATCAAAGAGTTATTGAAACAAAATGGGTCTTCAAGAACAAGCTAGATGAATCTGGACGTGTTGTGAGGAACAAAGCAAGATTAGTTGCTAAAGGATATTGTCAGGAAGAAGGAATTGATTTTGATGAAACTTTTGCTCCAGTAGCAAGGCTGGAAGCCATAAGGATTTTTCTGGCATATGCAGCTCACATGAATTTCAATGTATATCAAATGGATGTAAAAAGTGCATTCCTTAATGGTATTCTTACAGAGGAAGTGTATGTAGAGCAACCTCCAGGTTTTGAAGATCAAGCAGAAGAGAATGTGTTCAGGTTACACAAAGCCCTGTATGGACTCAAACAAGCACCAAGAGCTTGGTATGATACCTTATCTATCTATATGCTGGAAAATGGCTTCAAGAAAGGAACAGTGGACAAAACTCTATTCAGGATACAGGATGGAGATAGTATACTTCTTGTACAGATATATGTGGATGATATCATCTTCGGATCCTCCAATAAAGAGTTATGTGAGAAGTTCTCCAATCTGATGCAATCGAAATTCGAGATGAGTATGATGGGAGAATTAAGTTTCTTTCTAGGGCTGCAAGTAAAGCAGCTGGTTGCAGGAACCTTCATCAGCCAGGTCAAATACATAAAGGAACTTATCAAGAAGTTTGGCATGAAGAATGGGTCAGCAACATCTGTTCCTATGTCTACATCCATAAGCCTTGACAAAGATGAAGATAGTAAAGATATAGATATCACGAAGTACAGACGGCTCATAGGATCCTTGCTATATCTTACAGCAAGCAGGCCAGACATCATGTTTGCAGTTGGAGTCTGTGCAAGATTCCAAGCAGCACCAAATGAGTCACATCTTTCAGCTATCAAAAGGATTATCAAGTATCTGAAAAGAACTCAGGAAGTAGGCCTATGGTATCCCAAGGAAGGAGGATTCAAGCTCAAATGACTTGTCAATTTCTGGAAAATAGACTTGTTTCATGGTTCTGCAGGAAGCAAACATCGATTGCAACATCTACAGCAGAAGCAGAATATGTTGCAGCAGGAAGTTGTTGTGCGTGAATTCTCTGGATACAGCAGCAACTAAGATATTATGGGATTGAAGAAAAAGAGACTCCAATTCTCTGTGATAACACGAGTGCAATTGCAACTACCCTTAATCCCATATTTCACTCAAGAACAAAGCATATCGATATACGATATCACTTTATTAGAGATCACGTGGAAAAGAAAGATGTCGTACTTAAGAAAGTTCATATGGATCTCCAGCTTGCAGATATATTCACTAAACGCTGAGTGAATCGAGGTATTCTATGCTTAGAAACGAGATGGGAATTCTGAAATTATGAGTGAAAAAAGAGATGCAGAAGCCCAAGGGAATATCTACATACTTGCGAGAAGCTGCAAGTATAGTGTTGTAAGCTGCGTCTGCATACAGCGCTGGGTTCAAACAGTGCTGCATCTTTTATCCTTACAGCACAACAAGAAAATGGAAGAGTAAGCAACACCTGGTTACAACATTTATTTCAAAGAGTATTTAATACTCTGCAACCTTGCACCCAGGCTGCTGTAACCTTAAAAGGATAATAAATTAGGCGGCAAATCGCATGTCTTTCAACATTTAATGCAAGTCTACTCTGTCAGAAGTCGAAGAGGCACGGTCAGAGCCCACGTCTGCGCAAGTCATGATTATTTACGATTTGACCCCTCCACCTTTTTCTAAAGACCGTAAGATCATTTCCATCCTTTTAATCTCAACCATCGATCTTACTACTCGTCCTTTGATATTCTACAAAACCCCATAACCTTCTCTTTTCAAATTTACTTCACCTTCATCACAAAGAGAAGTTTTTCTTTCCTCTCATCGCAATATTTCCTAGCCCCAATATCTCATATCTCTCAAATCTTCATCAATGGTGGCTCGACAAACCACAGTCTTGGAAGGACGCTTGATCAACCAGGAGCACATTTATGCTTCTAGGTTGTACGATAATTCTGTCATCCGTAGGATATTTGACGTCCTTGAACGAACCCAAATCCTAGGGCTGTTAACCACCATCTACACTGGATTCTCTGTAGAATCAGTTCAAAGGTACTACGCCTTCGCCAGGACTTCCAAGGAAAGGAACTGCATCCTGTTCAAGATGGATGCAGATGAAGAAGAAAGGTCTCTAACCATCAGAGACATAACCACCACTTTCAGCATCTCGTCAGGAGGCCTGACCCCCAGTCAACTTACGACATATGGGGAAAGCAACGCTCAAAAGATGTGGGATCTCTTTAGAGTTAGAGATGCAGGGGCAGAGATCAAGAGAAGCGCCCCGAAGAAACTCTTCAAACCAGAGTTTGAACTGCTCCATGATATCTGTGTGTACTCTATTGAAGGCAGAACAGGGAGTTACGACAAATGCACAGACCTCCGGTTCCAGATCATGTCTGTCATCATGGCCGGAGAAAATGTGAACTGGGCAAGGTTCATCTTGAAGAGATTATGGGAGGAAGTAGAGAAGAGCATAGTAAGGAGGAGCAATGAGATCACCATTTGCTCTCTGCTCTGCAAGCTAGGCCTTCAGCTTGCAGCTCACATCCCCATTCCCATTGGGAAGTATCTTGGAGAGAAGAAGAAGGGTAAGACCCAATTGAAGACAGCTGCTGCTGGGGTTGCACAAAAGAAAACCAAAGATAAAAAGAATGCAACCCTGGCACTGCAGGATGAAGTTGCAGGCAGCGGGGGTGAAGATGATGATGATGATGAAAATCCTCTTCCCGTCATCAAGGAAACACCAAGGAGGGCAGAACCTGAACCTGAGTCCTCGTTCTCAAATGATGACGCACCTCTGGCCAAGAGGGCCCCACGCAGTAAGAAGAAAGTTGTTGTAGCTGCTAATTCCCAACTCTCTACTGCAAGTTTGTCAATAGATGTTGTTGCTGATGAGTCATATCAGCAAAGGGTTCAGCCAGATGAAGAAACTGTTCAGTCTGTGCTCGATCCAACCTTCCTAGCTGCTAGAGATATGGAGTAGCAGTATAGTCTTTGGAGGAAGATGAGACTGTCCAAGGGGGAAATCTTGCTGCAATGGAAGGATTTCCTTTCTGTGGAGAAAACAGTCATGGAGTGGACCAATTCAGAAGATATTCTGGCGCTCCTGCAACCTGAGTATGCAGTAGAAGTGCAAGATCGATCAAGAAGCACTGCTGCTCAGGGAGCACTGGATAAAAGGAATGGCAAAGCTCTTGCAGAATCCCACTCTGCAGAGTTGCCGATGAAAGCAGTAATGGAGGATGCTCAAATCTTCCTCGCCCCGGCTGCAGAGGCTGTAAGAAGGAGCGATGACATCGCATTTGTGCAAGAGCAAATCGACACCCTGGGAGTGGAGCAAGCTGAGGAGGCCATGCTGTAATAGACGCTGCAAGCAAGTGTCAAGGAGACAAGAATGCAGCACACTCCTAAGAGGATGCGAGGAGAATGAAGCTCAAGTCATCTCAATTCAAACTCCCCCGTATATGAGCAAATGGTTGAAGGCCTCTCCAATATAGTCACGCTTGATTCTTTGGAGGAGGAGGAGCCTCAACTAGTGGACTACGGCGATTTCCCGATGCACACCGTTGCTGATGCTGTTGCAGACACTCAGGTGGAACCAACCGCCATCATCAGAGACGTTCTCTCTGACATTGTTGAGATTGCCGATGACGCGACCATGGAGGAAGTTGCAGAGGCAGTATTCCCTGTACTGGCAGAGACAACAGTACAGCAAGCAGCCACCCTATCAGAAGCTGCAGAAGATACAGGAAGGGTGGATGCTGAGATTCTTGCAGCAGTCGAGCTTTAAGTGCTGCATACAGTGGAAGCTGCAAGAAACTAACAAGAGCTGCAAGAACCCATTCTTGCAGCAGAGACTGTCGAAAATACAGGACCAACCGAGGAGATGGGGTCCTTACTGAAGACCTCAGGCGAGGCTGTTGTTCAAACAACACTTTCTGAGGGTGAGAAGACCTCTGAAGGGACGACTGTTGAGACAGTACCCTTAGAGGATGTTCAAGAAGAAGCTGAGGTAACCGCTAAACAACTAGAGACACCTCATGAGGAGGTTGATGTTGCTGCTGCTGCATGCTCAAAAGAACCTACCCAAGTTACAGCAGTAGAGGTTACTGAGGAAGCTGAGCTTGCTGAATTCCTCTGGATAATGGCTGACCGCAACAGAGCTAAATATGGAAATATTGGTGACGTGGCAGTCACGATATCATCCGATGAGGAGGAAGAGTCGTTGAAGAAAATCCCACCTCAGGCTGCTCAAGTCCCTTATCAAGCCTTCATGAGGATGAGGATGAAAATAATGAACCAGAGGCTCTAAGGCAAGATGCAGCACAACCCTCAAGTTCTTTAGTTCCTTATGATGCATCGGCTGCTGCCTCTCAAAGACGGAATGCAGGCCTGACCCCTGATGAATCGATTGACAGGGTAGTTGCTGCTGTTAGACACCTGATTCATGCTCTTTAGGATCGTGAGTTTAACATGCAGAACAGCATGATGGACGGTGCCAAGTTCCACGTAAAAACCATGTCCTGCTTCAAGAAGGATATTGAAGCACTGCCTGGGATGATCAAGCGAACTTTGAATGATAATGCTCACAGGCTGTACATGGACAGGGTTAGAATGGAGGAAGAACTGAAACGAGAAGCTGCAAGCACCCGAGCTAAAGTCAAACTCTGGAAGCGGTATGCAGAAACAGTATCGGAAAGGCTGCACACTCACTCATTGGTGCTAGAGACACTTATGGATCATGTAACCGATCAATCCAAAAGAACCAGAAGTGTCGACGATCGATTGGGGAACCTGGAGATGATTGTAGGAGAACTAAGGGACTACATTATGGTGAAACCCCAGGACCAGTATGCCCAAGGATCCAGGAAAGCCCCAGCACCTGCAAGAGGACTACGTTCTAAAGTGGTTCCAACTGCCCCTGCTCCATCCCCGACTTTTGATGATGCCAAAAAGGAGGAAGGATTTCAAGATAGATACCGGAGCTCTGGGGAGAAAGAAGAGAAATAAAGTGAGGAAGAAGATGATGACCAGCCTCTAAGCAGGAGGAGGAAGAGGTCTGGATCATCTGCTGCTACTGACGCTCATTCTCCAAAAAGATGGAGAAAAGATGATGAAAGAGGAGCTGGTGGTGCAGCTGCTGCAAGCAGATCAGCAGCAGGCGCTGTATACAGCAGTGCTGCAAGCAAAGATGCAGCACCTCCATCTTCTCATCATATAAAGAGAGGGAAAGAGAGCCAATAGCAAGACTCAAGAAAGATGGTGAGCAGAGCCGAGGCTGAAAGACTTTACAATGAAAAAATGGCTGCTTAGAGGGCGGAGAGAACCAGAGCTAAAAGAGAAGAATATGCCTGGTTGCAAAGGCTTGAAGTGATTGGTGAGAAGAGAATCTTTGACAAAGATCTCTACCAATACCCCCTTTAAGAAATTCCACATCTCGACACGGACCACATATCTGCTGAAGTATCAGTATTGATGGATCAGAGGCCCGATGAAGAGAACATGGCCTGAAGCTTAAACATCTTCAAGGCACTCAAGTTGCCTACAGATAGGAATCCATCCTCCGAATCAATCACGTTGTACAAGAAATCCGAGTATCTCAGAAACATCAGATTTCTGTGCAGAAAGGGAAAATTCAGTAGATTTCAAACCTGCCAAACTGCACTGAGAAGATATGAAGAGCTTACTAGAGCTGGAGAGCTTGAAGTCCAGAATTACTACATAGACCTAGTGAAGCAAGGCCATACAGTGCCTTACTGTGAGGACTTCTGGCTGAGATAGATTCAGATCCCAAAGATTAAAGAGAAACTTGAAGAATCCTATCAGGAGTCCATTCGAGACTGGTGGAAAGGATCAAGAGAAAGAGAAGAGCAAGAAAGAAGGACTGCTGAAAGAAGACCAGATGAAACGTCTATAAGGAGGTCCCTGTTTCAGCAATAATCTATATATTTAATAAAGGAGTAGACAAGATACATCTCTGATATATCCAGGGTTAGATTTTTTTTCAAAAGCTTATCATATATGTAATCCTGATGTAAAATGATATGATGCAATGTAAAAGCATTCTTCATGAACGAAATAATGTAATGGTTTTGTCATCATCAAAAAGGGAGAAATTGTTGGGATTTCAGTGTTTAGATTTTGATGAGACAAACCAAAAATGTAATAGGAAGTTTGAGTACCCCATTTTTCACAATGTTTAAGTGAAAACATAGACTAGGATTGAGTCTAGGTATGGAAGCTGAAAGATGGAGGTACACATGCATACAATGCTACATCGAAGATTTCAGAACAAAGTTGCTGCAAGAAAGCAGATACAACAACACTGCAAGAAGGCAGTTACAGCATTGCAGTAAAGTAAGTAAGAACGGCATACAACATCGCTACAAGAATAAGTTACAGGAATACTGCAAGAAAAGATACAACAATACTATACGAAGATACTGCAAGAAGGTCCAAGTTACAGTAGCACTGTAAAATACAAACAGCTGCAAGCAGACCTAGGATACAGCGCGAAGCTTATACTCAAACAGTCAACAGCGCCAATGACAAACAGAATAAGTATCTTGTAATCCGAGGAAGGGTAAATGCAGTACGAGAAACAAAGATCCAAGCAAGTATAAATAGAGTCGTTCCAGAGAAAATCAAAGTTGTAGACACGGAGCCAATGCCAAGATGCCACGTGGACTGACACGCTGCAAAAAGCTACAAGCCGCAACCACCGCATTAAATGCTCCAGAAAGAAAAGTCAAGACGCATTAAATGCAAGTCATGCCTTTGATCAAGTACACTTAAATTCAAAATGGGAGATATCTCCTTCAACGGATATCTTCTCTACAAGTATAAATAGAGAATGAGCAACCCTGAAGCTGGGACTAAAAACTGAACTACTGAAGAACTGAAAACATTTGCACAAAACTCTCAAGCATTCAAGCTATACTCTTTCAAGTCTACTCTCAGTTTCAGTCACTCAACCTCTGTGAAATGAAGCAAGTTCAAAGCTGAAAGATCCTTTGAAGGATTCAGAAGCTCACTTCATCGCACCAGTTGAAGAACAAATCTATATACTTTTTAACTTTGTTGCTGTGTGCTTAGGTTGTTTTAAGTGTCGAACAGTTGATAGGAGAGATCCTTGTTGTTTGTATAGTTGTCTAAGCTATAGGCAGCTTCCCTGTGTGGGAGTTTGAAACCCTATGTTGGTTTGCCTTTAGAGTTTGCAGTTGCTATGTGTACGCTGGACTCTAGTAGGTGTTTAGCTTTGTAAGTTGATAGATTGTTAGGAGTGTCCTGTAAATCAATCTTGCTTAACAAAGTTCCTGCTCGAGGTAGCAGTAGAGTGGACATAGAAGGATTACACCACCTTCGAACCACTATAAGCCATAAGTATTTTATTGTTTTCTTATCTGTGTTTTATCTTTTATATCTATCTCTATCATAAGCATAAAACGTTTTGATAAGGATCATATTTGAGAAAACCAGCCTTGTGTCTTAAAACCTTTATTTTTCGCTGCGTATAAAACTCTAAGTTATAACGTGTAGCACTGCATCCTAGTGTTGTAAGTAGTAACTGACTGGCGCTGCAAGTTCAAGTAACTTGCAGAATAGTAAGTTTTAATCAGATTTTCAAAATCGACCAACGTTCATTCACCCCCTTCTGAACCTCGGACACCACTTGGGACCAACAAGTTGGAAGTATCCATTTCTCGTATTTGGGTTTGAAAGTGGGAATTGATCCTAGAAGGACTACGAAATGGGTTGTAGTATAACATAAAATCAAAAATAGATTGAAAAGATGGCATGATAAGAAGATTTCTCGAGGAGGCAGAATTACTTTACTAAACTTGGTGCTCTTATCTATTTCTTTCTGCTATCTATTTTTTTACTCTATCCTTAAAACCATTGTGAGTGAGATTGTGAGCCTTCAACGCAATTTCCTTTTGGGGTAATGGGAAGAGTTCTAGAAAATCTTCTTGGATTGGATGAGACAAGGTATGCAATTCTAAATTCCAGAAAGGGTTAGGAGTTAGGGATCTGAAATTGTTCGTGAACTTGAACCATTTAATTTCTTAATATCTTTGATTGACATGTTGGTCCTAAGTGGTGTCCGAGGTTCAGAGGGGGGGTGAATGAACCTTGGTCGATTTTGAAAATATATTAAAACTTACTGTTCTGCAAGTTACTTGAACTTGCAGCGCCAGTCAGTTACTGCTTACAGCACTAGGATGCAGTGCTGCATGCTGTAACTTGAATTTTATACGCAGCGGAAAAATAAAGCTTTTAAGACACAAGGCTGGCTGGTTTTCTCAAATATGATCTTTTTCAAAATGTTTTATGCATATGACAGAGATATGAAAAATAAAGCGCAGATAAGAAAGCAATAAAACACTTATGGCTTATAGTGGTTCGAAGGTGGTGTAAGTCTTTTACGTCCACTCTACTGCTACCTCTAGCAGGAACTTTGTTAAGCAAGATTGAATTACAGGACACTCCCTAACAATCTATCAACTTACAAAGCTAACCACCTACTAGAGTCTAGCGTCCACACAACAACTGCAAACTTTAAAGGCTAACCCACATAGGGTTCCACACTCCCCCACAGGGAAGTTGCCTAACACTTAGACAACTATACATACAGCAAGGATCTCTCCTATCAACTGTACGATACTTAAGAGACTTTCATCTCACACGGCTCCTAAGTGATAAAAGAAAGAAGAAAACCTACGCATACAGCTTCAAGGTTAAAAAGAAAATAAAGATCTTCAACTGGTGAGGAGCAGTCTTGGTCTCTGAAAGCTCATTTGTTGTTGTAGACCTGCTCCTAGAAGGTTGAGTGGCTGAACATGTGAAAGCTAAAAAGCTTTGGATGATATGTGAGTTTCCTCTTGACTCTGTTTAGCAAGTTCTTCAATCAGCCACACCTTCTATTTATAGATCTTAAGAGTTTTTATCCGTTGGGAAGTATCCGTTGAAGAGAGATATTTCACCTTCTTTGAAATCAAGCTCTGATCTCCAAGATCTTATTTGTGGTCGCATTAAATGCATCTGAGCTTCTTGATCAAAGGCATGGCTTGCATTTGATGCAACTTGACTTTTCTCTCTGGAGCATTTAATGTGGTGATTGCGGCTCGCAACTTTCTGCAACGCATCAGTCCACGTGGCGTCTCGGCATTGGCTCCGTGTCTGCAACTTCAGTCTTCTCTCGAATGGCTCTATTCAATCTTACTTGAATCTTCATTTCTCGTACTGCATTTATCCTTCCTTGGATTGCAGGATACTTCTTCAGTTGACTGTTTGTTATTGGCGTTGTATCCTAGGTCTGCTTGCAGCTGTTAGTTCTTTACAGCGCTGCTGTAACTTAGACCTTCTTGCAGTATCTTCATACAGTACTGTTGTATCCTTTCTTGCAGTACTCCTGTATCTTTTTCTTGCAGCGATGTTGCATGTCGTTCTTACTTACTTTGCTGTAATACTGTAACTATCTTCTTGCAGTGTTGTTGTATATGCTTTCTTGCAGCAGCTTCTTGCAGACTTGGCTTCCTCAGTAACCTCTGCTCCTGTAACCTGGATAGGTTCTCGAGAGCATGCAGCAGCAGCAGCATCAACCTCCTCATGAGGTGTCTCTAGTTGTTTAGCGGTTACCTCAGTTTCTCCTCGAACATCCTCTAAGGGTACTGTCTCAACAGTCGCCCCTTCAGAGGTCTTCTTATCCTCAGAGAGTGTTGTCTAAACAACAGCCTCGCCTGAGGTCTTCAGTAAGGACCCCGTCTTCAACTGGTCCTGTAACCTCGATAACCTCTGCTGCAAGTATGGGTTCTTGCAACTCTTGTCGGTTTCTTGCAGCAGCTATCTTGTTTTTTGAATTCTCCTTTCAGAACAGCTTTCTCACAGCCTGCTGACAGCTTCCTCCAGTATCCTAACTCTTTTCTACTAAGGATACTTTTTCTAGCTTGTTGTTCCCTACATCATGCTAACCCTTAGAAGTGTTCTTACTTCTTCTAAGGTTGGTTTTCCTTGTCTCTTGGAAAACCATTACATGATCTTTTCTTGATCATGTGATGTGGAAACTAGGCATCAATACCTTAAGCAAACTGTTCTTGTCTTATTGTGCTAGTGTTTTGTCTTATCAAGATAACAACTGAAATATCCCAACATGACGGATATCCTCTCAAAGAGGGAGTGGACCAATAAGTGAAGGATAAGTGGAGGTGGAAGCTCTCTTCTTCAGGATGATATTCCATGAAAATGCATACGATCTATTCCTTAGTAGAAAATAGACAACAAATTTTGGAGAGGAGAAAATGAAGACATTCAAGCTTATTTGGAACAATCATATTCCACACAAGGTAATAGCTCATGCTTCAAGACTATTATGGGACGAGTTACCTACAAAATTAAATCTTCGGAAGAGGCATATTCTTCAGCCTAATGATGATTTGAGATGTGTCTTATGTGGTGATCATGATGAATCAGTAAGTCACATTTTTTAATGCGGGTTTTCTCATAAAATTTGGATGGAATGCTTTTCTTGGTTAGGGATCTCAAGCTACTCATAGTGACCCTTTTATGAATCTTCTCGCCTAAAGTGGGGCATTAAGAGGAAAAAAGGGTAAGATTCTTGGTATTTGTGTTTGGACTTGTGTCGTGTGGTTGATTTGAAAATTGAGAAATGATGTCATCTTTAGTAATGTTGAAGTTTGTATTGCCAAAGTGGTGGAGGAGATTAAGATTAGGATATGGAGTTGGTTTGTTGTTAGAGATTTGGAGTGTTTGTATTTTTCATTCAACGATTGGCTAGACAATTTAAGATGAGTCTTGAGTTGTTAGAGAGTAAATGTAATATGCCTTAATTTTATCTAGACACTGGTTGTTGTATCTGGTACCACGTGTACCAACAATTACTTTTTAATGAAATTTTATTTTACTGAAAAAAGAAGAAGAAACATATTCATACAGTAGGTGGGATTGTCCGCCTTATTGATTTAATCATAATCTCCTTTCCAACTTTTAGAAATAAGCTTATTTTCCAACCTTGAATCTTTTTCCATAAGTGATTCTGAGAGCATGCCCAATAACTTTCTACTTTACCGTTGGGCACCACATTTCCCTTCCTAGCAAGACGTCACTCCCGATGCTAATTTGAAGAAATGCTCAGTGTAGTGCTACTTGTAGCACCACATTGTTTCCGCACTACACTTTCATTTTTTTTTAATTTCTTTAAGTTTAAATATTTGGAATGATAACTTTGTAATTTTTTGACTAGTTTTTGTATAATAAAAACTAATATATATAAGTTTAAATTAACACGAATGATAATTATTTGAACAATGTAGATGCTGAAATAAAATTTTAAATTAACACATGTTGTTATTTCTTAACATGAAAATAAAAATACAATAAAAAAGATAAACAATTACAAAAAATTATTAAATAAATTAAAATACATGAAAATAATACTTAAAATTACTGAAAATAACAATAAAACCTAATAATTGATCTTTTTAGCATCTTTGAGAATTGTTTGCATACGATATTGTAGTGATATTTGGTTGTGCTCTTTTATCTGACGCAAATAATAATATGTTATGTTTTTTTTATTCATATTACTTTGAGGTTCATTCAATTAGTCATATAATTTCTTTTTATTAAATTAAAATATACAACGTAAAATTATATGTAATAATGTTTAGGTGTGTAAATATGTTAATTAATTATAATAGAGGTTTAAAAATTAATAATAAAAAATATGATGAAAGGTTCATTTTTAGTGTAAAATTTAGTACAGCTGCTGGATATAAAATACTATTTCTACACTATTTTAGTGAAGAGTGTTGTGGATGCTTTGAAGGTGTTAGAACACATATATTTTCATTTGTCCAATCATAGCTGATAGACCCAATTAGCACCCTGTATTCAGAGGGACCAAGACACCTAAATTTAAGAGATCGAATCAGAGATCAGCTCACTCACATTCTTAATGAAGGAGATGCTAGATTCCCAAACTTAGCAGCTTGTTCAGAAGCTTATCATTTAAGCAATTGTATAGTTAAATAAACATCTAACACAACAATCAAAATCCTGTTATGACAGGAATTCACAACTTTATATGATTTGTTTAGAATTTCGGGATTTGTTCATAATATATTCACTATTTTATATCAAAATCTTCGTTACAATCATATATAACATCAAAATTTATCAAAATGTCATCTATATATAATAAAATTTATGACACGTAATATGACAATATGTGCATCGCATGAGTATACATTGTACAAGTCTGGATCTTCTACTCCCTCCATCTCAAAATAAATGTCGTTTAATTTAGTAAAAAAAAATTGTCCCAAAATAAATATCATTATATAATTTCAAGACATATTTACATATAATCTACCAAAAGTAATCTCATTTACTCCTACCAAATTAAATGAGTTAAAGAATGTTGATAAGTGGAAAGAGAAAAAAATTCTCATTAATTAGGGATAAATAAGTCTTTTGTTATCACTTTTCTTAATCTATGTGAAAATTCTAAAACGACATTTATTTTGAGACAGATAAAGTATTACATTTGGTGTTACATTTCGTGTTACAACATATTTAATATATATCACGTATTAATTAGTGATGTCATTTAATACACGTAATGTGTTGTGATTAATTTATAATAAGAAATGTAATAGAAGATCGAGTAGGTCTTGCGCGAGATCATCTTACGAATCTCATTTCATGGGGTCAGACATAATACATTATGTAATATTTTTGTGTGTATTAGGTAATATTTTTCTATATGTCAGGTAATATTTTTGTATTATATTATGTTGTATAAGTACATAATACAAAAGTATTACATGATATATAAAAAAATAATACCTAATATACACAAAAGTATTATATATTGCACAAGAGTGAAGAGCGCCTGGACATCCTAGGATCCACGCGTTTTTAGTGACCCGACCCGTCCCAATTCAGGTCATATATCCTATAATACAAAAGTATTATCTGATATACAAAAAAGTATTACCTAATACACATAAAAATATTATATATTTTCTTAAAGTCCAACTCAACTCAAAACACATTCTATAATACAAAATATTACCTAATATACAAAAAAGTATTATCTAATACACATAAAAATATTATATAATTTATGTTCGATCAGACCCAACCCATCTTATAGAATGAGATCCGTGAGACAATTTCACCTAAAACTTCACCCATAAGATCTCACCCTACATTATACTTCTAGTTAAAAATAAGAATTGAAGTTTGAGGGAGAATTTTTTTCCTCTGATAGCACACATATGATAGAGCTTATTACTTTATATAATATTATTTCAAATTCTTTATTCTCATAAGATTATTTCTTTATATGATAAGATGATTTCGAATTTTGATTTCTCATTATCAATTCTAACATAATGGTTGACAAGTATATTATAGGATCAAACAAACTTTGCTCGATTTTGCAATATAATTTTGTTAAGTTAAAAACTTTTGTGCACTTGGTGCATGAACTTTAGATCCATACACTTGGGTCGACCCGATCCGTTATGTTCCCGTACGTGCCACTAGGTCGCAGACAAAATCCGTTTAAACATGCTTCCAGGTATCAGACTTTTATGTTATGTTAACTATACATTTTAGTAGTCTTAGTCATACCTTTTAGTTATGTTAGACATACCTTTTGTAAGACTAGCTGTACCTTAGCATTTTTTTTAGACAGATATATTAACCTTTCATTCCTTTTAGTTATAACAGTCATGCATTTTAGTTATGTTAGATATACATTTTAGTTATGTTAGTTGTACCTTTATATATTACATAAATGTATGACTATGTTGATATAAAAGTATAAATAATATCACATAAAGGTATGAGTATTATCACATAAAAGTAAACATGTACAAATTGTGACGAAATTAGGGTTTTTTTAGAGTTAAAAATATTAAATAAAGATATGATTTTTTAACATAAATGTATGACTAATATAATATAGAAGTCAGAATAAAAAAATAAAATAAAAATAAAAATGCGCAGATCCGAGTCAACCCACACCCGAACCCGATTCGAGTGCATGTGTGCATTAGATGCACAGAAGTGCTACTCTTTTGCTAATGATATGAATGACAAATCGGATAATTCTAAGTACACCTTGCAATTACAAGATATGATTTAAAATTCCGAGTTATTATCTTCCAATTGATTCAAGATAACTTTAGAATTAGGTTTTAAAAAAAAAAATTATATTTAAATAATGAAGTAGCAGAGATAAGGCCTAGTGCCTACAAATCAAACCTGGTAAATTCTTGTATAGTGTGCGTGCTCTGAATTTTATGTTCGTGACCCTTTTGAAAACTGTCCACTAGTCTTTCAAGACATTGTAGTATTATTGCAACCCTCAAATTTCCTTACGCTTGATAATACAATTTCAAATCATGTTTTGAATTTTTCTTTTTCAAATTTCTCTCAAATTATAATAAATATATTTACACCTTTTCATATATTTGATTAATCATTTTCTTACTATGATATATATATTAGATTTCTGATCTACCACATCAAACCTTTTCTCTTATGAAAATGTGTATTCAAGTATACACAACTTTACCTATATGCTGGTTAATTCATTTCATAATAATGATTCATTTCATGTCCATATATTTAAAAAGTTCATAGTCTTACAAGTCAGGGCTATTAATATTAAGTAGAACATTTAAAATATATGTAATATCAAAATAAAAATTAAAAAATCACCATCTTAAAATATATTATCTCATCCATCTGTGTTTGTTGCACTCAACATATATATGATGAAAATTGGGCACACGTATATTTTGCATCAGTTTTTGGTTGGAATGCTGAATCTGTCCACTTGTGCATTAATAATCTGCTTTTCTGGATCACAATTAAACACTTTATATATATTAATGTTTCGCATTTTTCCTGATATATAGACTTCATTAATCTTTGAACAATTGCAATTATGGGTCCAAAATTGAGTTCAAGTTTATTTGAGAGTCTGAAACACCATATTTCTGCACACATGACATTGTATAACAAAGGATTTGGTACATATTACTACCAGTATCACATTATAAATTCTAAATAGAAGATTTATTACAAGAATTGCAAGTTAATTCTTAACTTAATCCCTTATACCTATAATTTCGCCATAGCAATTGTAAGTTTGAGGAAATATTATTTTTTAATTTGCATTGAATAAATATGCAGAGCATACCATCTTCTTCGAAGTATAATAAAATATAAAATAAAAATGAAAAAAGAAAAAAAGAAAAAAATTGGGATATTAAAAGGGAGGTTAAAACAAAATTCAAAATAATTTAGCTAGATAATTAGTTACATCTATTTAAACAAGAAAAAAGAAATACCGATCGTCTATTATGCACACGAGATATCCACTCTATTTCAAAACATGTTATAACATTTTGTATTTTAAAACCTCTTTCACATACTGCGTGTGTGTATATATATATATACATGCAAACAAATATACAAATATATATATATACACACACATACATACATGCAAACAAATATACAAACGACATGTATTTAAAGCTTTAAATATTAAATGTGACGACATGATTTTAAATAAAGGACAATATATTTTATAATGCAGATAATAATAACTCAATCAAATAGTTACTGCAATGAAAAGTAAAATTATGATACTTTTGCCAAATGGAACACCTAATGATCAATGTTCTTCCAATACACTGATACATTTATTTCTTCTTTTAATCAAACCCTTTTGAAAAAAAAAAAGGGAAAGAAAGAAGAAGAAAAGAAAAGTGGAAAATGTATCCACTCCAAAGGTTTCACTTTATTTCAGAGAGGACACAGATGATTGAACTTTCATTTATAATGAGATTATATCCATATCAAACTTTCATCGTACAATATATTAAAATTTTAAAATATGATAATATAGTATAATATAAATAGAAAATGTTTGTGTTCTATAAAATTATTAATAATAATTGGTTGAGAAACACTGTGAATTTCTTAGTTTTTCCGTATTAATTTAAAAAAGTAATTATTGGTAATTTTCACAAAATTCAATGATAATTTGACCTAACTATGACAAATGCAATTCATGACCCAATGCTATTTGACAACTTGGTATGTACAAATAATGCAGCATTTAATGTAACGTTAATAAAAACAAAAGCTCAATAAGAACTATTTTTAATTATTTTCTTGAGAAGGAAAGCTGAATAATTTGGATACTTCTGAAATCAATAGCCCTAAACAAAACTTAATAGTAGTAGTATATAGGTGCAGTTATGTTGTTGATGACATTATTAATGAACTAGTACTTAAAATTGGTACACAAACTTTGACATTGACAACAAAATTTTCACATATATTTATTGAAAATAACATAAATGAGCTTTTATAGATCTGGACAAAAACTCATGATACATGAACTTTAACTGCTACTTAAATTATTGATATTTGGTTGCAGTAATAATTTGAGCCCTACCACGCATTATTATTAATTGAGATCATAATTTACATAAACTCGTTTCCCACCTTTCTTTTGACCGACACACGCCTTTGAAAAGGCACGTGCCAAACGTGAATGCATGCTTATTAATTTGACAATTCGAATTAATTCTAGAGAGAGAAGAATTAGAATGATAGCTGTAATAGAGATAGAGTATTAGAGATTGAGCACTATTAATATTTCATCGATTAGTAAATGGTAGTTAATTTATACACAATACTAAAGAACAAATAAATAAACGAATTATACACACTACATATATTTATTAAATAAATAAACACAATATTGACAGACAAATTATATTTTTTAAAATCAAACCACAAGAGTCTTTGATATCTCTTGACTCATTCGATCCTCATTTTTGTGTTGTTTCGTTGTGATTTTTG
Organism: Scutellaria minor; assembly: GCA_954870855.1. Taxonomy (NCBI): domain Eukaryota; kingdom Viridiplantae; phylum Streptophyta; class Magnoliopsida; order Lamiales; family Lamiaceae; genus Scutellaria; species Scutellaria minor. The sequence continues at coordinate 5,087,581 of OX940732.1, read as the reverse complement.
ACTTGACAAAAAAACTTATTTATAATTGTGGGTGGAGAATTTTGATAAACTTAGGAATGCAGATGATTTGATTAATTAATTATTTAATTTGATAAACGATTTCTGATTGACTAATGAAAATATAATATATATATATATATATATGTATATAATAAATTCCCAAAATTATATATCTTAATGGATTTAAATGTATAATTTTCACATGACTCATTCATGTTTCTTCATTTACAATCACTAAATTATAGTAGTTTTCCAGTCCTAAACTAGTAATCAAATTATCATCGTAATTTATACACTATATATAGATTAACAGTAATATAGCATCATAAAGAATCCAATAAATCCTGTTTGGCCTATGTTTTCAGAATCCCATTTAACATTGTTTCAGTCGGTGAAGTTATTTACTCTGCCAATGCGCATACTAAAAATAAAAATAAAAATAAACTATTAATATGTAATATTATATCGGATTCAGACCCTGATCAAGCTTGTCATAAAATATATATGAAAAAGGAAATAAAAAATTTATAAATATTTGATATTTAAATGAAATGTGGGATTGAAAAAGTTAACACTTACTTTACAAGATTTGAGTTCTCATAAAAAAAACAAATGTTTTAACATAAGACTTTTACCCCTTCAAACTTCGAAATATAATAAATTATCAATTTGAAATATGAAAGATAAAAGTTATCGATTTAGAATCTCATAAATAAAAGTATTACTTAAAGTCCTATAAATATAAGATCATATTTGGTATATAAATATTTTAGTTGTATTATTATTATATAATTTTTTTAATGTGAAGTTTATCAATTATATTTTGAGATTATCATTAGAAAAATCTATTTAAATAATAAAAAATTGTAATATATCAAACAAAATCTTAATTTCATAAATCTTTCGGTGATAATTTCATTTTCAACGTCTTGAATCAATAACTTTTATATTTAATTAAGTCGATTTTAAGTTTTTAGAATGTGGAAAAATTCTAATCATGCTTTTAATATGGAAGTGCATAAGACAAATCCGATTTGGAGCAGGAGGCGAAATTTGTCATATGGGGCAACAACATAAATAAGGGCACAGAAGTAGGAGTACAAAATAGACGCACATCCAATCACATTCCTCCACGTACCCCACCCTCACTCTTCTTATTTACCCACCACTCTCCTGCTCAACCTTATTCCCTTACTTCTCCGTCAACGCCGTAAAATGACGTCGTTTCACAGCCTGATTTATTACCTCTCGGAGCACCCCTCTATCGTCGGCTTCCGCTGGAGCCCCACCCAATCATGGGGCTCCACGTGGTCATTCCTCTTCTCTTCCATCGCCCTCTACGTCGGCGCCGCCGTCCTCCTCCACTCTCTCCTCCTCCTCATCCTCTCCGGCCGCCGCCGCCCCCTCCCCCTGGGCCCTCTCCCCGCCGCGCACTCCCTCTGCATGGCCCTCATCTCCGCCACCATCTTCGCCGGCACGGTCCTCTCCGCCGCCGCCGAGATCCGCGACACGCGGTGGCTGTGGCGGCGCTCCCGCTCCCGCACCACCGCCTTCCAGTGGCTCCTCTGCTTCCCGCTCGGCACGCGCCCCTCCGGACGCGTCTTTTTCTGGTCCCATGTCTACTACCTCTCGCGTTTCCCCCACGCGCTCCGGTCGTTCATCGCCATTCTCCGTCACCGTAAGCTCTCCTTCTTCAAGCTGTTCAGCCACTCAATCTCCATCTTCATGTCCTTTCTCTGGCTCGAATTCTCGCAATCGTTCCAAGTTGTTGCTATCATACTGACCACACTGGTCTATTCCGTCGTCTACGGATACCGGTTCTGGACCGCGATTGGGTTGCCAAGCGCGTGTTCTCCATTCGTGGTCAATTGCCAGATGCTCTTACTGAGCTGCAATCTGGTGTGCCATTTTGGTGTGCTTATGCTGCACCTTATCAAGGGTGGATGCAACGGAATCGGCGCGTGGCTGTTCAATTCGGTTCTGAATGGGGCAATCATGTTGCTCTTCCTTAACTTCTACGTCAAAATGCATCGCCGGAATGTAAAGGCCGGTGGGGTCCTTGTCGGCGCCGGAGACGACGTCGGTTTGGTTGAAGAGAAGGATGTTTGAAGTCAAAGGCAAGGATAATTGAGGTCTGATAGATTAAGATTACCTAAAGTATATAATATATTCCTTAATTAGCATATTTATCCCATGTAAATTAATATTCCAATAATCTCTGGGGGTAAAAATGGGACGCCCCATTTTCAATTTTGATTGAAGAGGAGATATATAGCAATTAATTCGAATCTCAGTTTTTCGTTATGAATCCAGAAAATGAAGCAAAGAATTAAATAAACTAGTGCGTGCTTCTACATAGTATCATACTATATTATTATTATTATAAATAAATATTTTTATTATATTTAATATAGGGAGCTAAGTCAGTCTGCCAATGATTTGTCCGAGGAAATCAAGCCGCACATGTTTTCTCAGTCAAAATTTGTGGTTGGGATTTATGTTGGAAATTATTCTCATCTACTAATATTTATTCTTTATATACTAGTAGTAATAATAGTAGTATGATTTGATATTGGAAAAGAGATAACAAAGGGGCATTTTATTGGTTTATACAACCGTATGGTTTGCCTATAAAGATAAAAGGGTGAATATTAATCGATTTGATATCAAACAACAACACAAGTAGGAACTATTCAGGTTACGACAAATATAGTGTTCCTTCCCGAGAAGTTACCCCAGAAATTGGTGGTTCTTATCTCCATCGGTGTTCTAATTTGATTCAAAAACAGAAATTGGTGGTTCTTATCTCCATCGGTGTTCTAATTTGATTCAATCTTTTTTTGAATAACGGACAAAAGTGCGCAATATGTTGACGGTCTTGTCTTGGATTTTAATTTATTAAAATAAATATTTAAAAGCTACCATTATAAAAGAAAACTACAAAAAGATGTGTTATAGTCAAGGATGAAAATTTCAATTTCGATTAAATATCGGTATCTTAGTTTTATGATAATATCGTGGAAATATCGTTATTTGTGGAAATATCGGTATATAAATTTATCGATATTATTTTGATATTTAATGATATTTACCAGATATTTTCCTGACATTCCAACGATATTTACCAATATTTCCATGATATTTCACAGATTTTCATATAATTTATACTATGAAACCACCAATATCGAAATTGATACTGATATTTATTGATATTTTTCTGATATTTCACTTATTTTCTTACAAATTATACCATAAATATCGGTATTGTGTCGATATTTCCCTCATATTTCACTTATATTCCTACAAATTGTAGGATTAACCGATTAAGTCATCGATATTGAAATCGATATTTCGCCGATATTTTCCTGATATTTCATCTATTTTCCTATAAATTGTACCATGAAGTCACCAATATTGAAATCGATATTTCGTCGATATTTTACGATGTTTTGACAAAAATTTTCGTTTCTCTACTGGTTATGTGAAAAAATGAAAATATCGGAGATATATCGATTGCACCCATTTTTGTATCGGTCACGTGAAAAATGGAAATATCAGGAAAATATCGGAGATATTTCCGGATATTTTCTTCCATGCTCATAGTAAACCATACATGTTATTGAATAGGTTGTTACCCTGATATTTCATCTATTTTCCTATAAATTGTATCATGAAGTCACCAATATTGAAATCGATATTTCGTCGATATTTTACGATGTTTTGACAAAAATTTTCGTTTTCTACCTGTTATGTGGAAAAATGAAAATATCGGAAATATATTGATTGCACCAATTTTTGTATCGGTCACGTGAAAAAATGGAAATATCAGGAAAATATCGGAGATATTTCCGGATATTTTCTTCTATGCTCATAGTAAACCATACATGTTATTGAATAGGTTGTTATTACAGATAATTAAGTTTTACCCTGTAATTGAAATTGTTAAATAAATATCGTTCAAATTAAGTTCGTGAATTAAAGTATTTATAATCATTTTCACATTTTATCAAATTTTAGTGTTTTGTTTAAAATTTGGGGATTAGGTAGTTGTGGGTAAAGAGGAGTGATGTGTAATGAATCTAGAAGAGTTTAAAAAAGATGGGGAAGAAAGTAGAGCTACTTTTGAGGTTTTGCAATTGTTGCAAGAAACTTATTTCTTCCTCTAATTTCCTTCTATGTGTACTTCTCTCTCACTGATGAGAAATCGATTTAAAAAAATATATAATTAACATTAACAAATTTGAAACATCCCAATTGTAATGGTTGAGTGTATTATTGGAATATTCATATTTTCAAACACTTCTTTCAACAATAAGTTGGGTAAAAATAAACCTAAGTGAAAAGGTAGTCCAAAAATTAACACATACAGTGGAAATTTTCTAACCAAAAAGTATATTAGAAAATAATAATGTTTACCTTTTTCATAAAACTAGTTTTCTACCTAATATCTTAAATGTCATTATCTCTTTTAAGGATTCCCTCACCATCTCTATCAAATCTATCCAATCTATCATTTAAATTGAAAAAATATTCATCTCTTTCGTCATTTCTTCCTACTTCTCGAATATAATCAGTACGGTGGAATTTCATATTTTGGTTGTTGTTTAAAAAAGGTAATATAAATATTATTTTGAAGTGTAGTATAATGTAGTTTATAATTTTTGAATCTAGATTCTCAATTAAATTGAAATTAGTTAAATATCCGTGGATATTTGAATTTTATAACTTTTTGGAAAGAAAATATAACACCCATGTATTTTTAATCTTCAAGATATGTGTGTCTAGATGTAAATCGTCATTTTTTTTTTTTACAAATAATGATAAATCTCAAAGAATGAAGAGTAGGTCTTGTATGAGACCGTCTCACGGATCTTATTCCGTGAGACGGGTAGGGTCGGATCGAAGTATTACATGATATATACAAAAGTATTACATGATACACATAAAAGTATTACCTCATATATATAAAGGTATTACATTATATTAAGATATGTGATATTTTCAAAAAGTATTACATGATATACATAAAAGTACTACCTAATACACACAAAAGTATTACACAATTCATGCACGAGGAAGAAGAGCACCTGGACGCCTAGGATCCGCGTGTTTTTTGTTGACCCGACCCGACCCAATTCGGGTCATTATCCCATAATACAAAAGTATTACCTGATATACATAAAAGTATTACCTAATATACATAAAAGTATTACATATTTTCTTATAAGTATTACCTAATATACATAAAAGTATTACATATTTTCTTATAATCTGACTCAACTCAAAACGCATTCTATAATACAAAGTATTACCTAATATACATAAAAGTATTACATAACACACACAAAAGTATTACATAATTTTTATATTCGACTCGACCCTATCCGTCTCACGGAATGGGATCCGTGAGACGGTCTCACCCAAGACTTTGTCAAGAATGAAATAATAAATCATGGATATTATCTTGGTGAATAAGATCTTGGTGTTCAATCACCATCGTGATCTCAGGATCACCGTGATTTAAGATTTTGAGCATCATAATCTATCTTTCAGGAAATTAGCTAGATCACACAATGCTAGGTTACCATTGTGATCTAAGATTATTGAACATCAAGATCTATCTTCAACCATCACGATCTATCACCATCCTAATCTATTCCTGATTTTATTTTTAGAAAACAAAAAATATTAACTTCTCTAATATAAGGGCATTTATGCCATTTGACCTCAAAATTGGATAGAAAACATGTTTTTTTATTAAGTGGATATTTTTTTATTTTTTTCTTGTATATAATGGGTAGAAACAAAATACGTATGTTCCTTAGCTGAACATGATGTATATTGAGTTATGGTAAATCGAGAGTTATGCTAGTAAATAAGATACATGTGGGAGAGAACGAAAATTTGTTAACTCTACTTATCCTGGGCAAAAAAATAATTATACAATAACTCCGTTGTTGGGGATCGAACCCACATATAATGAAAAATGCAAATCCATTATTACATAACAAATTTAACAATCTTTTTCCATAAACGAATTGACTATTAATTGATTTATTTTCTTATTGCTAAATATATATTTTTCCTTTATATATGGAAAAAAATTAATAGCAATGGACTTTTGACTTGGAAGGAGAATTTTCTTCTTGCTATGTAATTTAAAGTTTTCACAAATATTTTTAAAATCGACTCGAAATCGAATCAGTTGGTTCAACCAATTGAATTGAATTTTGAATCATGATCCGGTCCAAATATCTTTAGAGAATGGAAATTGAGGTCGAATTGGAAAACTAGGTTGAAGTGAAAAACTCAACAACCGGATATCAAGTTGAACCTATCAAAATTGATAAAGAAGTTTTTTATTTGTTCATAAATTTTTGCAATATTAAGACATTTTTAATATTTTCTGAACGCTTTTAATTTTTATCAACCTCCTATTCATGAATTAAGATTTAAACGCATTTCTATTCTTTATTAGTAATAGTTTTTCTTTGAAAAAGTCGCATTTTCTATGTGATTCTATGTTATATTTTTATCTGAAACCAAATATGAACTTTTAGTTTCCATTGAAGACGTTTATGTACTTTTAAACTATGTATCATCAAGTTTTATTGTGTCTATTTTGTTTGAATTTTGAACTTCCTCAGATATGTTTTTAAATGATTATTTATTTTGTGCATAGTAATATATCTACATTAATAACATAACACATGGAAGAGAAAAACAAAAGTGATTGTCATTGAACCGAATATGGATAACTGGTTAGGGGACCAATTTACTTTTCAATTTGGTTATGAAAACACTTGTTTAAGCTCTCATTTTTACAATTTCCTATCATTTAATTAAAGGAAATACTGAATCGCGTAGATATTTGTTGGACAAGCATTAATTATAATTGGCCTAAATTTGTTGGATGGATGGCCCATAGCAAATAAATGATTAAAACATCAAACATATAAGCCAATACCCTTTATATCATCAATGATAATAAATAGCTCATTTCAACCGCTTGTATTCTAAAAGTGAAAGGGAATAATACTTCTTGTCGGATGATGTTGACAACATACTTGTAGAATGATGTTGACGGCTGCGTACAACAATTTACATGCAAACAGTAAAGGAAAATTCACATGCAAACAGTAAAGTCCAAATTCATCTATTTAATTGAAGTTCACTCTCTCATTTGGTAATTTGAAATATTTTGGGCCTTAGTCACACAAACATTTTGAGAGAAAAAAAGAAGAAGAAAATTTGAATGACGAAGATTATTATCACAACCTTTAAGAATTTTGTGAGTAAGATTTTATTTAGTATTGTTTAAATTTAAAATGTTGGTTTACAAATTGAGTGAATGTTCATTTCATTTTATATTATCACAACCTTTAAAATGTTCGTGTAATGCTCGATAAAGATTTTTAAGCCTTAATGTTCATTTAATGCTTGATTAGGCTTAGTTACAAAGTTTGTTTGGTAAATTGTTTAAATTTAAGAGTTGATTTAAATTGTTTAAATTATTAAATGCTCGTAATTACACAAATATTCATTTATTAGTTTATTTAGAGTTGGATAATAATTTCTAAATTTATAAGATTGCACGAAGATTTATATAAAATTATGTTCGTGGATTATTTAAATTATGTTCGTTGAAATGTTTAAATTATGTTCATTGAAATGTTCGAATTATTTCAATTATTTATAAAATTATTTTGTAATGTTCATGGATCAGTTATTAAAATATTTGTTTAAATTATGAAATGATTTATATTTGTACATAAATCACATGAGAATTAGGTTATTTAGAGTTAAATATGAAATAATATAGTTGTAGGGTTACACGAACATTTCTTTAGGGTTAAACGAATTTTTTTATAGGGTTACACAAAGATTTGTGTTCAGTATAGGATTAAATGAAGATTATTTTAGGGTTATATAAACATTTTAAAAGGGCTACACGAACATTATTCTAAACTTTAAAGTACACTGGAAATTTTTGTTTTAGGGCTATATGAAAATTTATTGACCCAACTGTGACCTTACCGAAACATTATTCTAAACTTATTCGTACACCCAAATTCATTAATTCTAGGGCTACACGAAAATTATTGAATTTCTACTATTTGTATATATATTTTTAAATGATATTGATTATTTCCAATTTCTATCAAATAATTAATTTATTTTATGGTGCAAATATATTTATTTTGTTTAATAATTATATTACATTGTGGATATATTTATAGTATGTTATAAATAATATGTTATAGTGTGAATTCTATTAAAAATAATATGTTATTTATTTTGTTTAATAATATGTTACGGTGCGAATTCTATTAAATAATATGCTATAGTGTGAATTTATTTATTTTTGTTTAATAATATTTTATAGCATAAATTTATTTATTTCCAATATTCTATTTTATAATTAATTTTTTTACAGTCTGAATTTAATTTAATTTTCTATTAAATAATTAATTTATTTATAATCATTTTATAATATTGTATGTTTATTGAAATTTGATTTATTGTTTTATTAGTTCAAAATAATTAATTAACTTTTTGGGCTTTTATATTTCATTGTTTATATATATTTTTTTACTATGAACTGACATATATTTACTTTTAACCTGACATTATATAAAAAGATGAGTTTTATGTTGGTTGTGGTTTGGTTTGGAGGCTATTGAGAAGTTTAGAATGCACAAACGATTCTCGAGAGATGATTCACCTTAAATGCATCACATATCATGATTTATTTGATTCCATTCATGGACTTGTGCATGCCGACATGAATTATTGAGGATATGTGATCCACTCAATAGTTGAGACAAAATGAAGAGTGTAAAAAATTAAAATTAAGAATGATTCTGATTTGGATCGATTATTGTCAATGATCGATGAGGTTCTTGTTGTTTTCATTTCATTGAAAAGGATGAATGTTGGAGTATCTGATGTTGTGGTGTCAATAGGAACTCATAATAACAGCCCTAGAGGTGTTTCGTCTGGAATATTTAATATTGGATCCTCATATCTAGAACAAAGAACTGCACCAGATGAAGATTATAATGGAAGTGGTCATAGTTTTCATCTGTTTACATATGATGTCGAGGTACTGAACTCGAATGTTCCCCTTGGACTACAAATTGATGAATCATTTCATGATAAATGAGGTATATCGAATGAGAATGAAAGGACTCATGTTGGGACGTCATCATACGAGCAGTGGGCGCTTTGGCCATCATCAAGTGGGCGTGTTGACTTCAGATCAGATTGGGGTGATAACTTTATCGACTTAAATAGGTCTCTGACAACGTATGGAGAAAATGATTTTGCAGAACATGAAGAAATTTCCAAAATGGCTGAACAGGGATATGATGACCGAAGTGGTAATTTTCTAGATCAGTATTGACTTATATGTTATTGCTTCACTTCAATAATATAATTTTTTTATCTTTATTTTGTGTCTAACTTATTTCAAATCCGAACAATGAGGAAGATGAATCGGGACCAACGTGTGATTGAAACGATGACATTCAGTTAGATGAAGAAGATGAAAATGCTTTGGATCAGGAGCAATGAGACGTCTTTGATGAATTTTTGACATACATTTTGAGACAAGAATGATTTATCCCAAAGATTTCATAATTCAAGGATACCCGTTCTTCAGAGTTTGACAATAACATCCCATCACCACATGGTCTTAAAAAAGGTTCCACTTTTGGAAGTAAAGATTAGTTGAAGAAGGCTATTGGGTTTTACCATTTGGAGAATCAAGTTGATTATCATGAGGATCATTCTGACAAGCATAGATGATATGTAAAATGCAATCACAAAAGTTGTCCATTCATACTCTATGCATCCGAGAAATATGGAATTTGAAAAATCTCTAATATTGTTGTCCGCCATACATGTTCATGAGATCTGAACAGTAGTGCTCCTCATAGACTTTCATCTACTTTGATTGGTGAATACTACACAGAAACACTAAGAAAAGAGATCTCGAAACTCGTTCCTAGGGACTATGAATCAGCGACATGGACTAAATTTGACTTACAAGGTTGTACTGGAGGCAAAACGTCATGCAATGAAAATTGCATACGGAGATCCCAAAAACTCATTTGCTATGCTTCCAACTTACTTGGAGGTCTTGAAGGATGCTAATTGCGGGACCTATACAGCTTTGTATACACACAAGAATGAAAAATTCAAGTACATATATTTTGCATTGGCCGCATCTATTAACGGATTTAAAAAAATTTCACGGCCTGTTATAGTGATGGATGGTTGTCACTTGAAAGATCAATATAAAGGTATTGGATTTGTGGTCGTGACAAAAGATGGTAACGATCAAATATTTCCACTAGCAACCGGAATAGGAAATGTGGAGAATGAAGAATCTTGGACTTGGTTGTTGAAACATGTTTATGAAGCATTTAGATGCCCAAATCAACTGCTTATCGCGTCAGATCAACACGCCAGTATCAACAATGCCATCAAAGAAGTTTATCCACATGCAACTCATGGTCTATACTATTTTCATTTACAATAAAACTTAGCCAAATATGGATCATATTTGGTTGAACTTTTCAACAAAACAACCTATTGTTATCATATCATTGATTTCGATCGATATTGATTTCGACCATTGTAGATTTTTGTTATATATTCAAAGTGTCATGACTAAAAATGTTAACCATTCGCTCATTGTATTAATAGGTACATGACCATTTCGGAAGCAATAGAGATACAAGATGCACTGAATAACTTAACCAAAGCAAAACATGTCTCTTTTGGGCGAGAAAGCTACTTGTTAGTTCTTTTTTGGAGTGTGCTCAGCGATTATAGAAAAATGGTTTTACAAAAAGAGGATGTTTGCTGAAAAAAGAGAAAACACCTTCACAAAGTCAGTACATGATAGGTTACTTGAATCCATAAAGCTAGGACGATGAATGCAAGTTGATAATTGGACGACACAAATACAAGACCATGGATGTGAGTAAGATTTTTGTCATTGAGCTATCCAAATACGAGTGCATGTGTATGATCTTTCAATTAGATTTAATACCGTGTTCGCATGCATGTGTAGCAATACGGTACTCTTGTCTTTTTGCATCAACTATGTTAGTGAACCTAAGCTAGATATCTTAAAATAATTCTTAAATGTTCATTTCTCACAACTTTTCAAAGGAATCAATGACTTAATATGTTTCCCCATATTACATGACAGAATGGTTGAGGGGGATATAGACAAGTAAGGTTATTCATGTACCCGACCCACAACATTGGAAAGTGTTTGATAAAATTCAGAAAGAAATATATATCGCACCTAACAAGCCAAAACAAGCTGGTCGACCGAAAGGAAGATAAATTCCTTCAGCTGATGAAATTTCAGGGGGTGCTCGCAAAAATCAAAACATATAGTCGTCGTGGTCGCATCGATCATAACAAAGCTAGATGTATCGAACATGTGCCTATGCACTCTCAATACCTTCATGACGAGCTCAATCATGAAGACATCACCCCCATTGAGACTCAAGCCAAGACGAGAAAAAAGAAAAAAATACAGTGCTTGTGGTTCGGAAGATCATACAAGAAGAAAGTGCAACCTGTATCTGGATCAACAGCACATCGAAGGTGAATAAATTTAGTGTTTGAGGATTATGTAATTATACGACAAATCCCTTATATTGATTCTGCTTATATTATTTTTATGAAAGGTTCACACTTGGTTGCTTGAATTTTATTCTTTTGACTTGAATACATAGACATACGCAAAAGTATATGAACTTTGACACTTATCAAACACTGTGAAGTTAAAAAATTAACGAAAATAACACTAATATAATAAACAATAGTAATATAACCCATAACAATCCCCAAAGATAATAGGACTACATACCCATAACAATCTAAAATAAGATTACATGTCCAACATAACAAAAAAAATATCAAACATAACACTAGTCAACCCACACATCATCAGCAATGGTGTCCGGATAAGTCGAGAACCTATGAATGTCAAAATCCCATCTGGCGTCTAATCTGATCTATGCCATAACCAAGATGAGGTCTAGGCCAAATGCCACTCAAGTTGCTCTTAACCGCCAATAAGGCAAATATACCACATGAACTGCTGTCCTTCTGTTTGTAACACCTCGCCTCTTTAGCACTATTGAACTACAACTCATCAGGATAAACATATTGATAATGACCCTCTTGCATCATGTTTTGGTAGTAATCTGTATACTCTAAGAGGGCTGGTACTATGTGACGAATCGGAAGTGTCTGTCTGACGCATCGCCAACTTGGATTTATTCTAAGTATGTCCCATGTTATCAAACAATACCAACCACATGTTTTTGAGGTCAATTTCTCAAGCGACCTAGTATCCGTCTAGGTTTATCACCGTCACCAACTACATGCAAATAGATAAATTAAGACATATAATACCATTTGGGATATGCAACTGATACAAATAATATCAAGAGAACTTTAGCACATATATTAACTTACACTATAAAGGTTCTTCCACCAAAGCTTCACATGTCTCCATTTAGGTTACGTACCACAGACATAGGGAACGAGATGATCTAGGTGATCCGACGGGAAACTCTCCTTCAGAGGCCCTCTGTACTTGGTTCGTGGAGGCTCGTTGTTGTGTTTTCCAATATTTCCCTACACTTTTCCTACATGTGACAATCAAATAATAAATGAGAGAACTTCAGGTATCACTCAATAAAATAAGAATACTGAACAATTTCTTACAGAGAAGTGAGTGTCTAGTATTTGGAACTTCTTCCATATTCACTCATCAACTCGAACATTAGAAAACTTTGGCTGGCTCGATAGAATTCCTAAATATGCATCAATTGGCTACAAGAAAACAATAGTATCCAATAGAAAACACTCGAACATTAATAAAAACAAGCTACCAATTAGTTGATACTTGTAAGAACTACTACTAACCTGGAAATGGACATCAACACCAACAAACATAAACGTCTTGAAGAAATCCGGTCCCCATAGGTACGCGAAGACCCTATTACCATTCTGGGCATACAATGTTTTTGGGAGCTTGTCCATGTATTGTAATAAGTTGAGATAAGATATCTTTCCCCATGAAAAACTCTCCCATCGATCTTCCTAGTCCACTAAGTCCCAAACCCACATATCCACAGTTGTCACTCTTGGGTCAACTCCGAGTAAAATGTTGTACAATATGAGAATCTTCGCAATCTTCATGGTCCCTAGTGACAAATCTATTACAAAGATCGGTCATAGTAACACGTGTAGAAAAAACATGGATTCTATGATATTGTCCACCTACAAGTAGATGGTGATCCCCAGCCGAGCTGAAATCAGAGTCGCCAAATTGTAAACTGGTTACAATGCTCTTTTCGAGATCCGACAAAGACAACGGTCTCGGTCGATGTAGAACCATCTCTCATGCTCAGGGGTATCACGCCCACGCACTTCACGTGACATAAGAACATGCAGAAAGGCTTTGCAAGTCTCTGTCTGTGTCACCCACCTCAAAAAATGGTTGAAATATGTCCTAAGAAAATCAAGGAGATAGTCTCTGCCTATATGCCATAATTCTATTTTTATATCATCCGGTATACTCAAATGAGTATACCTATTAGTACATGCCAGACGATCCTAACAAGCCGGGTGGACCCAATCCAAATCGGACTATAATATGTACAAAATATCTTATTAATTTATTAATCAATATGAAAATTTTAAGTAAATATACAAATTAATGTCTTATTACCAAACTTCTCAATAAATATCAAACTTCTCAATAAATATAAATGAATTATTTGATTAACCCTTATTTTTAATATATTATTTCATAAATGAATTATTTGATTAACCCTTATTTTTAATATATTATTTCATTGTTGGAATGTATTTTTCTTTTGTATAGGATATCCATAATCTTAAGTTTATTATTGATGAAAAAATAAATATTGTTATGTTTATTGTATTATTCCAATATTTCCAATATTTTTTTTTTTTTTTATTGATAAAGTTTAGAATAGTTCTTGAATTTTCCATATTTTTGTAAAGGATATTCATTTTATGTTTTTTCTTTTCAATTATTTATATTTTGTCAAACTTATTTATTTAAATTAAAATTATTTTAAATATTTAAATAATTACAATCCTTTATTTAGTATTGTTTCTTATAAACAAATCTAATTATTTGGGATTTTTTCTTATATACAAATCTCATATTCATTTTATTTAGTTATATTATTGTTTCTTATTTAGTATTTACATTATTTCTGTACATTTGTTTTAATATTATTTTTTCAAATCTAACTAAAATTCTTATATTATTTAGTATTGTTTTTATAAATCTCACTAATTTAAAACATTAAAATTAAGGATATTGTATATAAATTTTCATTTATTTCGGTACATTTTAAAATATAAACATTACACGAATTTTTTTAAATAATGTTTGCTTAACGCTCTTTTTTTTCATAATGTTCGTGTAATATTACAAAATGTTCGTGTAACACTATAGTCAATGTTCACGTAACCCTATTTGAAATAAAGTTCGTGTAACCCTATTTGAAATAAAGTTCGTTTAACCCTATACAAAAATATGTTCGTTTAACCTTATACAACAAAATGTTCATTTAACCTTTAATTGAAAAATGTTTGTGTACATTGTGAAATGTTCGTTTACCCCTAATTCTAAAAATGTTTGTGTAAGGCTATACTAACAAAATCTTCGTGTAAAGTTAAAGCAAACCTCAAACGAAGAAATCTCTCAAATTATAGTCTCTAGCTTTAAGTTCGAACACAAATCCATATATTTCAATAATATTTGGCGGCCATATATCCTCATATAATCGATTTCAAAAATAGATTCAACAACTACTGCAGTAAATTAAGTTCTTACAAACCAAAAAATGCAAATTGTTCGTGGAAACTAAACTGTTGTACAACCATATCTACGTGATTTCCTCCTACGCTTTCAATAGACCTTTCCTAGAAGAATTTGAGAGTTCGAATTTTTGGGGTAACTACACGAGAATTAATTTTACCCCCTTTCTTACCCCTTTGATCTTTAGTTACTATTGATTGGATGGGAGGTGATTAGGTCCATTAAAGTCCTCATCAATTGATAATAAAGAGACAAAATGAGATGTACTTTTTCAAAAATTAGTGGTATTTTGGGATCAAGTGTTATATTTTGTGGTACTTTGAGATTACTTTTTATATATAATGGTATTTTTTGATCCACTTATATCTATTATAATGATATTTTGGAATACTATCCCTAAAATTATATCTGTTTCGATGTATGGGTCCAATGTTCGATGAAATCTTTTTCAATTTTAACGAGCTTATTAGAGTTTAAATAGTGCTCCAATGTTGGGCCTGGTCTATCTGAGAAAACGTATTACATTAATATCATTCATTGCCTAATCTATGTTTCTATAATTTCCCTCTAAGATTTTGTATAATTTTAATTTCTTCATTCTTGTTTGTTGCTTGTAACTGACTGGTTGGTTCATCGAAACCAAATTTGGACTAGAAACTCACTTATTAAATGGACTCTAGAGCTTGAAGCTCGTATTTGTTCGATGGTATCCAATGCTTAAGTTGGGCTTCTAATCAACATGTTATCTTTTTCTGTCAGAATATTTTTATAAGGCGTAATTGCAAAAAAGATCATCACTTTTTTAAAAATTACAAATTTATCCGCATTTTTCGATAATTGCAAAAAAAATAAAATCACGACCTCTATTCATTATTGAAACTTAGACCATATTTATATTTTTCGGCGACCGAAGTCTATATGCCAACAAACATGCCATGTCACATGCGTGTTAGATGCCACATCATTCCCAACACAAACAAATTTGAAGATCAAATTGTAAAATTAAATCACCACCTTTCCAAAAATACAATTTAATCCTAACTTCTTATATAATTAGCAAAATACCAAAACCTTCATTCATTATCGCAATTCGAATTTATTCTTTAGTGTCTAAGTTCATGTATCCAAATACATTTTCACGTGAGACGTCACGTAAGCCACACAATCTAAAAAAGTAATTTATCTATATCAAAATGACATCGTTTCAAATATATCTTAATTTAAACATCTTTCTTTAATTTGACGATAAATAAATCGCATAACTTAAAAAAAATCATATCCTTGTTCTTTTTTCAAGTATATATTCAAGTATTTAACCTTTTTAATTGATGAGCATTCAAGTATTTAACTTTTAAAAAAAATTAGAACTCATACATTTGTGTTATATTTACAAATATGTATTTGCATAGTTACAATAGAAAATTAGTTTTATATATTTGCAAATATGTAATTGAATTTAATATATAATTCAACTATGCAATTACATATTTAGAATATACCACAAATGTGTGAGTTCTAATTTTGAAAAAAAGTTATATACTTGAATGCTCAACAATTAAAAAGGTTAAATACTTGAAAAAAGGAATAAGGATACGATTTTTTAAGATATAGAAGAAGAAGAAGAAGAAGAAGAAGGAGTTGCAGCGCTGCGTGAAGAAGAGAAGAAAGAGAATTAGGGTTTAGAGGGGGAAAAAAAAAGGGCATGGTCCTAGAATCCGTACCCCATAGGTACAAGAGACTCACTCAAGAATAAATTCGAATTGCAACAATTAATGAAGGTTGTGATTTTTTTGTTAATTATATAAAAAGTTGGGATTAAATTGCAGTTTTGGAAATGTGATGATTTTATTTTTCAATTTGATCTTTAAATTTATTTTTTGTTGGGAATGACGTGACATCTGACATGACATGTGACGTGACATGTTTGCCAGACATGTGAACTCCGATTGTTGGAAATTATAAATATGGCCTAAATTGCAACAATGAATAAATATAGTGATTTTTTTGCAATTATCGAAAAGTACGTGGGGATAAATTTATAATTTTTGAAAAAATTGGTGATTTGTTTCTTACAATTAAGCCTTTTTATAAATACTAGAATAATACATGATCAACGCATGTGAGGTATCATAACTGTGTAAATATATTATTATAATAATGAAATTGTTATTTATTGAAGCATTTTTTTAAAGATGACTTTCATTAATTACAATAACTTTTTGAAAAAAATTAATTAAGAATTAGTTAAAAACTAAAATACTTACGTTCTACTTTTAGATATGTTTTTCAAAATAATAGAATAATATACGCTCAATTGTTTGCTACACACATATATTGTGTATCCTTTAAAAAGATTCTATTTAAAATTTTCATTACGCTCAATTGTTTGCTACACACATATATTGTGTATCCTTTAAAAAGATTCTATTTAAAATTTTCACTCTTTCTTATAAAATATATGTGCGCTAAAAGTAATATGTGTGTATATATATATATATATTTATATATTATTTATCATGCAATTAAGTTAAATGTCATGATTTTTTATGTAATTGGTTACTATTAATTTATTTCTATAAAATTGTACAAATTAAATATTTCTATATATATATATTTATCTATGATCAATGAGAGAAAGTATGAGATTTACATTATTTAATGCATAATATTGTTACAAATTAAGGATTTTTTTTTATTTTTTTGTTAATTTATCAATCGTATCTACGGTTTAAATATTTTTTTCAAATTCATGAATTCATTTTAGTCATGTAAATAATTTTAACATTTTGATTTTTGTTTATTTCTACTATTTCCTATTTTCTAGTTCTTCTATGAATGTGTAAGATTATGTAGAAATTGATATTTGAAAATTGTAAGAAGTGATAGAAAATTGTTGAATTAGATCATGTATTTATTGTGGAAATATTCTAAACTTTTCAAATTAAGAAAAAGTTGGCCGTTGGAAAAATAGCCGTTTCAAAATATATTATATAATGAGCAGAAAATGGACAGCAAGAGTGCAGCAAATCATAAATAAATAAATAATTTTTTTTAAAAAAGAATAAAAAAGGCCTTATGCACGTGTGGAGGTCATGTGCCATATTTCTCTATCCTTTTCTGTGTGTGTACAGAACCCCTCCTTTCCCTCTCTCATTTTCTTCTCCCTTTTTTCTCCATTGGTAGAGTTTCTCTACCTCATACATCAGCCCCTACCTCTACCCATCCTCCCCCAACAATCTAATACCCAAAAATTTGGGTAGCAATATTTGCCACCTAAGCATCTTCCCAACCATTAGGAATACCCTTAGAGGGAATGAGCAACAAGTTACGTAAAGTGAGAGAGAGAGGTAGGAAAGAGAAGGGTGGAGAGATAAAAAGGTAGAGATACAAAAAGTAAGTTTTGTCTTATTTTCACAACTTTTCCCTATTCTATTTGACTCTCATTAAATGTCCCAATTTTCTGAAATTTCCAATTTGACCCCAGAATCTTTATATTAATATTCAGAATAATCCAAAATCAGATTGACTTATTTTTAAGGCCTTAATATTATTTAAAATTAATTCCTAGAAGTTTCAAGTGATAATTAGATATTGAGTATAGTTTTATGATGTCTTTTCTATGGTTAGGTGGCCAGAAAGTTTGAATCACGAGGCATAGGCTTCCATACACATTCATTTCATTCAAGATTTATAATTTTAAGGTGGAGATTCTTTTCATATGTTTGTTTTTATTAAATGCTTTTTGTGAATGTGATTGATGAATTGATACGATGGATTTTGAGGAAAATGATTTTATGAATGTGCTATGATTTATGATCTATACATGAGACTAACCAATGAGCTTCAAAGGTCCATGAGTCTTAAATAGGCCTTGAGGTTTTCCCGCGGTGCTCAAAACTAGTCAGGGACCATCAAAGGTCTATGGGTCATAAGTAAGCTTTCGTGTTTGCCCGCCGTGCTAATTGATTGGCTAATCCCAGACGAAGAAAATGTTTTTATGCATGTTGTTGATGTTTGTTTTGTGTTTACATGCTATATTTATCTTGACAAGCATGTCCCACTAATCTCGTGTTTTGCTTACCCCATATATCTAATCTAACTTTCAGAATAAAATGCTTTGATGTGGAGTGTGGTGGATGTGCGGTGGCTGGTGTCATGTCTATGAAATTTTTAGTCATCTTTATTTTATGAAAAACATCTTCATAATTTGTTTATTATGATTTATTTTGACGTTGGTTCATTTGACGAAATTTAATTGATTAGTCAAACTCGTTGATAAATCTTCCGCTGTATATTCATCAAATTTCCACTTATTTAATGTATGACTTTCCGCTGCACACTCATGAAATTTTTCTTTTTTTGAAAAGTCTAAAACTTCTGATAGAAGCCCGGGCTGAAACCATCTAGACCCGGAGATTTATCACATTGGGGAATTGGTTTGAATAGCACTTCAAACACAAATATTTGTCCAAATAGCCTTTGACCATAATTTTTATTTAATTTCCTTCCCAAGTGAGTCACATGGACAAATTTTCCAAGAAAGTCTAAAATACCCTTGAAAACCCACATGTTGTTTTATGATGTTTTAAGCTATAATTTCCATGAAATTCCAAATTAATTACTCCATATATTTAATAAGATCCGGAGTTTATTTTCCTAATGGAATAAGTATATAGGCTGGAATACTTTCCTCGTGCCAATACTGTCTAAAAAACAGTGGTCTGGAATGTGTAACAATGCCACGTACAAATTCCTCTAGAAAAATGAATGTAAACAAGATCCTTGAAAATGGTATCAGAGCCTAGGTTTATTAAGAACTTTTATTATATTTATTATTGTTATGTAATTAACTTTGGTGAGGAGAATTTCTCGAGAAATATGGATCTGGACAATTGTCCAAGATGTATTCCATACATGAGATATCGTCAAATTCTGACGATGTATAAAGAGGAACACATACACAAGATGACATATTGGGAAGACCAATATGTTGAACGAGCCAATGTTGGAGCTTGCCAAGAAGCTTTGAAGCAATGCAATATACAAGCAGCATATCATTTGGATTACCTTCAGGTTAACCAAATGTTATATACAGAACTGGTGACCTTACAAGAGACAGCCCATCGACAGGAGCATGGGTCTTGAAGGAGAACCAGACTGGAGCGAGATAATTCCGGATACATCTAAGATCGGCCTTGATCTTAGAGAAATCCAAAAGATGGTGCAGAATTATGGCAACCGCCATAATCATCTACCGATACAAGTCCATCAGATCCAAAACCAGATGGAGAAGATGATTAAATATCAGAAGGAAACTCTTGAAATCCTTCATGATATTGAAAAAAGAGTCAAGAATCTGGAGGACAGACCAAGTGTTCCCGGAGGAAGGAGACGTATAGATTTCGGAACGGTTCCCTATTTACATCAAAAAGGGAAACCAACTGAAGTCGTACGACCAATGACCCGAGATGAAAAGCTCATTGCTATCATCAAAGGAAAATCCATCATAAATTAAGATGGATATGGAAAGGATGAATCTTGAAGATCTACAAGAACTTGCCGAGTCCTTTGCAGGATTAGGCATAGTGGATCTAAAGATGAATACATGAGATGGTTCGGCCTTGGTTACTCGTGACCAACATCCAAGACCACCTCCACAACCACCAGTAGATCCCAATGTTGCAGAAAGTTCAGGATCACATCATGTGGATGAACCAATGCCACACGCTGGAGATTTTACCACAAGAGGAGACCCGATTGTTTCGGGAACTAGACAACGATCCAAAAGGCCAGATCTTCAGAATACGCCTTATGGAAAGTCGCAGCTTAATCCGATACATCCATATGGATTAATGCTAAATCTAGATATTCTAGATTTCAAGAATCGAGAAGTCCTTATAGATGATTGGGCAGCATCGATGAGGATTGCAGCAGGAACGCTTGATCTTACAAAGGAATGATTCATTTTACTTCTTGAAATGAGTCTTGAAGAATCTGTAAAGAGAGCGTGGGATATGACACCACCAGATATGAGAAACAATGTCACAGCTGGTGAGTCATTGAAAGGAATTGTCGATAATATGGCCAAATTATTCAAAATCCATTTTATCGGCATAGGCTATTTCGAGGGAATAGAAGAGGAAAAGAGAAAAAGATATAAACAAGCCCTCTACTGCCTCGAGTTACATGATATTTGTCATATTGATGAATATATCAAGTTATTCACCGAGTACCGATGGAAGTCCAATGTGGATGACAAAGAAGCTTCGCAGCTTTTCTTTGCGAAGATACCAAGTCCCTGGAGAGAAATGCTCATCAGGGAATATAAGAGTGCAGACGATTTGGATACAGTGGCCAGAAGGATGTCTTTCCTAAAAGCCAAGCTATCTGAATGGTGCCACCAGGCAACACTCTATAAAAATTACAAGTGATTAAGAGGAATCAACAAAATGGTTCCTTTATGTTGCGAAGAAAATGACATCCCAACCATTATGGGAGGTCAACCACGAAGGCATAAAAGGATGAAACAAAGAAGTCACCCTTATAGCCGTGGAAACAACGATAACAGGCGAAATCACATGTCTTCAAGGAGATCTTGGAGACCTAGAAGGATGTGGTCTAAATAAAAAGCCCGGAGTTATAAGTCAGGGCAAAGACCAGCACCCAGCAGGAGTAGAACCTTATCAACAGGTTCAAACCAAGGAGGTTCCAGTAGATCTATGGGAAGAAGAACTTTCAGACGAGCTCACACTAGAGCTAATGAAAGTTTCAAAGACTGTAATTGCTGGACTTGCGGAGCAAAAGGGCATATCTCAACAGATTGCCCGGACAATCAAAGGAGAGGTCTTAGACAGTTCGAAGCAACACCAGAATTCGAAGAAGCTGTCTATTACCAAGATCTTATACAGGTGTATCAATTTGAGGATCTGCCCTCAGATGAAAGCATCTATGAAGAAGAGATCTATTCGGATGATGGAAGTGAATCCACATCAGAATCAGAGTGAAGAAGAAATTCTTCAAACAATGAGAGGATGTATCAGGATTTCTCTCTCACACAACAGTTTCTCATAAGACTCATGAGGATTATGAAAGAGGATCCAAAGCTTCAAATCTATGATGGTTTTACCATTGGAGCTATGGAAAAAGCCTTGGATAAATTTGGAATTCAAAAAAGAAAACACCAAATTATCCATAGGGTTACTACGGGAGAATTCGCTATTCCAATGGAATTCACGAGTAATCTGATCGAGATGCAGCTGATTCCTTACCGAGAAGTTCAGGATATAAGGAATCAAGTTAAGAGAGAAGTTGCAAATACACTCTCATGGATTCATATCGGAGCCATAAGAGTAATCATAAAAGCAACTTTCAAAGAAGGGAATAGGCCCTACTCGATCACATACAAGATTTCCTATGCTCTATCAAATTCGCATCATTCAGATGTATTCTTGAGAAAGGAATTTATCGAAGTCCCAAAAATCTTCGACGATTTCGCTAAGGTAATCTTGCCAGAACTCATTGAATCTCCAACCATAAAGGAGATAGATATGAAAATACAAGATCAACCGGTCTTCAATCGAAGTCAAAGCCTCAGAATGGAGACAAAGAGAATGTCTTTCCAACAAGATAGACTGATGAGTAGCAGCCGTTGGGAAGAAAGAAGGCCTAGTACAGTTCAGCGAATCCCAGGTGTATTCAAAACACCAGGAGAGCTAAAATGTCCAGAAGGCTGGAGAGCAGTTGAAGTAATATTTGACATCAACCAGAAGGATAATATTTTTCCTTGTGATGTCCTCTATTACCTGCAACAACCGATAGTTGGTAGATTTCAAGGATGCCTAAAGATGGGGGAAATCGAATTGACTATCTCCGGAGTCGTAGGAAGAATCCCAGAACAGTTAACACTGGGTCTTAACTTTCTTGAGGATCATATGCCTTGGGAAAGATTACAAGATGGAATGGAGTTTACAGTGGCTGATAAAAGATACCAAATCAGATGACCACTAGCCATTCTCTATATACATTTCAATTGGAATGATATATACTGAATACAAGGCTGAATATTTCCAGCAGGAGGTTTTTCCTAATGAAATGGGAGAAGATTTACCAGTCATTGCAGGACGAGATTTCTCTAAAAGGATTCTCATCCTTAATCGAGGAATCAAACAAGCGGAAATAATGATCGGAGGCGCCGGTGATACCCCATGGTATAAGGTGAAGACGCCGCCAATATATTTCCATGATACGGGTGCAGATGTGTTGCTAGGAAACAACTTCCTACAAATATTCAAACGCTTTACACAGGAAAATGAGACAAGACGGCTTATTTTCACAACTTTATGTGATCATAAGATTATTGTCCAGAGACTAAGGGAAGCATTTTACATAAAAATGCCTTTTCCTTTTCGCAGCAAGCGTGGTGATGAAGCCAAACTTCGACATCCAAAAATGGCGGATAAAAGAAGATTTGGTGATGCCTTATTATCCTATCGACAATTTGGTCCGAGACGGAAAAATACCAAAAGATGGGATACGACCTTGTATTCATTTAGAAGACAAGGAGAAGAACGAGTTCCTCCAGAGGCTATTGCAGAATTGCGAAAAGCCATAATGGAGAATCCACAGAGTGATGTTACCATTGAAGAACAAATATCACTCAAGGATTTCAAGAAAAAGATCCAAAGGAATTACAACGAAGATCCTTTAGCATGGTGGGACAGAAACGAGCTCAAAGCATCCCTAAAGGTTAAACCTGGAAAGGAACATGAGTTCGTGAGACTCAAACCTATCCTGATGAATCAAAATGATCGGGAGGATATGCAGAAGATACTTAAGGAACATCTGGACCTTAAGTTGATTTCACCAGGAGTTTCTCCATACAGCAGCCCGGGATTCCTTGTAAGGAATCATGGAGAAATTAAAAGAGGTAAACCTAGACTTGTTATTAATTACAAAGGGATTAATAACATTCTGGAGTTTGATGGATACTACATCTCGAGTAGAGAGCACTTGGTTAACTGTATCAAAGGGGCCAAGATATTCTCTAAGTTCGATTGCAAGTCTGGTTTCTACCAGATTAAGATGGAGGAAGAAAGTAAGAAGTTCACAACTTTCTCCACACCACAAGGACACTATGTCTGGAACGTAATGCCTACGGGATTGGCAAATGCACCCCAGATATATCAGAGAAAGATGGATAATCTCTTCAAGGATTATTTCAACTTTATGTTCGTATATATCGATGATATTCTCATTGCATCGAAGAACATGAAGGAGCATCTCAAACATTTGACGATCTTCTAAGATGTTTGCCATAAAGAAGGATTAGTGCTTTCTGAGAAGAAGACAGTAATTGCAACAAGACAGATTGAATTCCTTGGAATTGAAATCGATGAATCTGGAATCATTCTACAAAATCATATTGTAGAAAAGATACAAGGATTTCCAGATGATCTCACAGACAAAAAACAACTTCAAAGCTTTCTAGGAGTTGTTAATTTTGCTGGAATGTTTATCAACAATCTAGCATTTTACAGGAAAGTGTTTAGCCCATTACTCAAGAAAGATGCTACTTTCAAATGGGAAGATGAACATCGAGAAGGGATTAAGAAGCTTAAGGAAGTTTGTAGCAAGCTTCCGAAACTGGCTATTCCCCAAGACGAGGATGAGATGGTTCTTTACACAGATGCCAGTGATTATTGGTGGGCAGCTGTGCTTATGAAGGCCATACAGGATGGAGAAGTGCCATGCAGATATTGCAGTAGGTTGTTTACAACAGGAGAAGCAATCCGATGGCATATCAACGAGAAGAAATTCTTTGCAGTCAGAAAGACTTTTAAAAAATGGCCTCTCTTTCTACTGGCTAAAAAGTTTATCCTAAAAATTGATAATTCAAGTGTCAAAGCTTTTCTGAAAAATAAAATTGAATCTAAACCAGAAAAGGCTAGGATACTTAGATGGCAAGCTGAATGCCAATATTATGATTATGATATTGTCATTGTGAAATCTCACGAAAATGTTCTTGCAGATTTCTTAACACGAGATGGAAGGACACGTTGCTGACGAGGTCCTCAAACGAGTAAGACATCTCAGGGAAAACTTGGAGAGTCTTGAACGAGAATTTGGGACGTTATGTCTCAATGCTGAAGTTGCTGGACGACTTCAACGAGAAGATCAGAAATCCGTTTCTGATCTAATACGAGCATGCCAATACGCTCAGGGACATATGTTCCAAGCGTTGCATAAGCCTCTCCTCCAGGCTGCATCTTCTACGGTGCTAAAAGGGGAACTTCGAGATCGGGACTCTAACCCGAAGGCTATGGATTCAAATACCATGCCTGCGAGTGTTACAGGTGATGCATTCCTTGAGGATGTACCATCAGTAACGAATGTTGAAGCTCCGGTGTCACAACCCGAGTCTTCAAGTCAACCCAGTACCTCTGGGGTTAAAGAGGTCGAGTTGAACCTAAGGCCACAGATAGGCAAAGCTATGGTTCAAACTCACACTAACGAGGTTTCTCCGATGCAGGTTTATCAGCGTCAATGAGAGAAATTAGTAACGAGAAATGGTATCAACCCGGATAGAACGATAGTTGATATCTCGGGAAAATTTCCCAGGGTTTGGATGAAACCAGGCAGTCATCCAAACGAAGTCCAAGAATGGTATAACTTCGGAGCCCTAGCTTCAATTTATACCACATCACCAGGATTCCCAGAAATCTCGAAATTACCGAGATGGATAAGAGAAGCAGTTCATGAAACCTGGACAAACAATCTACACTTGTCCAGAGGAGACATCCTAGAGCTCTATTTCATTAGTGCCGCTCCAGAACCAGCTAAGAAAGGCTTCCATAAGGCCTTTCACTTTATCAAGCTCCGGAGACCAGACGGGAATGCCTTAAAATACATAAAGGCAACATCCTCTGAAAAGGTTCCGATACTAGTAGGAGCATTTACTGAAGATGAGGCTTCTACACGACGAGCTTGGGGGCTTTGGACTTGTCTAACGGAAATGGACAAGGTCAAATACTCATTTAAAGTCTTCCAGAATTCAGCCAATGGATCATTCATGCTGAATACAATGACTGGATCGACAACAGGTTTCGCAGAGGAACTTTTTGAAACAAAAAGAAAGATCCTTTGGGAGAACAAGATTCCGACGAGCAAAGACACTTACCGGAAATTCTGTAATATGGCACACATCGGAAGATGGATCGATCGGATCTGTCAAGCGTGCCCCGAACAGAAAGAACCCGAGTTTGGGAAAGGATTCCGACCCAAACCCGACCGACAGGTAGCTGGATCCAATAAAGATAAGGGCCCAGCACAAAAGAAGAGGTATCCCCGGGGACCACAACGACCAAATTATTAAAGCGCCCCCGACAAAGTTAAATGGGATAGGACGAGAAATCACATGGGTTGGACCATGTGAAGAAATAAATGATTCCCCGACAAATCCAACCACCATCACATGGGATGGGTCAAGGGGAAGAAAAAGAGGACGAGCACTAACAGCTGAAAGTGACTTCCCTACAAACTATCACATGGGAGCACTAAGGAAAGCAGCCAGCTCATTCAAGAGGGATTGAAATCCGCATTTCACATCCGGATTTCACTCTATAAATAGAGAGAACAAAGGAAGCTAAGGACATCGACCATTCCCCTCAGTTTTCTTCAACACATCTATCATTCTTAGTTTTGTAATAGTTTGAGTGTTTATAGTTTATGTGTTTACAATTTCAAGCCTTCTCTATGAGAGGCTAAACTAGTAATTCTCCTCCCAAAAGGAGATTACATATGTTGTAATAAATATTTCCAAGTTCTTAATAAAAAAAAAAAGGCTTTTTGCTTCAACATGAGTTCTTAGTATTGTTAGTTTATCCCTGGAAGGAATACTTTGTACACCTGGTGTAGGAAACGAACCAAGGTTGTGCTGTGCGGTTGCTGAAGGAGCTGGATAACTTGCAGATCATCTTCCCCAAGGGTTGAAGTTGAACAGTGAGGAGCTGTTTGTAGAACGATCTGGGGGCAGTAATTTTCCAGCTGGTGGCTTTGCAAACCATCTCACACGGTGCTGATACGGTCAAAGAAAGGTATGAATTCTAAGGGATAGATTTATTTTACGGAAGCATGTTGGGCCTGATTTTGATTAATTTACATTCTATTTAGATTTTATTAGATAGATGGAGTATAATGAAGGAATTTCAATTTTGAGACATCAAAAGGGTATAAAGGTCAAAGTATTTTGGACTTAAGGTGAAATGGGATTTTGATTTTAATTTCTATTTATTTTTGGCCTTTTAAATGAAGATTTTGAAAAGAGGGCTATTTTCACAAATATTTATGTTGACTAGGCTTTTTAAATAAAAGCCCCTACTTACTTAAAATAACTTCTTTAAATTTCTTACGCCGAAAAGAAGGAATAAGCTTTTCATTATCATCATGTGATACACATTGTCGTATCACCCCGAAAACAGGCTCATATGTGCTCAAAGAGTCCCCATAAAGTTTTGAAAAATAACTCGAGAAATGCGATGAAGATTTGGAGTATCATTATAACAAATTCCATTCTTATCACAAAGTTTCTAAATCTGATTTTTTTTCTTCCTAGCCAAAGCTATGACATGAAAAACCCGTGTATTACGATCCCCTTTTTTTAACCAAAAAACTTTGGTCCTTTGTCTCCAATAACTTTCTTCCTTGAGGAGAAGAGATGAGAGTTTCCTTAAATTTTCTTGTCGAATTAACATCAATTCTCTCTATGCCACTTCAAATCCTTTTTACACCGTAAAATATCACACTGGAAATTACAATTCAGATTTTTACTCCAAGAAGTTAGGGTAAATGCACACATGCTAAGCTTAAATGAAATGTCATTGGTATTCATAGAAACCCAACAATTATCAATCACTACATTGATGTCTTTCTCAAGAAGCCAGCGGTTCTCAAAATGAAAGCTGTTGATCGGAAAGAAATATATGTTAGCATAAAATCCAAAAGAATAGGAGAATGATCAAAGACTGATGCTACAAGATTCCTTAAAATAGCATTTGGGAATAGATTGAGCCACTGCGGAGAAACCATAGCCTTATCTAACTTCTCTTCCATTTCATTTCGGTAACTCTTACTTTTTGACCACATAAAGGATAACCAGTAAGAGGGATATCTTGTAAATTGCAATCCAAAACAACTTGTCTAAAGCCTTGAAAAGACCTATTTTGATTATCTATCTGACTATGCTTAACACTAATAAAAAGCAAATCATTAAAATCTCCAACACAATACCTTGGAAGATTTGACATGGACACAAGAGCACATAAAAGATTCGAAGATTGTTTTTTTTTTTTGTCTTTCAGGCATAGAATAAAAACCAATCAAAAGCTAGTTGTCAAAATCAGAGCTATTAATAATAAAATCAATAAAATTCAAGGAATAATGAACAAGTGAACAATTTATATTATTATTCCATAAAACACCAATACTACCACTTCGACTAGCATAATCCATACAAAAAAATTTCAAAAAACCATAATTTATTCTAACAACATCAAATCTACTTCTATCAACTTTAGTCTCAAATAGAAAAATAATATCTAGTCTATGAGCTCTAATCAACTCACAAAGATTTGAAATGACTCGAGATTGGCCAAGATGTCGACAATTCCAACTGAGGACAATCATGGTTTTCGGCAAGCTTGGGAAATAAAACTTGTTGATAAAAAAATGGTTTCTTGGGCTGGAATAGTTGAATTCTTGAGCTGCATAATAGAATCAACCTTCATCGGTTTCTGAATATCTTGCACAGACGAGGTAGCCCTCCTTCATTTCCTATCATCATTAAGTTGAAGGACATCAATTCACCTTTATTAGTAACCTAAGTGAATCACTAGGGATCTTGCACTGTTCACATGGGACTTGCATGGTGAGTTGTTGAGAATCTATAGGAGTAACCGTCAATCTAGCCAAAAAAAATTTGGATTTTCCAAATGTTACAGATTTCTTCCCTCTTCAAACTTGTCCTCCATGGTAACCGAACGACCAAAATCTACACTGGATGAAGACATTGAATTGGCCTCACGAAGCCATTTGGATCCCATTTTAAGGCATTTCGATGATCTACTGCTCTATGCCAAAGACCTCATTCTTCTTTGATATCACAAGATGTAATATCAAAGAGAATCTAACAATATCGTTCTGTATAGCCGATACGACCACACATAAAATAGAATGAACTCAACTTCTCATAATGAAAATTCATAATAAATCAAAATCCTCCGGGTTTATGGAATTTCTTAAACCACTTTAATGAGTTACGTATATCAATCTCTACCCTAATCCTCATGTAAGGCTTCTAAAAAGAATTATTGTTTTGCTATCAAAATCCAGAAATCCAGAAATTTCCAAGAAATCTCCAATTTGTTTACCGATGAATTTTGAAAAATAACCCACTAGCAAATCACGAATCTCCACCCAGAAAGAGAACTTTTTGCAATGAAACTTGAAGTGGAAATTCTCCTTGTTGAAGTTGCTACAGAATAAGTAATTGATTTTCATGCCATCATGGCCTACCATTCAAAATCCTCTGCATATCCATCGGATAAAAAGAATTGAAACATGTAACGATGCTCACTGAGACCCTGAATTGCAATTCCCTTCATAGCTCTCCATGTCTTTGCCATCTTGATTCTCATTATTGGTAGATGGATCGAGCGATCGATCAAAAAGAGTGAAACTAAACAGTAATTGTGTATCTCCGTGGGTTGAACATATGAAGGATAAATTTTTATTTCTTTCTCCTCAACATTCATGAGCAAAAGATCACCAAAAACTTTGAATTAATGGCAAAGAAGAAAAGAGAAAAACAAAAAAACTCTCAATGGAGGAGAGAAGAACGACATCTCTCAATGAGGGAGAACATATCTTGTTAGATGTGTCAATCTATTATCCATTATCCACCAACATAATTCTTTATTTAGAACAAATGAATTAATTAGTATAGTGACCTTGTTACTGGTATCTAACTTGCATTGCATTTAAACTTGGATTCATTGTAGTAACCACACCAAACTATGAACGATTTTGCATATAAGCCACCGAGTCATTATTTTTGGCACTGATATATATATAAACCATACAAATTTAACATTTAAATAACCATACTAATTTTTCGGTCACTTTTCATCGAATTTTGACACATGATTTTCGTGTAGTGGGACGGGTTGACCCACAACCTGCCAAAATTCACCATTTAGGCAGGCTGTAAAACCTCAACCAACCTAACCCACCAGTGGGCCACGGGTTAGACTAACTGGCCTTTTTGTATTCTTTTTCCTTATATCAAAAATTTGGGAGGTTGTTGCTTTTGTGAGGAGAGAGTTTGCTGCCACAAAGATTTGCAAATGAGATTTTCAAAATATAGGTAAAGGGCCAAAACTCACAAAAGCCATTGGAAGAAGAAATGATTGAAAAAAAAATTATGCATTAGTTATGAATGATTAAGAAAAAAAAGAAAAGAAAAACTCATCATCTGTAGAGAGGAAGAAAGAAAAGACCCACCATATCTTCTTTATTTCATGAACTTGAAATTAGGGTGAAAGAAAATCTCTCTAGTGTATCTATATATATATATATTCTATATTTGTATTTCTAGAGAGATAAAATGGTGTAAGAAAAAATGGTGCAAAACTGAGATGACATGTGTGTTTTTTCAAATGTAATTTCGTAATTTAGAATTGATATGAGAATAGGAAGAATGGTCATGACCCACTGGCAGTAGAAACTAAATCTTAGTTACAGAGCTTCACACTTATAACAAAAAAAATTAAAGTTGGGTTGGCTTGTCTTGCCCCATCCCACTTTATCCTACAACCCAAATGGGGTAGCTCGTTGAGGCTTGCCTTCAAATGGGCTGCTAAATATCCAGTCCAATCCATTTTTAAAGTATGGCGGAACAGGCTTGCCCAACATATATGGTAAATGACTTATGATAAATGCTACGAAGCATGCTATATATTTTCTTATCTAGTTTCGGGGGCAAGAAAAATTATTTGTTACAACGTTTTAAAAAAAAAAAGTCACACTCACCTATAGGCATTTTAAATTGAAAATCTATTACATGTCTAGTTATATTAGAAATGTGGGTGTGACACCTAGACTTGTTATAAATTATAAACCCTTTAATAAGGTTCTTAAATGGATTAGGCATCCTATTCCCAATAAGAAAGATCTTCTTGACAAACTTATACATGCTTTAATATTTTTTAAATTCGATCTAAAATCAAGATTTTGGCAAATTCAGATTAATAAATCTGATAGATATAAAACTGCTTTTAATGTTCTTATTGGACATTATGAGTGAAATATTATGCCTTTTGGGTTAAAAAATGCTCCTTCAGAATTTCAACAAATTATGAATGACATTTTTACCCCTTACAGTGATTTTATTATTGTTTATATTGATGACATTCTTATCTTTTCTAAAGATATTGAAAATCATTTTAAACATTTTGATCTTTTCAAAAGAATTGTTATACAAAATGGTCTTGCCATTTCTAAACCAAAAATGATTTTGTCCCAAACAAATATCAGATTTCTTGGACATAATATTGAAAAAGAAAATATTATTCCCATCCAAAGAAGCATTGAATTTGGTTCAAAATTCTCTGATATTATTGCTGATAAAACTCAACTCCAAAGATTTTTAGGTAATCTTAATTATATTTCTCCCTATATTGAAAATCTTAATAAAGATTCTTCTATTCTTTATGATAGACTAAAGAAAAATCTCTTACATTGGTCAGATAAACATACTGAAGCAGTCAAAAGAATTAAGGAAAATGTTAAAAACCTTAAATGTTTAATGCTGGTTAATCCCCAATGGGAAAAAATTATTGAAACTAATGCCTCTAATATTGGTTTTGGAGGAATTCTTAAACAGATTAATCCCCAAACTAAACAAGAATATCTTGTTAGATTTTATTCTGGAAAATAGAATAATACACAAAGAAATTATTCTACTGTTGCTAAAGAAATTTTAGCTATAATTAGATGCGTTCTTAAATTTCAAGATGATTTATATAATCAAAAGTTTGTTATAAAGACTAATTGTCAATCTGCAAAATTTATGTTTAAAGAACCATGGATCCCTATTTACTTGAAATTTGATTGACGAGGAAGGGCTATTTGTTCAATATTACAAAGAAGTGTATAATTTAGCAAAATACACAACGGGTTAATTTGCTCTTGAATAATTATATAAGGTGAAGGCCTTATCAATTCCTTTTTCTTTCATTTTATTAAACACATACAATGATGCCCATTACTCAATTAAATATGAGATTGAGATGCACTATGAAAGTGCTACAAGTTGGATTTGGTAGGTAGGTACACTTTAACACATGAGTTGGCTTTTTTCTCTGCCCCTCTTACCTATTTTCAATTCAATCTATCTCTTTCTATTTCTTTTCTATATATGGAAAGTTCAAAAATCATCATATAATAATCCAGAAGTTGCAAGAGAATGATTCGGAGTTCTTGCAGAGTGGAACCATGCAGTACCAGACACGAGATAGATCTTCCAAAGAACAAGGCCTTTTTCAAATAAGCCAATTCATTTGGGACCCTGCGGATCCGCTCTTTTTCCTATTCAAAGATCAGCCCCCTGGCTCTGTCTTTCACATCGAG